>VZSV01000058.1:414789-472077 GCA_013398735.1 Nothocercus julius
TTGATAGTGGTGAAGGGGATTCTTTTAAATGGCAGTTGACAAACCTGGGTTTGTTTTTATGTATGATTCTTTTCCGGCTCTTGAAACTGTAATAGACAATCCAAAAAGTAGTGACACCTAGTCTACTTTCATTAAAATCATAATCCAGCAAGACTTGGCTTTTACATAAGCTGTCGATACTGCCTGTGTGTTGAGTGCTGTGGGGGCTCTGGGAATAGAGGCAGGCTTATTCTTCAGATCTAGTTCTTGGAGGTCAGAGGGGCAAAGAAAAAACAGGCTGACCGGGAGATCAGGAGAGCACAGCCTCTCTGGCAGCCCGGTCCGCGGCTTTGCTGTCCTCTTGGTAAAAATGTCATCCTGAGTAAGTCATCTCCTACAGGCTGCCATGCAGTGAGCTCCTTGGTCCTTGTCAGCCCGTCAGGCCCCCAGCCTGTGTCGGTGCAGGGGGCTCTTTCCCGAGTGCAGAGCTCTGTATTTCCTCAGGGACCCATTCCTGTCGCAGCCCTGCTCTCAGGGGTATCAGCTCATTGCCCCAGTTTTGTATCTTCTGCAAACTTGACGAGAGTTCACTCAGTCATCTCCTCTGGGTTGTTTATAAAGATGCTAAATAGATTCTTAATTTTGAAAATTGAAAAATATTTTAATAGTCAAAGTACAGAACCCTGAAAAAGCCATTATAATCTCATTTTCTTGTCCTTTAAGTTATCTTGCAGTTTCTTGTGTTATCTGTTCTGTAGTACAGTATCTGATTTATTCAGAGCTGGGAACTCTGCAGGCTTTCAGAACTTTGCAAAATTTGCTTTTTACTATCATGTAAGCAGTGCGTCCTATTGAGCAAATATAGACTGGCCCCATGAAGATGACATTAGTTTATAGGCTGCTGCCGAAGGGAGCTGATAAGATCCCTTCAGTAGATCAAACCACATGGGACTGTATGCAGTGCTTCATCTTAATTTTTCAGGATGTGACTGGGAGCTGAGAAATCTGTTTTCTAGCAAAGGAAAAAATGTAATAGTTTAGTTGAAATATTTAAACACTGCTAATTTCCAAATCTCTGCCTGCACTCGGTGCTGAGAAGGTGGTGGCGAGCGGGCGCCTGTTTCGCCAAGCCCCCCGCACTGACGCTGCCTGCCCGGCACGATCGTCTCACCACTGAGTCACTGAGTGCCCCGTATTGTGTAACTTGCCTTTCTGCGGAGGCTTGTTATATTAGAAAAATTGTTCCAAAGAAAGCAACAATTATGACATAAGCACATCTGGCTCTCGCAAATTTTTCTTTATTAAGCTTTCATTTAATTACATGTGCTGAAAGGTCTGCTTTTGATTACTGTAATTTTTTTTATTTGTCCATCTGAATGATAGTAATGTTGGAAATTACATACAAACCACCTGGCTTTTTTCTCACTAATAAGGCGAAGTTTATATAGATTTATGTGCAGAAGAGGGATTAGGATCTTCCCTGTTTATGATAGAAGAATTATTGCTGATGCTAATTCAAGGTGAGGGTTTACATTTGGTCACTGGAAGGAGATTAAGGCTATTTTTTTTTTATTTTTTATTTTTTGGTAAATACTTCAGATTGGTAGCAATGGTTTAATATGTATATCTTTTATTATGTTTCAGGTAAACTTTTTGAAAAGTTGGATGCATAGCAGTGTTTTTGTATTTTCCTCACTATTTAGAGGAATTTGTAAAGTCTCCCTTCTTATTAACGTTCACAGAAGTTAAACATAAAAATTTCTGTGCAGTGAAAAGAAAGTACACCTTGTTACTACTTCTACCTTTCATTGCTACCTAGAGAACATGCAGCATTGCATTTCAGTAGCAAATGATTCACATAGCGGCTCCCAATAGAGGTTCTGTAGTTGATAGATGCTTTCTAAGTAAGTAGGCAAAGGTCTGAAGCATTTGTTGTTTTGGCTGGTGTTGATAACTCTTTCTTATAAGCAGCCATATAATATTGACTTTTTTTTTGTTTTTTTTGCATATTTGGGCACAGGTTAACTTTTTGTACTTTGTTGTGACACTTATTAACAAAAGGGGAAAACAACTAAAAGTCAAATTAAGAAAAAATGTTATTGGTGTGCCAGAGTCTCAGAAACTTCCTAGTTATTTGTTTTTTAATTTTTTTCTCTCTGCAAATAATGAGAAAGTGAGAAGGGAAAGTAAGAAAATGCTAGGAAAAAACCTAAAGAAAAATCAGTAGCTTCTTCAAGAGAGGAAACAAAGGACCATAAAAATTATATACTTTTACTGCTTCTCCTTTAGAAATGTTGCAGGAATATACTATATATCTTCTTGTCTTCCAGCAACTGTATGCAGCTCAGCTGGCTAGCATGCAAGTTTCTCCTGGGGCCAAGATGCCGTCTACTCCTCAGCCACCAAATACGACAGGGGCACTCTCACCCACTGGCATGAAAAATGAGAAGAGAGGGACCAGCCCCGTGACTCAAGTTAAGGTATTTTTCAAGGACAAAAAAAGTGGGTGTTTGAAAAGGGTAGTGAAACTAAAGGGTCTGTGTAATTGTTTTAGCAGTTGGAAATTTGACCGCATGAAAGCTGTTCAGTATTCAAATGAAATGTTCTTTTTTAGTGCTGTATTATCAGTGCAGAGAATGGAAGAGAAAGTATTCGCTTCTTGCTTCCAAAAATATCAGGCATCCCTCTTCCTTACCATATGCATCACTGCAGATTTGTCCCTAAAATGCGATATTCTCAAGATTTCAGTTTGTAATCTAGCATAAATAGCGTCCATTTCATGGCTTGTTTCAAATTGAACATTTGAATATCTTAAAATATGGTGCTAGTTTGCATTGTTAGGGCAAGAGAGACTGTAGATCTTCTAATTATTTTACAAAATCCGTGCTTCAAATTGTGATTCCAAAATCACAATTTTGGAAAAAGCCTCCCATAAAAATGTGAGTCAGGACTCCAGGGAAAACCCTGTGTCAGAGCAGCTTGATATGACTCTTGCTGATTGCGCCGAGCTGCTGACAGGCAGACTGCTCCGTGCTGGTCCTGCGCCCTCGCCGAGTGCTCGTGCCTGCTTACGCTCCCTTGTTCAGGAGCAGGCAGCTACAACGCGGCGATCGCCAGCGGCTCGAGACCAGCATCAGGCACCCCTCGAAACCTGCGCTGCAGCTAGTCCCTTTGGGGGAGCTTGCTTGCTTTTATTGCTGTGTTTTTCTGTGGCTGGTCTGAATGTCACGAGAGCAAAGAAATTGAAAAACAATTTACTTCAAACTATTAAGTTCCTATTTGGGAGAGAAAAAAAAGCATGCAGATATTTGATCCTTTTGAATGATAGCACTGTAGATGCAGAAATATTGAAATAGATCTAAGGAAGGTATATAGTGACTTTCTATAGAGAGAGAATGTTTTTGGTAATGGCTAAAATGCTATAGGCACACAAGTCTTAGTCTCACAACAGCCGGGAAAGGTTTTACTGACTTGAGCTGGGGGTTCTTTTTTCATTTTTCGACATGAGAGTAAAATATCATTTGTTTTTTCATTATCATCAATCACTGTGGTAAAGTGTGGGTGAGCAGATATTTCTGCCCAGGCTGATAAATTTCCATGACACTTTTTTGCTAGACTGAGAGTACTAATAAATAAAAACTAGTCCATTATGGCCAGATCTAACATTTGTTTAGCAAAGCATTCACTTAACTGTAGATACGTGTTAGTCTAATATTTTACCTCTTGTAATACAATGCCAGGCTTGGGAGCAGTCAGTGAAATTTGCCACATCTGCAGAGCTTGTTATGGTCAATACAGAAGCCACCAAAAGCAAAGGCCAACTGTTTCAGCAGAGTTGCCCTAGTACAGCGATACCTAACACCAGTGATTTATGGTATTGAGAATATACTACTGACTACTTTAATGTGAAAAAGTAATTTCATAAGTGAGTGAGCCAAATGGATCTACACCAAACCAAACCTTTACTGTATGAGTAAAATTTTCCCTGGTTAAATTTAAGCACATATCTCCTTGAACCAAGGCCAGTACCATTCTAGCTTTGTGGCCAGCTGAGTCCTATTAATGACTTGACCACATGCAAATTCTTGGGGGTTTCCCTACACAATTTAACTTGAATGGACTGAAATATATATTAATAAAAAAGAAGCTTTTTTATACTTAGTTTATTAAGCACACTATTGCATGGAAAATATTAAAGGTAAATTGAAAGTGCTTAATGTAGACAAATATCAACAGATAACAAAAATACATATAGTACTGTAATAAACTAGAATTTGTTTTCTATCTTTGCAAATACTACTACTTTGGCAGGACATGGCAATTTTGGTGGTCGTGTATTGCTTAATAAACCCTCTGTGTATTTTGTTTATTTCAATAGTCATTTATATGTAACTGTGCAATACTATGTTCATTATTTATAGACCTACTGGGGTACTTTCACAGGATTCAGATCTTTCAAAAAAATAGTGATAGGTTTTTCAAGTCTGTGACCAGAATGCTTTCCAGCTTTTCAGTGGCTTGCAGAAATGGGAATGCTCTCTAGGAAGAACAAGCAAACAGGTTCTGGCAGTGGTCAGAGTTCTCTTTCCACAGTGATATTATCAGTACTGCCAGGCAGAAAGGTATCTGGAAATTGGACTCGGTAGCGCAAGTTTGTATGTGTGCCTGCTTGCAGGCCCCAATCCTGCAAACGTATTGCAAAAGGAGCTCTGAGCTCTCACAAAATGTCACTGAAGTCAGTTGGTGTCTGCGCAGGGAAGCAGCAGCAAGCAACACGGCCCTGAAGGACCTGAGTGTACCGTGTGCCTTACCCAGCAGGGTGAGGCAGGGAAACCTGTGCGCTCCTGCTTGCGCTTGGACTCCGAAAGGCTGTGGGCATCTGTACAATGCAAGGTCAGGGAGAACAAGAGCAGCATGCAATTTTAGGGAGAAAAATGAAAGCTGGAAATACATTGGCATTATAAATACCTGTTTGTTACATGCGACGGTTTAATGCATCATGCATGATTAGATGCGTGTTGCTAAATCACCGCTTGACTCTAAGGAGAATGGAAAAGATAAGCTAATGTAGTGTATTATTGTATTCTGTCATATTTCTAAGCCTTAAAGTGATGAGTGCTGTGTTTTAAAATATAGACTGTATTCTCCTTTAGCCAGCATGTTTCTGCCTTGGGTGTTTTAAATGAGAGATCTCTGTCTTAACTGGGCTCTTTAATGACAGAAAAATCACTATTTCACAGCCTTTCAAATTCTCTGTCATGCTGGTTGCTAACAAGTTGTGCAAAAGGAACAAGCCCACAGAATGGGAAGGAGGTTACATTGTGAATATTCACCCTCATCAAAAAATTAATTGCTTGAATGGGGCTTCTTCCAGAAGTTAAGTCATTTCTGAAAAGGGATTTAGTCTCTTACCGCACTGAGACAAAATATATGTCATAGAGTGAGGTTCTTCCCCAATTACTTGCATGTAAAATGTATCAAAATATGTAAGTATGCTGACGCTGGATTTACATATCCTTATGAAATATTTCTTTATGAAAATAAACATACGGATACAGTAAAGACTGAATGTGGTAGAAATAATTTCAGAATACAGAAATAATTGCAAAAGCATTGAACAGTCATGAAGCAGAATTGCATCTGTACAAAATACATGATATACTCAAATAATAAAATATTGTAAAATGAACAACATTAAATAGCATAAACATGTATTTTAAAATGCATGCAATATGAATAGATGAATGTAGTAACTCAAGGAATTCAAATTCACTTATCTCCCATTATAAGGAAACAGCGTAAACAAAACATGCACTCAAAATGAGATGTATGGAATGTATCAGTTAGTAGCAGCTTTAAATGTGGGCCAAAGAACTGTCAAGGGTCTCCAAATGTTTCTTTCATAGAAGTACTTATGATTGCTTAGTTTCTAATACTTTTTAAAATAAGGTACATAACTTATTTTTATAGTGCCAGGAACTTTTCAAACAGAACCAATGCAAAAGCATTACTGAGCTGCTGGAAATTTTAAATAATTCTTTGTAAATGCCCTAGGTTAATTTAGATCTCTGAAAACACATTAGGAAATTAAGCTGTAATGTGAGCTAATTCAAATTTTAATTTGGCAAAAAGAACGATCCAGCCACATAGTTAATGTAGATAGAAGCATAACACAGAGAAATTAATGAGGTTTCCTTTCGTTGAATCTTAAAGGAGGCAGATAATTAGCTTCTTTTGTTATTACTGCAGGAGAATGTGATATTGTCTTGAAGGTGTAAAATAACTGCAGCTTGCAAAATGATGTGTTCATTTGTCTTTTTCTAATAATTATTTACATTAAACTCTGTAGGATGAAGCAGCCCAGCCACTGAATCTTTCAGCCCGACCCAAGACAGCTGAACCTGTCAAATCCCCAACATCTCCAACTCAGAACCTCTTTCCAGCCAGCAAAAACAGTCCAGTGACTGTGACAAGCAAGAGCGGCATCCCCAGCCCCCTCGGTGGAACCCTGGGAAGAGGATCCTCTCTAGGTAAATCTGCCATGGGGACAGGAGAAGCTTGTGCTTTTCCTGTGTGAAAATCGCAGCCTGAGAACACACGCAACGTCTACATTAAGTACATATTTAAACCTGTATCTCTGTTTAAAATGAAAACAAAAACCACAAAAGTGCGTCAAATACCTCTTGTATTCCAGGGATTTACAGAAATAACCAAAATGATGCAATAGTGATATTTATCTATAGGAAATACATCAAATTAATGTAAAGCGTAAGAAATACATCTGTATACGTATTCATAAATGTGTAATGCATCTAAACATGTGTAGAAAGGTTTATGTATCTTCCCCAAGCATAACGATTAAGTGCAATGTGCTAAGGTGTCTTTTCAATTTTGGCCTGTGGATTAGGCAAGCAGAAAAACAACTTTGCATGCAGAGCCCGACTACGTAGTAGAAATACACACGTGGTGGCCCAGGTGAATAATT
Source organism: Nothocercus julius (assembly GCA_013398735.1). NCBI lineage: Eukaryota > Metazoa > Chordata > Aves > Tinamiformes > Tinamidae > Nothocercus > Nothocercus julius. Next base: position 421,754 of record VZSV01000058.1, read on the forward strand.
CAGTCTAGTGGGACAGTGCACATAGTTCAAACCAAGCATGTTTTAAAGCATTTTTTTGAACCAGGGCAAGGGAACATTCAGTTTTACTTAGGGTAAACCATACTTTAAGCAAGAATGTAACTCCAAATGTAGTTTTCAGCTATTTAGCCCAGATATGCCATTAGTTTTATCCATAACTGCATTCTTAAAGAAACATAATTCTCAGTATTCTGACTTTTTTAACCAGGACTATATTCTGATTTTTTTTTCCTTTTTTTTTTTTTTAGTAAAGACAAAAAGCCTTCAGTCCAGCTAATTCTTACTCTTTTATAATTTGTTCATATATCTGACTTTTTTATATAATTCAGATAGTTGCAGATAGGGAATTTTTGATTCATGCTTAAGACTGTTTATTTAAGATATAAAACTTACTAAACAATGAAACAAAATTGATCAGAAAATGATGTATGAAGACTACCTTAACCAGTCAAGAAAGAATCAAGAGCTCTAAAATTTAGATGATCGCAGTCCTAAAGATCAAATGGTAAATTTTAACGGTTACTAAATACTTACTACAACCCACTTCTTCACAATCTGTAGCTCAAGTGTACTTGTAAATATATAGAAACACTTGTGAATAATGAACAGATATATTAAATACATACATTAAATATATAAAAATTATGATTTGTTCCATTCTCAGAACACTTGGGAACATCATGATCGGTAAAAGTTTCTTCAGCTAAATAGATATTCTGCCTGTCAATTTATTTCTGGCTGCCACTACAGTAGCTTACATCAGAAAACAGCACATCAGTTTGAGCTGAAAGACCATTCTAGTGAGATAGACAAGGTAGGCCTAGGATGTAAATATTTTTAATGTAAAAATATAAAACTTTTCCTCTTGGTTCTAAAGCATAAAAGAAGCCTGGGGAAACATTGCCAAAAATCAGCAAGAAACCCGGAAGCTTCTCCATCTTTTGGATAAATTGAGGTGATAGGGAGTCTAAATCTCATTAAAAGTCAGAAAAACTTTGTGACTCACTCAGGTCCAAAAGGAAACTTAAGTAGCTACTTCATGCCCAAGAAGGGCAATCATTGCTCTCTAACATGAAGTTATTATGAGGAAAGCTTTGGTTCTGACAGAAAATGTGACAGTTCAATCTCATCTGTTCTCATCTAGCTCGTCATATTAAATCAGCTACCCTAAATCCTGATATTTTTGATTTTAAAAGAAGTTAGGGTCCTTTGAGGTTGAAATTTGCTCTGTATTACTTAGCTGAGTGAAAAGAATTCACTCACATTGGAGTGAAAAGAATTGAAGCAAGTAGGAAATTAATTTGAAGAAGAATTCCAGGTCTTAACCTGTTTGCCTTTTTTTTTTTTTTTTTTTTTTTTTTTTTTTTTTTTAAGTGGAGTGTTACTAAGTTCTCAAATCACACCAGAGCTTTTATAAAAGGCATTAGTTTATAATGCAGGATTGATCAAAGTTTCTAGCTAGAAGGCATATCTATGATATAGATAGATAAAGATATATGGGATATATTTATGTTCGCAGCTAAATGTTTGTCACAGCAACACAAAACTACCCGTCACCAAATAAGATTTCTTTCTCTTTTATTCATTTTTTTTTCCTCTTAGAATTTAAAGGCTGCCCACTTAAGCTTCAGACTAGTGTTATGTTACACATATTTAACCATAACTCCACAGGTTAACCATGAAGTCCACAAGTCTGGTGCTACGTACCAGGCTGTGTCAAAGCTTCAGTGGCTGTATTTACAACATAGCAGAATTTGTGCACAGGCTTATCAATCATCACTCTTCCCCCTCCTTCTTCCCTCCAGAAGTTAGTCAGCTCTTAGTCAATGAGAAGTAGATTTTGATTTGGATGATTCCCAAATAAAGTGTGTTCTCTGTTTATAGATATCCTTTCCAGTCTTAACTCACCTGCCCTATTTGGGGACCAGGACACAGTAATGAAAGCCATTCAGGAGGCTCGAAAAATGAGAGAGCAGATCCAAAGGGAGCAGCAGCAGCAGCAGCCTCATGGTGTTGATGGAAAATTGCCCTCCGTGAATAACATGGGTCTAAACAACTGCAGGAATGAAAAGGTAATGTCTCCTCTTACTACACTGTCTGTCATTCATTCTTTTTATTTTCCAGCAAACAGCTTATTTTTATATAAAATTTCTCTTACAGCTTTTAGCCTTCTCTGATTTTACATTAAATACAGCTTGTCACTTCAGAGTGCTGTGCCACAAACTTTTCTACATGACAGAATTTGGAAGACCAGTCCTGTGCAGTGCACATGGTTAAACGTGCATATGACAATGTGGAAAAATAATTGAATAATGGGGTGAACCTAACATAATTTGTGGTCATTAGATTTTGAACTGTGCATTTGAGGATGACTGGACTGACAAATACGACAGAAACACTATTTGTGTACTGGTGTGATTGAGTAGTAGAATATCACTGAACATATATGAGTGTGCTTGATTTTGTGACTCAGATTCAACAAGATATTTAGTCTCAAATCAGTGCTTTTGGTTCTTGGCTTTAATAGGAAAATACTTTTTGTTGAATATTGGCCGTAGTTTCCAAATACTAAAAAGGAAGTAATGGGGTCCCATAATAAAATGGTAAATTAGAAAAAGTGGAGAGGAAGCATGACCAGCATTGAACTGTGCAAGAGAGCGTTCAGTTTATGAGATAGCAGGATTGTGCACTGAAGGTGAGGAGTGGTTTTTATCACAGGTACTGAAGGACAGCACAGAGTTCTCTTGGGGAACTCTTCATATCCATGCAGTCCTGCACTGTGGCCATCGCAAGGTCTCGGAGACCTGCTTGGGCAGCAGGTCCCTGTATGTCTGAGCCAGTGAACACTTATTCATGCAATTGGCTGAGCTGTGAGGCAGCCTTTGGATGAAGAGTGCTGTTCTGTTGCTGTCTCTAGGGGTTACTTACCCTGCAAAAAATACACATTATTTTCCACCACTGACACAAAACCAGTTATATACGATGATACTTATTATACATTCCATAGAACTACAGAGGGAAGTATTTCTGCTAGTGCTAGTTTAAATGACAGCATTTAAAACTCACTTAATACAAATTGATACTATAAAAAACATGGAAATTAATAATTGATCAAGCAGGCCGTAATCAGGCAAAACTCTAATTATGAAGTCAATATGAAGTCCTTAACTACCTGAGAGGTAGAGTACTAAAGCCCAAGTTATAAAAATAAAATAAATGTCACACGTATGATAAGTATTAAGAGTTTATGAAATAATGCTTATTTAAAATGTATTTTATGAGTTTCAGTGGCTTGACATTTAAAAATATCCAACTCACTTATAAGGGCTATTAAAGGAATTTTTAACATTTGATTCAACTTTGAAAAGTAAGTATAAAAATGACATCTACTTACTGGTTGGTTCTGCTCCATGAGTATTTTCAGTACCACACTTACATCTTGTATTGAATGTTATAAGTTTTAAATGATGACATGTCCCACTCTCTATTCTAAATAAAATAATTAATTCAGAGTCATGAATGCTAAAGGGATATATTTATATTTTATAGGAAGTATAAAAGGCAGTAAAACAGAAGGATACTTTGCACAAATAGCATTCTTGGAGTATTTTTTCTTGCCCTTTATTCTCTCCCATTACAGTTTTTACATTGGTGATATATTCTTTTTCCTCTAAAATGACGAGCAGGATGATCAAAGTGGAGGGTGAGGAGGGAGACAGATCACTTCAGAAACAAAAACATAATTTTTCAATAATTGTATGCCAGGAAGACAGTGTATAGTTTCTGTCATAATCCCAGGGAAGCTTTGATAACATAGTTGCCATTTTGGATTGGCTTCTTTTGAAGAATCAGGACCCTGTGTTTTCAGAACCAAATTTTCAGAATTTGGCTTCAGGTAATTAGACATGTATAAATGAGTACCTAGAGGCCAACACCAGAAAAAGATGACAAATTAATTGCCTGCAGCTGCTTTAAAAAAAAAAAAAAAAAAAAAAAAAAAACTATCGAGTCCTGGTCAGTTACTGGTCTTCCAAGTTCGGATAGCTCCTAATAGTTTGGTGTGCAAATGATTATGCTTACAAAATTATGTACATAGCTTCAAAGCCTGAGCTCAGGCCTTTTTGCAAATATGTCATTTAAATCTCTGAACGCTTTGTATTTGGCTAGAGACACAGAATTAAAAATTGCCTGTGTTCATACTCTTCTGTTGAAAAAAAAAAAAAAAAATCTACGAAGCTCTGAAAGTGCTCACAGAGTTTCACTCATCAAAAAGAGCAAAACAAAAATATGCTAGACTCTGATGTAGTCAAACTTAAAGCATTTAAGATAAAGCAATGCCATGCTATAAACACTGATATTTGTACTGTTACTGTAGTTCATGCATACAGAGGATAGAGTTGTTATAGCACAGCTGGCTTTTTCTACTATACCTGGTGCTTGTCAGGTGCAAGCAGACTGAGGGAAGGAAATAGGAAACAGTGTCAATGGTTTCAGAGTGTAAAGAGAAACATTCGTGAAGAGCAGGGAATTCAGAAAATTGTACACAAGCTCAGTTTATGTGGTATGAGGAAAAGCAAAATTATATGAGGATTGACTTTTTTCAGAGGACTTCTTCCAGTCAAACCATGTTTATCTTCAGCAAAAATGAGTATATTAAAGTACTTAAACAGAATTTGCATTACTAGAGCTACTTGTGTTTATTTTAGTATTTCAGACTAGGTTGATTGCCTTGAAAAGTTACTTTGATTTAAAGGAGCTTTAAATGCTTTATATGAACCTGAAGGTGTGCTATATAATTTATAAGATATCTCATGTGTTTAAAGGGGTCAGATTTTACCTCTTTTTTGTGCATAGAGCATGAAAACACTGATTAAAGAACACTTCAGAAAGTCTTTGTACAAAAAATACAAGTAGAAATGTGTTAACATTCACTGGAAGAAAATATATGAGGTCAGGACAGAACAAATATCCACTAAATGACTATGCCTGGTCTACCTGCTAGACACCGGGGCCCCACCCCATTTCCTTACCCATAAAGCACATTTGTTGAGATACAAGGAAACAGAAGTTGATACATTTTTTTTTACATTTATATTTGATTCGCACAGTTTTTCAAATTTTCAAGCAACTGTAGATTGCAGTAGGAAACAAAAGCTAGACCCTGAAACTACTACCTGAGTTGTCATCTATTTCCTGAAAATTATGGTGTATCAGTACCTCTTGTAATGAGCTTTTTATTTATTTATTTATTTATTTATTTTTTACTTCTAAATCAGAATTATTACAATTTGAATCAACACCATTTACCTTACCACAGACCACTGCTTGTATGCAAAATGTGGACATCCTTAAAAACATACATTATTTACCTTGAAGATGTTACAGTCTATTGATCACATCCGTATTTAGGCACTTGGATTTGACTTGATAAGCCATAATGGCCCCTTCAGAGGTGTTATGGTCTCCTGTATTTAGGGACAGTTAAATATGTGGATTATTGACACAGCAGAGTGTAATAGCTCCTCTGGAGCTGCTGCGCTTCATCATCTGTAGGAAGGCACTGCACATGCATGCAAACCTGGCCTGATAAAACCACTTTGGAAAGTCTTTGTTGAACAAGTTACTAGTCATGCATAATTTCCTTTTGACTGCCTGCAGTGACTCCCACATTATATTACTTTCTTTGCTGAATGCAAGTAGTACTGGATTATGTTGCCAGCAGTTTCGTACCAGCTTGTCTTTCCCCATATGTTCAATATTGTAGACAGGGCAACTGCAGAAGCAGGAGCCGCAGTATCTTTTCTGCAAGTGCTAGAATCCCTGAGAGAACCACCAGCTCTCCTTGTTACAAGTCGTTGCTCAACTCAGTTGAAAGCAAAACAAAACACACAATGAGGAAAATACTTTTAGTGAAGATGCCTGTGATTATTATTAGATTTTGAACACGAATTAATTGGTCAAAAGGGTCGTGTGGGTTTTTATAAATCATTATAAATAAATGGTTTAGATATGCAAAACCAATCTGTTCTCTTTCGCTTTTACCTTTTAAAAATCTTNCACCTTTAGGTACTTGTGGAAGAATTGTTAGCTCTAGCTAGTAAATAAGAGGTCAATACTTACATTTCACTCTACTGGGAAGCAAAACAGAAACTGTAAACATATTCAATTAAATCATTACTTCTGTTCATTAATTCTTAATTCTACTTGTAATTAAAGGGCAAAAACCTCACAGGCCAGATAAATGAATGACAGTATCAATAGCCGATGAGTAGTTACTTTTATTATTGTCTTGAGAGCTTTGTTCTCACCTGGACTTCAAAAATCAGAGGAAAAGTAGAGAAAAAATTACCCACAATTTAAAGAAGGTCCCTCCCTACATAGCTTCTATCTATGTTTAAACTTAATTTCATCTTAAATACATATTTCTAAATTCTACAATAGAAAAACTGGAACTGTATATAGAAAAAAAGAGAGCAACACTGATTTAGTTAAGGAGCTGCTATTGTGGTCTCACTTTCTTGCAAGAGTATATGCAATTTATTCCACTCAGTGGGTGTGGATTCCATCTGTCTAATGAAGAACCTGATTTTCACAAAGAGACGCTGCAGCTGGGATGCTGTTTTTCCTGAGTCGGGCATCGGCTCAGCTGGTGTGTCCTCCCCTGGGGCGGCCCTCAGACCTCAAGGATACCTGCTCCCTGTCGGAGAGAACCGCTTTACACACCCATTGCTTTACAACAGTTCAATGACTTGGCAAAGTTAAATGCCCCAGCTCTGGGAAACCTTTAAAATACAAATCCCAGCGGCCCTCATAATTCTTACATCACAGATGTCTTTTATGGTGAATATGGCCAATTTAGGCTAAGATACTTGTAGCTCTAAGTAACTTTTAAGGGAAGATTCTTTTTTTTTATATTGGCTGTTTAAGATTAACTTCCTAAGACCATATATGGCCACTTTAATATGTTTCCTAATTTTAAATTACATGGAATGCCCAGTATTTCTGCTGAAAGCCTATTTGTTTGTCTGTGCTTTGAAATCTGTTATGTTAATTGTATGAATATGGACTTGGATCTGAGTAGTTTGAAAATACTGTCCTATTAAATTTTTTTCTAATAATGTAAAAAGGAAGAAACATAAGATTTTCTTGTTTTTTTTTTTTGAAAGTGCTGTATTTTGCAATTTCCTTCTTTTAGACTTAGTGCTTTTCCCAGCTAGATGAAAAATATGCCTTCATTATATGTTAATGTTTCCCTAATAATTTTGAAAGAAAATGATTAGTGACTCCAATGAAAGTTTTCTTAAATACCTGTGTTGTGAAAGCCTAAGTCCCACTGATGTAGCTCAGAAAATCTTAGACAAGCAGCTCTGTGAGTGGCTCTACAGCAGTAGTCTATTTTCAGTGTGATGCAGTAGCCTTGTATCCTTCTCCAGCACTTTTTACAACTATTTGGGCAATTCAGAATTTCAGCTGATGTAATACTGCCCCCTTTTATTAGAACTGGAAAACATACTGGACTTGAAAACCATAGCTTTGTAGCTGGGAAAAATGTTGTTGTTTACGCTGTTGGTTTGTTGATTTCAATATTTGAATTTGCATGCTGAGATAAGGCATGAAATCAATACTACTTTATAACAATAAGTGGGGGGGGGAAGGGGGGGGGAAGCATAATAATTGGAGCAATTTTTTTAGCTGTGTGTTACACCTGGACTTTGTATGTAGCATCTCAGGGCATTCCTTTTTTCTGTTTGTTTGTTTTTTTGTTTGTTTTTTATTCTGCAGTGTGCAAGGTGCTGATGAACAGGGGTTGTAGCTTTTATATGAATTTCGCTGTCACATGTGCTTGCATTGGTTTTGTTAATCAGTGTGTTTATAGGAATACAATAGGCCACAATGAGCCTTTTTTTTGCCTCTTATTTTTCTATTCTGAAGCTTGATCGGGAATTAGATGCATCTTCAAGTAGCTGAATGTTTTTAATATCCCTCAGACATGCAGAAGTGTTGCAGTGAATGCATCTTTACAGTTAGAAATTTAAAATGCATTTTAAATGAAATTCAAAACAGAACATCTTGGAAGAAGAAAAAAAGTGATCTCTGAGTCTCCAGCCATGTCTTTTAAAGGAAATGTTTCTATTATAAACAACAACAACAAAAATTAAATTTGATATAATACTGATGTCTGCACTGTATCACTAGCTTTTGTAGGTGTCATAGAAAATAAAACCAGACTTAGAAATTAGGCCTATATTTATGGAAATATTTTACTTGATCTCTAACTGTCCATTCAATAGAGGAAGGTAATGGAAGTTGCAACTGAAGATGTGCAGAAGGGCCAAAGGCAGCCCTAGCACTGTGCTCAGGTTATTATAAGAGGTACAAGAGGAAAATGCCATTGCTCCCATTACCCTTTCTATAAGCACATAGGTCCATTATCAAGGCCAGCTTTATAATGGGAACCAGCTGCAGGAGGTTGTGGGGATGAAATCTTGTGAAGTCTATTCCTCAAACTCAAGAGCAAGAAATATTAAAGCTGCACATGAAATGTTAACTTTCCCTGTCTGTACGGGAACGTTGTAATTCAGTCATTTAATTGATCACGTGCTATTATTCAATTACTGTTACTGTTTACACCAAAATATTTATACTTATGCCTGCTAATATGCCCACTGAATTTCCTTCCAGATTTACTTTTGTATGCTATACACAGTCAGACAAAAAATAAATGTATTTGCAGTTTGCTAATTAAAAGTACATGTTCACTCAAACAGTGAATTGACAATGAGAAGAGACCAAGAAACACTGCAAAATTCCTGGTATATATCGGTCATCTAAATTGCAGCTTAATTCTCTTTGGTGCTAACCTGCTATGACTCTAGATTTGCACCTATGGAAGGATTAGCTGTGCAGCTCTTTGCTTTTAAGTCTTTTGCTCAATTGCCTTGCTTTCCTGAATTGTCTTGACAAAGTTGGTAGTTTGTGCATTTGTGCTCCAGTATATTAAAAATGCAGTTAAATGCCAAGTCCCCTGAGTTATTTGGAGGCTGGTTTAACTTTGGAAAGTCTCACTGAAACTGTTTTGGACCATACTTCATTAAAAGTAGTTTGACTAGTTCAGTGGTGATGTACAAATGTAAGAAAATGCACCAAAATTATAAGGGTCTCATATGAAGCTGTATTATTTGAATAACCATATTTATACATTATACATTAAAGCAACTTTCTGTAGTAGATAAAATTTTCAATTTTTTGTGCTTTCAGTTCTATTGTGGCAGCAGCCCTTGACAACAAAATAGTAGTTTCAGGAAAAGAAACCTGCACATTTTTCTGCTATTAACTACTAGCTTTACATTTGAATATTGGGTAATAGAGTTTTTGCCATTACTTTTCCTTAACAGTATGTGCAGATAGTGGCTGAGCACAATTATGGTTTTTTATTCCTGTTGTCAATGCTAGTTGAAGAGTTGCCTATGGCAGGTTTAAAACCTCCTCAATAATGATGATGATGATGAAGATTTTAGTAGTAACAATAAGAAGCGGTGTTTGGCCTCTTTCTTTTGATTCCTTTTGGGCACAAGAAAAAAATGTGGAATACACTGCTATTCCACTCACATGGCTATTTCCTGTAGAAAGGATAAAACCTTCGTCTTGTTTAGTTCTTCTCCTTAAATTTTGGAGCAACAAAAAATCCCTAACGGGCAGAATTAGGTTAAGATGGGTCCTGGATATGAATATTGAAAAATTTGCACAAAGCAATGAGGATAATTCTTCCCAGAGGAAGATGTTCTGCCATAAAGGATCGTGTCTTTGTGATGACTGTAACAGCATAATGATTATATCTTCTTACGTGCAGTCCATTTTCTAGGCTGTTGAAGAGAGTTTGCAAACAAGCAGTGAAAGTGTTTCATGTTTTTATTGTGCTTCTACATGAAAGAGTAAAGATAGGTTGAGATTTCTTGTTTGGCAGGATTTATATTCATTGATTTAGATTGTGGGTCAGAATTACAGCTGCAGAATCCTGTTGGATCACTTCTTCCTTTGCCCTGAGAACTACCAAAGGCATCTGTGTAATATCTCACACTTGAATACAAGCACCAACACCCACAGAAGTTACTGCCATTTATTTACAGATTCTGTCTGTGTATTCCTTTAATAAATGCACAATACCAAGTTACAAATTACTGTTACCAGTGTAACCCTATTAATTGCAATAGATTAAGTACAGCATGGATAGATTGGAATTACTTTGCCTGATACTTCATTACTGTCCAAAATTAAAGATGTCTCCTGTTTCTCAGATATCATTAGGCTGCATCAATAGGTGTGTCAAATGGAAATACAGTCCTTGTTGTTGTAGGTTCAGCTGCCTGTTTATGAGCTTATACTGCACTTTGTGCAGGCTTAACTGTTTTGCTTCAAACACAAGAATAAGCATTAGCAGGTAAAATTGTCTTCTTTCATGTCATAAATGGACTTGAGCAAACAATGCAAAACGATATTTGCAAATGTTTGTTTGAAATCTGATTAATGGAATTTGGCCATGCTTATTTCTTCCTTTGTTTTCTTTTCACAAATATTCATGCAAATGGATTTTTATTTCTATGGGTGTATTTGCATATGAACATGGACATTTGTGCACAATTACAGACATTTGCTGTTTATGCCCAAATTGCTCACCCTCTACGCATAAGAACGGAGGCTTTGATTCCACACGCGCTCAAACTCTGCACTGACCGGTTGGGGAGTGCAGCAGCAGGGAGCTTGTGCAGCCCCGACCATGTGCTGAGGTTAAGCACTGATCTTTGGAGAGGCTCTGTGATCTCTGTGACAATATAACCAAGGGATCTTGCAGAGCTTGCTGCACTGTGTCTCACCACTGCTGTCTTTTTCTGTGACGCGCCAGAGACAGGTTCATCTCTTTTGCTGTGGCAATGAAGGTAATGGGTGCAGGAGCTGATAGCTGCAAGTAAAGACTTTCTACTCCCTAGGAGGTCTTTTGGCTGAGGGAATTCCCAGTTGCTCCTTCCAGGTAGTTTAAGGCAACCTTCAGCTATTATTATTGAGTCAGACATCAAAAACGATGTTATTTGTCTTATGTGACCAACTAGAGCATAAACCACAAGTTGCAAACTGTTCTTGTGGATAGTTCATGCATAACTCATGTTAGACTGTTTGAACACTTATGAGTTACTCATACATGTATAGAAATTGCTGATCCTCCCGGGATAGTTTGAAAAGATAAGAAAGACTATATCTGCTGGATAAGTTGTTTGCTTTGCGTAGTTTGTCCATCTGTGGTCATGTAATGCTAACTCCATAAACAGGTCTATCTCAAGTGGAAATGTGTAAGAGGGTTATAAATGATCTTCAACATCAGATTGCTTGTACTAAAATCATGCTCAAGTCATAGTAAGCTGTTATAACACTATTTAAAACCTAAAGTATGCCTAACCCACAAGCTGAAATAGCCCAGCTTACATCCTGAAAATCTACAGACAACATTAATTTCTCAGTATTTCACTTTTATGCCTGTGGCTTCTAACATGTTGCAAATGCCTCTATAAGAAAGGCTGGAAAAACATATTGAATTTCTGTTCCCTGCCACGTGCTGACATTCATTAACTGAGGGAGAACCCTGAGACACGGTTTGGAGAGATCTCCTCTTCACGTCTACCCGTTCTAAAGCAATTTGTTAAACAGCCAGGAAGAGAAGTGAACACTTGTGGTTTCGTGTCAGACCTGTGTTGCTTACGTACCTGCATGCATGCGCTTACTGTTACCTTGCCAAAAGCTTCTTGAGAGAACATGCAGTGGATGCATTCTTTTTCCACTGCCATTTTCTTTGCATCCCAGAGTTAAATTGCTAAGTGACAATTTCATTATATGGCTACTGTTCGCATAAACTTTCTTTTTAGATAGATTGATTGATTCTTGCTTAGTGCATCCTGCTTTTACATGCTATTTTCCTGCCATTTCTAAAGCGCAGAAACACGCTTTGCTACTTTTCAGATGCCAGTGCGAATAGGAGCCATCACAGGGAGGATGTGCATTAGAACAGTACACAAAGTGAGTCACTGACACATCATGTGCTGTAAAAATGCCTGTTCTGTCAAGGGTTGCCAAAACATACTCAGTCGCCAGAACTCTGTTCCTTGCCTGATGCCAGTCAATCTCTTTGAATGCTCATGAATAAGATTAAGGTTGGCTGGCTGCACTGTTCCTCCCAAGGGATTCCTCTTTATCAAGGGATTACCTGTGTGCTATTCTTTGCATAAATCCTGTTTTTTATTCTCCAGTATTGTGCTATAGATCACAGTACATGATGGCTGCTAAACATCTTATTAATGAAGTATGTCAGCTACTTGTTTCCTTACAAAAAAACAGCTCAAAACTTACAAAGTCAAAAAAGCAGTTGTCCTGTTCCCACCTTCTTTCTCTCAAGCTTTGCTTTTCCTTTCTTTGTTTGAGGAAGGGGCTGAGTTAAATCTAATGCAGTTATGGTTTCCAAGAAAAAAATGCTTAGGTGAATATTTTCCTGCCTCTGCGTGGTGGTAGATGACAATGTACGGACTAGAACACCTACCAGTCCTCGTTACGAAGTTGTGCACCCTGCTGTGGGGGATTTTTGTTCCATTCAGTGCAAAAGCCATCTGTGGATTTTCAGTATGTACTCACCACTGTGGAGAGGTGAATGGAGTGAGCTGTAAAATGGGAAACTTGAACTGAATATGTGAATTGTCCTCAAAGGGAAGGAGCGCAAGGGCACTGTTTGCTTTGTTAGTATATCGCGTGATTTCCTTTTATCTCCATCCACACCATGTTTCTGTAGCTACCTGGCAGTATTTGTTTTTATGAGAACATATGGAATCCAGGAAAGTTGGATGGGGCGGGGGGGAAGCATCCAGATTTCCTTTTCAGGACTCCTTTTAAGCTGTCCTGATGTAAAGCATTTGCTGTGTGAAGGGTGGATTTCAGCACGTGTGCCTCTCTGAATGAGGACGCACGTTGCTTTTTCTCTCTCCAGCTGTTGCAAGATCGCCATGCTGGTGATAACTAGGAATGCTCCGAGTGTGATGCAGAGCGGGGTTTAGGTTCTCACAGTCCCTCTCGTTCTCGCTTCCTGAGAGATGGGTAAGTTTTCCTGCAGTGCAGGGGCTGCCGGCTGGGGTCTCCTTTCCTTTTGCCCCTGGTGCTGCTGTTACCTTCACTGTGCGTTTGGGACTTTACTAAAGGTTGCTTCTTATCAAAGCAGAGCCTCTGCATATTCCTATTGTGTGAGCATCGTTAATTAATGAAAAAGCACACAATTTCTGCAGTAGAATTCCCATTAACATCTTGCATGATAAAAAAAGTGATTTCTTCCATTTGTTTTTGCTGTTTACTGGGTACATTCTGTATACAACTGCTTTCTTGTTGTCTCCAAATCTGCCTTTGAATTGAATTCACAGCTAAGCTGAATGCTGAACATTTTCCATAAAAAATAGGCGATTTATCATGTTTTCAATTGATGAGAGGTAGCAAAGGAGAAGAGATAAAATTGAAAACTGCACTACGAGGTAATCAGTCGTTTTATTTTTCTTTAATATTTCTGTTTTGTTGGTAATGAATGAATTCATTTAGGATCAGACCCTTTTAGGTTGTGCTTTGAACCAAGCCAAACCAAGAGCTGTGGGCCACGTGCATGGGGAAGAGCTGTTTGGAGGGTGAGAGATGGCACAGAGTGACGGCAGCACAGGGAGCATCTGCAGAAGGGTGCTTTGGAGGGGATGTGACTGGCGATAAGGAATAAGAGCAAGGGAGAAGCACGGATGGGAATATAAAGATCCCACAGTTAGAATGGGGGATATGCAACCTGATCGCTCTGGAGTATAGAGTCTTTCCTTCCTTTTGGCATCATCCCTTTCAGTTCTCCCAATATATAATCATTTGAAATTCCTCTTATGTCTGTGTTTCTAAACCCTGAGAAGAGGCAAACCTGAGCCTTGCTGTTTGCATTCTGCTGATATCAAAGGCTCCAGTCCCGCTGGGGCCCCTAGCCGTAGGAGACGCTTGAGGGAGGGGGAAGAGATGTTTTTCCTGTTCCTTGGCTGCTCCATCACAGCGGCAGCCGCGGAGGGGAGCGGGAGCACACGGCAGGGACCGGGGCTCAAACAGGAGGATGGGACACGGGTGGCTCCTGACCTGCACTCATCCTGAGTTCTTGGGGGCGGCGGGGCTGGGGCCTGCCCATGGGCAGCTCTGCCTTCTCTGGACACGGGCACCTTTCAGGAGGCTGGGTTTGCTGCAGAGACCAGCAGAGGGGCGCACCCTTGGCACAGCTTCTGTCCTGTGTAGCTAGCTGGGTATTTTTCTTCCTATTTAAAATCTGCGTTACAGGTTTACAGCAGGAAGTACCTTTTTTTTTTTTTTTTTTTTTTTTTTTTTTCTCCAAATTGGCTGAGCAGGAGAATTAGCTGAACAGAGATGGATTTAGAAATCAGCACAAAGCAGGCAGATTAAAAAAAAAAATGGATTTCAGACTGCTTTTCATGAACTAGTTTTTCAGAAGTCATCTATGAAGGTTCGTATGAAGAATTTTTAAAGGTAATCTAATGGAATGGAGAAAAGGTTTAAAATTATCTACAGTGGCTGTTGCAGGGGATATTAAATATTGATTTATCTTGGAGGAAGAATCAAGCTAAAGAGTGAAGCTTGTAGTCAGATCAATTTATCTGGAATACAAACTGTATGGCTGTATTTAGTACAATGTCAACATGAATCTTAAAATAAGTGGATATAAGGGTGAGCATTTAATCTATATCAATCGGCTCTCCAAATCTTCAATTAAAAAGAACATCTTAACAGTTTGAACTGAACTGCTCCTAAATGTTTCAGGTGGTTTATATTAAAAAAATGTTTCATTTAGTCAGTTCATATTGTATCCTAAGCCTCTCCTGCGCATCATGTTGCAGCTAGGAACAAAAATCCACAGTCCAAGGCCTATCCAAATCTTAAGTTTTTAATACTCTAAACTCTCTTGAAATCCCAATGTAAATCGTTCAAGTAATCTGGCAAATAACACTGTAAGCAATTTTATGCTACTTGCCACTGGTCCTGTGCTGCCAAGCTTTTGGTCGCAATATAAAAGTTGGCTCACATTGTACTTAACCAACTAAAACTGATTATGTTCCCTTTTCAGACACAAATAGATGCCAGCATGTCAGCTAGTGGTATTGACTAAAATATTTTTGAGTATGTATAAGTCTGCATAGGTCTATAGTAGGAAATCCTTTATCCAAGTGTCACATTAAAGCTGTGCTTCCCAGATAATTCAAGTGTTACACTTGCTTTTGATTGTACTGTTTTCTTTAAACATAGTCATTAGACAACAGCAGAGCCTTTAATGTTCCATGACGGAAAAATCCATCAAGCAGATTTATAGCTGAGGCAGTGTGGCATAACAGCGAGTGGACTGGCCTAATGCTTACAAGTCCCAGGTTCAGCCCTCAGCTTAATCATTGACTTTCTGAGTGACCAAAGGTAGTAATTTCTCCTCTGTCTGACTCTGCAGATACTGATACCTTCTTTTCTAAACTGTTTTGAGCACTCCTGTTGCATGGTGGTAGCTGTTATGAATTTCTACATATTTAACAGTTAAAAAGCTCCAAGATGTCCATTGCTTCCACAGGACAGTAATGTTCTCTTTCATGCAAGGCGTAGCTGGAAAATACAACCACAGCTATGAAATATATGTGTATACAAAGGACTAAGGAAGGTGTGAGGCAGCAAATGCTTTTATTCAGAAAGTGTCTGTGTCCACATGGTAGTAAAGACCTTCCACTGGCATGAGGTGTTGGGATTTTCCTTCAGTGAATCACATGAACTCTTCCATGTTTGTCATTTAGAGTGGGTGAGGAGAGAGAAGGAGGGAGAAAGAATTCATTTTAAATGGGGAAGGAGGTGCATAGTCTGTGCTTATACTGAAAACAAGGTAAAAATAGACCTTAAGGGGGACATGATTCATACGCTCTGTGGGTGAAACCACTGCTCTTGTAACTCCCATCCAAAATTGCTTGTTAAGATAAAAGAGTATTTTCAGAATTGTCATTGTTGCATTGAGCTGAGCAGTACTTTATTAGACATCTTATATGGGAAATTTGAAACAACCTTTTCATGGTATAAACAAAGCATGATGTACAAAAGCATTCTATATTAGATGAAAAGACAGAGAATGTATTTTTGCCAGGAGCATTAGCTATAGATGGCTAGCAGTTTTGTCTTTGTATATTGCAGCAGTAAAACCACATATTTTTTTCAGCCCGTAGGTATTTGTTTTGCTTTTAAGATGGTTTCAGGTATAAAGTTTCCTGGATTCTGCATGAAAAAAAATGAGCATAGCCTACCCCTATAAAATACCCGCTCTCTTAAATTATTTTGATTTGTACTTTCTGCATGGAAGGGTTACCTTTCCTGCAGAGGTAAATCTCTCCAAGTTCTCAGAAAGTGCATATTTGCTTGAATTTAGGTATCAGATGTAGAATCTGTCCTCCTTTATCAGTTTCTTCCTTTTTTTGTACAGCCAAGCTTTAACTTGGGGCTATTTTTCCCTGGAGTATATATTTTAAAAACATAATTTTTAAGCAACTTAGTTCTTATTGTATTAGAAAGATAAGTAATATAGCTATTAAGTAACTGTAGTCACTTCGTTTGCCTAGTAGCTATTCCTTTGCCTTCTGTTTGGTTATTCTTACTGCCAGGCTTGTCCACACACCTAAATCTTTACAGGTCTGGGCCCTTGATTTTCTACTGTTTTATTCCTAAACAAGACTACTACTTCATAGCAAAAGGCCATCAGCCTACCTGACTTAAAGGTGAGCGTGCCTTTTGTCTGACCTGCTTGAAAGGGAGAAAAGAGTTTCCTTCCAGAAAGAAGTATNATTTAGTTTTTATTCTCAGATTCACTGTGACCCTGGAAGAGCAAAACACTTTGGCCCTGATTCAGCAGAGTGCATTAATCCATGCTTGACATAAGTATTCCCATCAAGTGTCGGAATCTCTCTCTGTCTCTCCATGTGCTCATGTGCTTTGTTGGAATGGAATAGAAGCACTCAGCACCTTACAAGACTGAGGCCTGTGTGAGGCAGCATGGATCTGCAACTTGCCTTTTTTTTTTTTTTTTTTTTTCCTGTTGAATGAAGATTAAAGACAGGAGCTAGTTGAGGGGTACATCTATATCATCACAGGCATTATGTACATCATATTTGCTATTGTAATCATGCAAAGAGTAATCTTGCCTTCCTGACATAAACGGTAAGCAGCACATTTTCCTGAGGCTGAAATAATAAGAGCAAAACATGGCAGTGATGGGGGTACAAGAGGCAAAACACTGCATAATGATGTTGTTATCATTGTTCCATTGTCACCCAGCTTTATTCTTTAGTGATATGTTTCTTTTCTCTCTGAACGTAACAAAAAATGCCTGGGTATAGAGTAATAGCAGCAATCAAAAAAATGCATTCTTGAAAAAGAATACTTAAAAATGCTGCAAAATGAAAAAAATCAGGTCGATAAATATAGAAAAAGCCTCCTTAATCTATATATGCATGGTATGTAATTAGATATTTACACACTGAACAAGGCATACACTTGAACGTAGTAACATTTGGTGGGTTTTTGTTAACTGCCTTGATTGCATTTATACTGCTAAATATGAATATGAGGATTTAAGACCCAAGTGCTTTTTGCATCATTAAATCAAGCAACTGCAGGTATCTTCTGAAAATGGGCTGGGAGATGGGCCCCCATGTGAAGGGGCCTGTGCTGCTTACCCAGGTAAGGAGACAGTAGCTCCAGGATCCCATGCAGAGTATCTGACTTTGATGGCTGCATGTCCAAGGCACTGGCATGTAGTCCATTTTTATCATAGTATTTCCAATGGTGTTTCATTATGTCCAAAATGTGATGTGTTGCCTATCATAAGACACACTTGAAATGACAGAATTTAAGTAACTGTGCGAGTCTCTCAGCTTTTGGGAGTTCTAAATTCAGCATGTCTCCATGTATCTGCTTGCATGCATCTGTATCCTGTATTGTTTGTAAAAGGACAGTGGCTTGTTTGGAAGAAGCTTTACCAGGGTCGTGTATGTGTGTGTATGTTCTGACTTCTTTCAAATATCTCTTTTCCCTAACTAGTGTGGAGGGCAGCTTAAAATGCTTCGTGCTGTTGAGGTTTGCAGAATACCACAGTGAAATTGAAATTGGTGACTTTTTTTACTTCTCTATTTCTTTTCCCATTCCAAAAAAAATGGTTGTGCTGTACTGGACCTAGAATAGTTTAGCTGGTTGTTATATTGCTGTGGCTTCTTGCTGAAGTTGTGTTTCCACCCTGGAATATTTTACTCAATGATTAAGAGAAAAGAAGATTCACAGATTTGAGAATAGTAACCAGAGTTCTGAACTCTGAAATTCTGTCCTGATTCTAATGAATGACAGTGCTTTTAGTGAAGTTCAGGCACAAACAGAAAAATTGCAGAGATGTGTGTGCAGAATCATTGCATTAAATCTACATTTTGGAACGGTATTTCTGCATTCTTTTGTGTCATTTCCATATATGCATTTTATTCAAATACTTGAAGTGAGGCCTTGAATACTTGAATACTTGAAGTGAGGCCTTTACAGATATATTCCAGATATCTGCTAAATTCTACTAACTATAGCAAACTATTTGTTATTATTCCTCTATAGTGTCTAGTTTATTAAAGAAAAACATCTTGTTTTTGTCGTGACCCTGTGAATTTGCCTTGTAAATAACATGAATCTTGAATGACTCTTCAGAAGGTTTGAGAATAACAGCTGCATTGCTTGCCTAGTTAGCTAAAGGCACAGGAAAAGCAACCTTGCTATTTCCTAATAGAAGTGTCTGCCCATTATCATTTGTGTCTAGTTTTGTCTGTCTCTCAAAAAGGCACGTGTATGTGTAAAGTTAGGAGAAAATGTGTTTTTTAAAGAGTTGCATTCAGATTCTTTTCAGTTACAAGGGTCTGTGTCATTTACCAGTTCTCTCTCAAATCTGGAGAGTAATACCTGATCTTACAGAAGGAAATTAACTTCTCTCTGTAGAAGGCTGTTAATCATCTGTGGGTGTTAGTCAGGTAGCAAAGGAGCAGCGGAGAGAAAGAGGGATTTTTCCCTTTGACCCCAACACTACAGCAGCTTACACCCTGGAACATGAGATTTGATTATCTTAGCATGTGCTACTACAAATGTTATTAACAGTCATAAAATTATCCAGCTCTTCAAAAACAAGTGAGGCCTGTTACAGAGTTGAAAATGGTAATTTCTTTTGTTTGCTTTTCATTTGCCAGCTGTTAATTTAATTGATTGTCCCTTTGTTTTTGCAAGGACTAGGTTTTGCAAGGACTATTGCCAGTCTTAGGTAGAATTCCACAGTTTGTCCTTTTAAATTTTTTTAATAAAAAAATCCTTACATTTTAGTCAACGTGTAATCTTACTGTTAAGACTGCTGCAGGAATTTGTCACTGAAACAAAGAGTTAATGTGAAAGTTCTCAGATACTGCCATGCATCATGCCTTTGTGCATGCATAAAAAGTTGGAAACCGCATGAAAGCAGTAGTTGGGTTACCACACAACTGGATATGCTTAAGTCTGAACGCTTCATAACTCTAACTACTGGGGAGTTGCAAACTTATAAATAACCTTGCAATTGGTTAAAACCGTATTAAAACCATATGAACAAAGACATAAAGCATTTGGTTAAGGGGGCTCAGTAAGCACAGTAATCCTGTTGAAAGTAATCTAACCAGGGCAGATCCCTAGCTTGAGAGTGCCTGCAAGTGCAGCAATAGTTAAGGGTATGTCAAAAATTTATGTGTAGGGGCATACGAGGCTGCTTAGGTAGAAAGATTTGCTATCTGTTCTTTTTGTCTCCAAAAATAGATTTTAAAACTATACACTGTTACTTTTGAAGGCAATCTACTGAAGTCTGGTAACATTATTAGAATGTGCCAAATGCTACTGGTAGTCAGGGGGTTCATCTAAATGCATCTATCTTGTGTTCAGAGCTCAGGATGGCTACTGCTCCCTTGAACTAGAGCTCAGAGTCATCTGAGCCTTCTAAGTCAGATTTCCAAAAAAAAATTAGCTTAAAAAAAAAAAGGTATTTAAAAGAGGTCTGTCTGTGTCTTATTTATCTGATGAGTATTTAGCATTGAGTGCTCCTGTTCTCAAACTTTTTTTAGACACTTTAAGTCTTAGTGAATTGTTACGTTTAACTTCAGGGCCTAGGCCTTAAAGAAGAAAGCCCTGTATCCTGACAATGTCTGTGAAAGGTGGTGGTCAACACCTCTGGAGTATTTTCTGCTCATGGTAGTCCTGCACAAGTCAGGCTGTCACATGGAAGCCAACTGAGACCTGCCAGTCCAGCAAGTAATGTTAGGGTATGTTTCCTCATAACTGTTTGTAATCTGCTACTTTTCAGCTATGCTGGAAGACAGAACAGCATATTTAAAAGGGGATCTGATGACTTCTCTCTCTCCGCGTCTTTTCCAGCAGGCTCTTTGCTCTGGGACACTGCTGTTCAATACAAACCTGCAATCAGCAGCAGCTGTATTCTCTATGTTCACAGGCAAAGATAGTAGTGGAGCACTTTATGAACAATATAGGGACTGTCAAAGACAGAAAATGGCAGTAGGTTGGGGTGAGAATTCACTGAATTTCCCCTTGTCATCTGCTTCTTGAGATTATAATCTGATATCAGTGAAACTGTTGCATACATATATACATAAAAAATAAGGTAAGATCAGGATGCTGCAACGTGACAAATTGACTAATCATTCATTCTTCTGATCCAAAAATCAGTAGTTGGAAAAGATATGCTTTATATGTTGCAATATTTTAAAATATCAGCATTTCTGTAACAAATTTACCTACTTCGCTAATTTAGTCTCTCAGGTTTCTTGCAGCAATTCCTACTGCTGTCATGTTGAAAACAAGATCTAGATACTCACCAAGATGCTCTGCAAAGGGAAGAGCCTTTCTGTGAGGCTCCTTTTCTTTTCATTGTAACAATAATGCAGCTATTGTGTTTATCTACTTTGCCATCCAAAGAATTCCAGCAGTTGCATGCCTGCACACCAGGAGGATGATTGACATTGTTGTAATAAGGTTAATGTTTAAACTTCCCACCCATAATAACTAAAATATCCCCAGATAAGGCTGAAGCCAATTTGCAATTATCCCTGCTGTGCCAAGATGTTGCAAAAGATTCTAAGCAGAGGAGGGTAATTTAACTTTTCAGTCCTAGCTGTTAAAAAGTAGGAGGTGAAAAGTTTGGGGCATAGGTATCTTGACTTTCGAGGGTAAAGAAAGGTCTTGTGGTTCAATCTGTGAAGATTTTTCTTCGTGTTTTGCTTAAAATATCCTTTCGTAGTTTTGAATATAGAAAATATTTTTTGCTTGTTGTTTCCTGCCCACGATAGGTAAACAGAATAGGTCACATTTACAAATAAGGCACTAGAGCATTCATTAGGGAATAATTCCATTAAAATCTATTTTATACATAAAGACACATGTGATAATTGTTTGCAGTCATTCTGGCTAAGATACTGTCCTCAGAAGAAATAATATCCATTCAGGCATATGCTCTGTGGCTTCTGTGCATGACCCATAGTAACTCAGTTTCGAGAAACTGACTCTGTAAATGAGTGTTGGTAACTGCTTCCAAGCTAGACTTCTGAAAGAAAGGGTATTACATCATTGTCCAAACATGTCTACTTAAATAAAATGTATTTGTTTGCAAAATATGTATATATATACTTTTAAATCTTTCACACAGCGATCAGCAGGCATGCCATTTTCCATTTCAGTCTAAGCATACATTTCAGATGTGGAAAAAGCAAGCATGTTGAAATAATTTGAGGCAAGGGTATAGTCGGATCAGTCTTGGTAATCCATAAGGGAGGGGTGCCCAGTGTATTATTACATTTTGTATATTATTTTTCAAGAGATGGATGCAATCAGTCATCTTCTCGCATATGGTTTGAAAAAAAAAATTGTCCTGCTGGCAAGTGAACTGTTATTTAAGTACACAATCCACTGTACTACAGAAACAGTTTTGCCAAACTTGTCCAAGTATTCTCACATCCTTAAAGATGGTATAAATATCATTTATAGCAAGCTGTTTACTTCAGACTATATAGAATGCCTTCCTGCTCCCCTGATCTAAGTGTCCCAGTTTGCATTATGGCCTTTATTGCTTCTGTTTGATGGAGTGATCAGTAAAAATTTAATGACACTATAAAATAATAAAAATGTCATTAATTTACCACGGATCTTGGATGCAGTGGTTGTAAAGTTACATTAATAAACAGAATATTTTTTACAACAAAAAGCATTGTTACGTGGGAACGTATAAATAACACACATAAATTTAAGAGCAATTTTACTGTTAGCACACACATTATTATGGAATAGCCAATAAGTGTATAAAACATAGTATATAAAATTTTATGAAAATATACTGTGCACATCAAAAATTCAGCTTTTATCTAAGTGCAGAGAAAAGCCATTATTGTGCGCTTACTGTTTTCATTGCTGTTCTCTCACAAGATCACAATTTTATATTTGTTTCTAGGCATTTGAAGTTAGCAGCTTTTCCAGAGGAAAGGACTACTTGCTTTCTTTGCCTTTTCTCCTCGCTTTACTAAATCATGCTTTTGCCTTCTACATGTTAAAAAGAATTGATACGTTTGGCAAGAACTTGAAGAAAAAGTTGTTTAATTCTTTTTTTAAGGGAAAAATAAAGAAAAAAAGCCCAGGGGCTGGTTGATGGGCTTGCTTGGCGACTTTGCAAATAAGGGATAACTATCTGGTAGTCTATCTGTCATCACTGGGGCTGCTCCATCCATTGCTTGTGATAGTATGTGAATATGATGGATACCGCAGCCTTGTGGCTCGTAACATTTAACATTCATCAGCTCTCACTAACGGGGGCTTTATAATTTAAATATCTTTATTTAATATGCAACATCTACCTCATACATCATAATTTCAAAGCACTTAGAGAACCAGCAGTCCTGCAAGACAGTGGAGCAGAGTTTAATTTTTTCAATAACATTTACGTTTTCAGCATGTTTGTGACTGACAACGCATAAATAAGTGCCTAATCATATCACAGAATGGAAAATTAATATTTGGCTGTAAACAAGTTTTTTTATTCTTTTGATTTTAAAGAAATGCTATATTAATTTTAGAAGCACAAGGGATCTGTGCTGTGCAGGGAGAGCCTTGTGATTTCAGTGCAACCTCTCACTGACGGTGTTGGTCTAGTCGGATGAAAGAAGGTTGTCAGTGCCACATTCTAAGCCCTTTCGCTGCTATTTAAATGGGAAAGCTATATGCGCCTGTACAATATTAGCTGCTGAGCCACTATGAAAAATAGTTCACAGTAGGCATCCAAGAGACTTTTTCATAGCAAGCAAAACACCTGCAGTGTTGGTAGAGATCTACTTAATTGCAAACTCGCCAAAACAGGTCTGAGAAAGTGTTAAATAGTTGGAGTTCCTATGGCTGCAGGCTCGGGAGGTAGCAAGATAACCAGAAGCCGATGTACGTGTGTGCAAATACAATGCATGTGTAGGCAGCATATTAATGTATCTAAATATAGGCATTTACTTTTAATGGCGGTGTGTGTGTTGTTCATACTAGGGAAAAAGTGTAATATTAAAGGAATACTAATTTGAACAACTAATCGCTTTAGGATGAACTCAAGACAGGGGAGTAAAGAGAAATCCTATAAAATGATAAGGATTAGAGCCTAATGGGAGTTAGAGTTTCTTCTCTAATAATAAATTACATATGGATTTGTTACGTTCTGATGAATTTTAAAGACATCTACTAGATAAAATCATCCTTAGCATTGAGGAACATTTCTTACATTTCTTTTGAATTTGTCTAATCCCTATACAAATATTGAATTTTTTTTTTTTTTTTAACAAATGCTGTGAAGATTATTTTCAGTAAAAAATAAATCAAAGAAATGACTTGAAAAGCATTTCAAAGATTTAAATACAGTTAGCTTTTTATAGTTTTATAAATTAGGAGGAGGAGGTTATTAAATAACCACAAGTACATTTCCTTTGTTTGGCAAGAGCGGATATTTTCATGACATAAGTGTTTTCATTTTACTGTTCCTGAACCCTATCATGTAATTTTCTCTTTTCTCCTTCCATGTCAAAATATTGATATTCTTTGAGATACTTTCTTTTTTTCCCCCTTCTTTTTTCACAGAATATTTTCAGGTAAAATCAAAGAGAATGAATGACTAGAAAGATATTTCAAATGTGCATATTGATATGTAGTGGGGTCTGTTGATTTTTACAGCAGAAAGGTATGTCTCTTTCTAAGGCACACTTAAAGAGTGTTCTTCCAAGAATATTGCAGGTGCTGTGTTAACATCCTTAAGAAAAAGCTTTTAGTGCAAATATTTTGGAAGAGACAATATATGTGCCAAAAGCTGTTTTCTTAGTACTGATGTTTGTTTTTATCTCAACTGCAAATCAGTCCTTTGTGGTGGAACGTAGAATCCTTGACAAACTTACTTTATATTCTGTCTGCCAGTAGAACAGATGATTCAGGTATGTTGTTACATTGCACAACAGCTTTCAGTATAGTATTAGGCCTTTAGTTTTACTGTGCTTTTCTGCAGTCACATTTCATTTTTAACTTTCTTTTCACATTAATTTCTGTGTATATTTAAGCTCCTTATCAACCACAAATTTCTTAGAATTAAAAAAAAAAAAAAACTTAACCAAATATAAAGTGCAGAGTTCTTTTGTTAGATGACTGGAAGATTCTGTGAAAGTTTTAGAAATGTAATTAGTACCTGAAAGGCCTAAGTTGCATGTTGTAGCAAATCCGGTGTCAGTTCTGTGCTTCCTTTTCTTCCCCTTCAAATTTAAAAAAAAAAAAAAAAAAAAAATCCGTGTTTGGGGGGATCAAAAGAATTCCTGAATCACTTGGCTCATGGGGTTTCCTCACTGAAATATGGTGACAGTCTAAAAGTAATCAGATTAGAAAGGCAAAATGTTCTGAGGTGGAACAGATGAAGAGCCAAGGCCATCAAGTATGTTTGGTCCTTAAGAAAATTTCCAAGTTTCTACCATCTTGCAGGAGACAAACTTGTAATCCTTTCTTATGTCTAGCATGCTGAGTACAGAACTAGGTCATTGAACAATAGGCTGAACAGCAATCAGCACTCTTCTTCTGCATAATGCATTAAGTATAACATGGAGAAACTGTTCGTAGAGCTGAAAGCTGGTATTTCATGTCTGCAAATTCAAGCTGACATGACGTTTAATATTGTTTCATAGTAATGAACAACAAGGTTTTATTCATTCACAAGTACAACATAATGCCAAGTTTAGTCTGAAGAGGTAACAACAAGGCAAGAGGGAAAACATGTTATGTTCCTTCAAATGAGAACGCTAAATTAATGATAACCATAGAATGCTTAGCTACTGATACAGAGTACTACAGAGACTACTATTGTGAGACAGTGTTACGCTGTCAGTTCTGGTGTCCTCATCCAGAAGTTGCTTGAAGAAGTAGGATAACACGTAAAGTACACTTTAGTCTCCCCTTTCCAGTTCCAACTTTCCCATGCTGGTGTTGAAATCTCTAAAGCAATGTGTTTTTCTAGGAGTATGCATCCATTCTCTTTCTCCTTTTTTTTTTTTTTTTCTTTTTTTTTTATTTCTTCTGTTTTTTCTTTTCCTTTTTGCTTTTTCTTTATTCTCTTTAGATAGAGGTTCCCATTCCACTGAGGTGCAGTATGAATTCCCAGACAAAATACTAGTATCAGTATTCCTTCTTTCAAATACTTGTCTTTGAAAACATATTGCATAAAATTCAGGCTTGTGTTTTCTCAGAGATACAAATGCAAAGCTGAATCTCATAGTGGGGAAAAGTGCATTTCCATTAAATTAACAGTATAGCAACTCTTTCTTCAACCTCTGAATTTTCATGTCTCCCAAATGATTGTTTTTTCCAGTTTAAGTTGGAAAATTTAGTGGAAAGACAAAGTGAGCAGCATAGATCAGCACTTTTTTCCTGCCAAATGTTTCATGTTTGCATGTACAATCACTTATGCATTATGGCGGTTCAGATCAAAATAATTTCAGAGTTTCTGTATGTGTTTTCACATTAAAAACTGATTTTCATGAATGTGAATACTCAAAACCTGTGAAACTTAGTCCTAGTTAAATTTCTAAATACCCTCATTTTGTCTGTTCGGATTTAAAAAATAAGGCATGTATCTGTGCATATATACATGCATAGGCACATAGTTAAAATGAAATTATGTGGAGCATTAAGAATATGTTTGTTCTTTTCCAGGAAAGATCGAGATTTGAAAATTTAGGCCCACAGTTAACAGGGAAACCAAATGAAGATGGAAAATTGGGCCCTGGTGTCATTGACCTTACAAGGCCAGAAGATGCAGAAGGTGAGTTGCAGTTTTGAGCATGTATCATTGAACGTGACTGTGCAGAATGGTTGTATAGCGGACTGCTGCCAGTGTCATAGTATTGAAGAGCTTGCATCCCAGGGTGAAACTTCAACCCTCTTTTATGTGTTTGTATGAGATTATAATGCATCCATAGCAGTGGCTGGATGCATGAAAAGTTCTCATGCATATATTCTCTAAGATCTCATGAAACATAACTTTTTTTTTTCCCCTAGGAAATAGCAATTAATAGTTTACATTTTATATTTTTAATAAAAGGGTCAGATAAACTGGGAAAATTATCTCAGCAAAGCAATACACACATATATGTAATTTCACCAGTTCTTAAGGATTTAGCAGCTCTGTAGAAAGTTAGAGCTCTTTGCGAAGGTTGCTCACTATTGCACTCACAAACTATTTAAGACACTGCAAACACTCTTTTACTGATAGGCAGCTGTCAAATGATAATAGAAAAATGTTTTCTGTATGAAAATGTCTTTTTCATTTTCCCTGATTACAGTGAGAGTTCTGTATAACAGTCATAAAATGTCAAGCCACAGTAGTAAATGAGTATTTTGAGGACTCAGTCTTCAGCAGGGTTACTGTGTGTGCTTCGGGAGTGTACACTGCTGTTGTGTTCTTTCCCCCATGACAAATCAGAAAACAAGGTGTAGCCCTAGCAAGCAGTCACTGTACTAAGCTTAATAGCCTATTCAGATAGAATATTATGCAACATTTAGTTCTTCTGTTTGTTTTCTAAACAGAAAAATAATGAACAGGAAATAATTAAGACATAACATATAGATATAGATGTTTCGCATTTTTTTTTTTTAAGGGAGTTAGGAGGTACATGGACTTTTGAAAGTATGTGACAACTTCTCATATTTCAACATATTAAAGGAGGTTTCTTTCTAATAGGGATGAAATGTTGTAACACATAAATACATACTTATGGATGCACTGCTAGTGTTTCCTATGACATAAAGTCCCTGTACATTTTCTTGGTATAGCTCATTTCCTTCAGTTGAAGCTTTCTGTTTCTGATGTCCTTAATACAGTGTCCTGATAACACCTTGTGGAACTGACAAGCCCTCCTGTTACTGGATAGTACTGACGAAACTTTGACATGTGTAACCTAAGCTACAGGGACCTGTGCCAGTTTAAGGACAATGTGCATGTCTTCCTAGAGCTAGTGGGACAGTTTAAGGTGTGGTGTTTTGCCACACAGGAAATCTGAGTTGATGAATGGATTCAGATTTCCAGGCTTGGTTTAGCAGCCAGGAGATGTCTCTGGAAAAGAAGTGCTGGATGAATCCCTCTGCTCATCTGAGCAGAAAAGTATTGGCAAGAGTTCAGGACTGAGTTTGCTTTTTTGTCTTTCTAGTTGCAGACAAGGTGAACTTAGATCAGTTATTAGCTGGCTTTATAAAAGATACTAAAATATCACCTAAGTTTCATCCCTTGCCTTTGGCAAGCTCTCTAGGAGATGACACTTCTAGCATGGCATGGCTTAGACTGCAAGCCAGTTGAAAACATTATGGCTGAAATGTCAGCAATTGAACTGTGGCCTCTGACATGCTATACCAGGCAATAGGCTGTATTAGTCTTCAAAAATCATAGAATCATAGAATGCTTAAGGTTGGAAGGGACCTCTAGAGATCATCTAGTCCAACCCCCCTGCACACGCAGGGTCACCTAAGCATGTGGTGGTACTTCCTAGTTGTCATGAAGCTATTATAGATCTTTCCAAGTTTGTATTTTATATGTGGTGTTTGGTGCTTGGGCCAAGACAGGCTGGATCTGGGAAGTGCTTCTGGTTCCCTAGCTCTGTCACGGTCTTCAAGGTTCAAGGTTTTATTTATTTATTTTTTATTATTGTTGTAATGAATGACTTTTAAGACATAATTGTCTCTGTCCAGTGTGTGAAACTTCTTTTTTTAAGCCTACTGGTATCTAGTTTTGCTTTCAGAGATGACCTAGCAGATGAAGTGGTATTCAAAGCTTGTGTTGCATGTAACTGTCATCTGACTGGAGACCATTAAAATCATATATAAGGGTTTTATATAGTGCATTAAAATGGCATAGACTAACATGTCCATTATTTATTGTATTCAAAACATTGTCACTAACTGTGACACTATTTGATGGATAATCCCCAGCTCTTAGAGTTATATCATTACCTGGAAATCCTAGTTGTCACGCTAAAATACATGATACATTTGTAGCTAGCAGAATTCAAAGTTATGATTTGAGAGACTCATAAATGCTTGGAGACTGGTAGGCAAAAGTAGGAAAAAAAACCAGAGAAGAATTAAACAAAGGACAAGCTGAAAACCTTTTTACATGACTGATGTATATCAATGGACTGGAGTGTGGTGAATTACAGTTAGGAGCCATAGCTGAACCTTGTTTGAATTTTGGGGCCTGGAGGGCAGGATATATAGTCCTATTTGAGAACATCAGATGGTCTGTGTAAGTTTTCTTGGTTCCAGCCATGAAAAGGGGATTCCTTTCAAGGACTCTTCCTTTTGCTGATGGTGTTTCTGCTTTTTGAATCATGTACATCCTGCGCTTGTGTAAGGTACCTATGTGTGCAGTCCCTTCAATTTTTGTGCTTGTGGTCAAATGCTTTGGAAGTTTGTAGGAAGAATGTTAAGATTTTGCTCATCAGTAGATAGAAATCTTCAGAACAGATGTAAATGTCCCTGTTGACAGTTACTGATTTTACCTTAGCTGAGGTTGCAGTGCGGTTTTCTGCAGCTCTTACAGTCGGAGGTTTAAATTCCTTCAGAACCTGATCCTTGTTCCTGAAAAAGATTTGAGTCTGTTAAAGTTTTCTTGATTGGATCCTGGGCTGCCTTGCCACTGTCTCACTATGGGACTTTATAAAAGAGAAATAGTGCTAATGTGTTTTTATCTGTTTCTCAGTATTTGCTCTATAGAATTGAAATTATTTTCACAATTGATCTAATCTTTCACAGGGGAAAACAGACTATTTCTCTTCCACAAAGTCCCAAAGACATTGTAAAGTCTCAAAGAACAATTAGTTCAGTGTTCAGGTATTATGTTTATATATTATAATCAGGGGCTAGTGAGGCTTGCAGTTTGGCATTTGGGACACCATACCCAAAGCTGAGTCCTATTTTGATATGTGTTTGTTTTTGTTGTTGTTTTCCCTGTCATGTGGTAGTTTCCCTGCTTCTGTAAACCTCAGGTTTAGCACTTGCTTCTTTTTCCTTTGGTACTAAATCTGCCAGTGTTTGGGAAGTATGGTCCGTGGTGCTGAGAATAGAAACATACCAGCCTGTTTAGGTAAAAAGAATTTAAAATAATATGGAGTAATATATATGTTTACTGGGTCTATGCATTAAGCTCATATTTTTCCAAGCCTCCCAAAGATCACTTGTGCTGTGAGCCTAGGTGAGGAGTCAATCACTGAACTGTAGCTTAGACCCCTTGGCCTGTGGTTGGTACCCGCCATTTTCTGACATGGATTTGACTTAGTGCCTGTGTCCTCCTTTTGGCTTAGTTGCCTTTCAGTCGGTTGTCTCTTAATTTCTGAATGTCCTGGTTTAAACATTACGGGTTTTTTTGTCTACTAAACACTATTTAAGCTGATGACGGTTCAAGCCTTATCTGTTTGATGAAGAGATTCCAAGATTCCAGCCCCTGCTCCAAGCAGGCTGGGTGCAGGCCTTTAGGCCTGGACCTGCATAGCCGCCCGTGTTGGACTGTGTGCAGTTGGCTGGAGCTCGTTAGTGCCAGTTCAGGTACACACGGTTGTGGAATTGGGCCAGATTTTGGATCTGAATTGGAGTATAGGAGCACAAACTCACATTTGCTTTTAAAAGCACGTGTAACTTTTCAATAGTAAGCGTAAGAACTCGGTTCTGCAATATTTCACGTGGTGGATTTGCTGACCAACACAGAAGATCATTGCTCAGCGCTTCAGCAGTTACAACAGTCTGTCTTTTCGTGTCTGTAAAATGAGCACTTCCCGTTCGTATTTGATTTGGGCAAGCCACACTGCAATGCGTTTTGCAGCACAGTGAAGGATTCTGCCTGCCCAGTAGCAGGGGAAAACGCATGGTAGAGAGAGAAAGAAAGAAATGGTGTGAGGCTTTGTCACAGAGAGAGCAGATTTCCAAAGCACACAGTACAGATGAGTGGTTGCAGTGGTGGCAGCAGTAGCACTGAATGCGGAATAGCTGATACATATATGAGGGAGAGGAATAAGCTAAGTGGGGAAAGAAAGGGAGCTTGTTCACCTCCTTGGCAGTGAAGAAGCCCCTGCCCTGCCCTGCCTGAGGAGAAACATAAAGAGAAGGCGCAACAGAGGGAGCAAAAGGCTTACTGAGGAGGGGAAAACGAATTGCCACCTTGTCTAGCTCCAAGAACATGCCCATATATCAAAGCTGCCCTTTCTGCCTCCCCAGAGACAGAGCAGTCTTCATGACAAGCGCCTCGGTTTCGCAAATCCCTTAAGCAAAACCAGATAAACTCTTTCTTAAAGGAGTTCCTCTACCACATATTAAAAGCTTCAAAATGCTGGTATTTGCAGAAAACAATGCCTAGTAGTGAATAACTGCTTATACTAAAGGGTGATGCAATTCTTTTATAACTCCCCCAAAGGTCAACTTTGGCCAGGAGAGGTAAGCACAAGGAAACCCGATTTTTGTGAGCAGATCAGTCTTGGCAGGCTGCCAACACAGCCCAAACCTGTGAGGTAACTTGTTTAACACCCTGCTCTGCAGAGGTGTAAACAGCAGGTAGTCCATGCATGACAAAGTATCATCTGCTTTGGTGACAGTGCTTCAGAAATACTAGAGGAAAGAATGCCGCTCTGTGCCAGTATTTATCGCACATAAATATTTGTAATAGTTGCTATGGCAGTTGAGAAGGGAAAGATGAAAATCAGAAAACAGTGAAAGCTGTCTGAAAACAATGAAGTGTTTCCAGAAAGAATACAGAAAGCTCAAACGCTGGGGTTTTTATTCCTCTGAATTCTTGTTACCAGTCTTTGATAAGCAAAATTCCTGTAAGTGTATCTTCATTATTTGAAGATGAAATAGCTTCTTAATATCTTAGTTAATTAGATCAGATCCTCAGACATGGCCTTCATTAACCACAGTTGCCATTTTTAACATGTAAGCTTCTACTTGATTGTGTCTGAAACTTGAATGATATGCTTAAATTGTTCAGAATAACACATAACAGATCAGGAATTTGGGATAAAGTGCTTAGGCGCTTTATTTCACTTGTGTTGGATGAGATTCAGGGCCTCAGCTCGATCATGCCTGTTGTGGAGTAACTCAGTGTCTGCAAATGGAATAGAAATAAGATCTTCTGTCTTTAAGGACTGTCTCATCGCTTTCCTGATAGCAACAACTTTATGAATCTGGTTGTTGCCAGCATCCCCATAAAATTTTATGGGGGAACTCCCACTTTGAGTACTGAAGAATCTGAGCTGGGAGTGGGTGGACTGATTTCTCATTGCATTGAAATCGGCTGCTCTCCAGACACTAATATTTAACATACAGTATGGGAGTCACTTTCAGAAAAATAAATGTGGCTGTCCTCCACAAGTTTTACCTTTCAACTGTCTTATGGTTTTTTTTTTTTTTTTTTTTCCCACTGCTTTCTCATAAGACTTTCTCATTTGCCTTTTCTGTGCTGCAGTATTTTGATTATTTTAGAATAGCATCTTTATTTTAATAAAGATGATTACAGTAGAATTTCTAATGTTGTACAACCACCATTGCAATGCCTGGAGTTTTATATAGGACTGCTCACTAGCACAGTTATGGTTAAGGTCTTGTCACAATTTCCATTATATAGTAAGCCATGTTTTTCAGGAATTTAGAAAAAGGCTGTAAAAAGCAACTGTAGGCTGCAGTTTTAAACAGAACTTCTTCAACCACGAGAAAATTGTTGTCACAGAGACTGAAAGCATCGGTTATTTTGCTTAGCTATTTTTAAGTGGAGGCAGTAAAATATTAAATACAGTCTTTCAGTGCTTTAAAACATTTTTTTCATAGTCTAAAGTGCATATACTACAGCCACTGGTGTGAAATACCCTGTGGTCCTGCTGCTCAGCTCTGCCTGTGTCTTTATTGCTCCCACATTGCAAAAGGAGTTGGAAACTGCCTCAGATAGGCAGTGCAAAACTTGCAGGCACTGGGAATCTCAGCTGCAGGGAACCCACCCTTATATCCGGCTGCATGGAGGAGGGGGGAACCCTGCCGCTCCTTCCCACCTCTCTGAGCCCCAACAATGAGGTGGAAATATGAATACAACAGGAAAAGAAGCATCATATATCCAAGCTAAGCATGGGCACTTCAGCGTTCAGGCAAGTACTCTTGTTTGTACAACTTTCTGTTGCTCTAAATTTATGCTGCACACCATTTTCTGCTTCAGAAGCCTCAGCATTCCGTCAGTGGAAA
This sequence comes from Nothocercus julius, assembly GCA_013398735.1. Taxonomy (NCBI): domain Eukaryota; kingdom Metazoa; phylum Chordata; class Aves; order Tinamiformes; family Tinamidae; genus Nothocercus; species Nothocercus julius. The sequence continues at coordinate 454,712 of VZSV01000058.1, forward strand.
AGTGTTTTAAAGCATCTACCTTTCTGCCGCAAGGCCATGCCAGCTATCTTAGCAAACATTCAGTGTAGAACTTCACTAGCAGTGAGTCCATCTTTTCTTCATTTTTCCTTTGACTTAAATTTACAGAATCAGTGGTTCAAAATGCTGTGATCATTACAGTGTTTTCACAGCTTCTGCAAATATGAAAATAATACCCTTGGGCAGCTGAAGTTATGCTATAAGGACAGTATTACTCTAAGGGTAATTTGTACTTTTTTTATAAGCTCCTGCTTCATGGCAAACCCCCTATTTTGAATTTAAACCAGGTAAATGCAAAAATGTATTTGGACATTCACTTGACCCATTTGTACAAACAGCTTCCTAGTGTAACTCTCAAATCCCAAATGGGCAGGTGCAGCACATCTGAAAAATTAGCCCTAAGTGTTTTTCCAACATTTTCTAATACTCATAGAACTCTTGTTATCACTTTGCTTTTCCTTCTCTCCCTTCACGATATATCGTTTACTAATTATATTATTAATTATTCTAACATCCTGCCTCACCAATGTGATAGGCAAAAAAAATACCCTGGCCATAGATCCTTGCCATCTAATTATGGATGTGATATGACAAGTGAGAACAGCAAACACTGGAAGAAAAGGAATTAGTTATTTTGATACACAGAATTGCTAGAATTTGCTAGAAGGTGTCACATTCAATTGCAGAGTGAACTCAAGAAATGAGACATTAAAACAGCGAGCCAAAGATACATGTTGAAACTCTTTGGCAAATATTAAAGGGTATTCTGCATTTCATTAGAATTGGCATTGATATGCTGATGTATGGTCATAATTTGGGGGAGTTTTGAAATTTGTGAATTTTGTAGATTTCTCATTCCATTATTAAAACCAACAGCCTTCTGCAAATGACATTTAGGTGCTTCAGGTTTTTTAATACATTATTTTGCTACATAGGAGCAAGAAAAGTTGTATCATTTTCAGACACACCTTGAACAACACATCCATCAAATATGAAGTTGTGCTGCTTTCTTCTTTATGGAGAATTGTAGCCTGTCATTTTTCCATCTTAAAACAAAACATTGAAATATGAATAGACTGTGTCCTATGGCCCTTGCTCAGGCAGGATTTTTTTTCACAAACTTAGGCGTGACTGAGGACTGCAGAATTAGTCCCTGTTTTTTAAAATCAACATCTGATTGATTGATCAACATCTGTTCTGATTGAAATTATGCTGATTGCGCTTCCACTCCCAATAGGTGTATTACTCTTGTGGATGTATTTTATGTTAAATTTATCAGTCCATTCCCCTTCATATCATTTTGACTTTGAAGAGGATTGATATAGTAACAGTAGCTATCTAGCTGCTACCACACTAATTTTCTGAAAAAGCAGCTTGCAGAGCTTGTCAGGTAGTAGTAATTATTAGTAGTATTTCTCTTAGTTTAGAGTATGTTGTCTGTGGTTTTGGCTGGTATGGGCCTTTGCTTTCCTCAGTTGTGTATGAAATTAAATACAAAATGGAAACAGTGATTTCTGTAGGGGGGATATAAGTTGTAGTTAGACCCAGTGGCTTAAGCTGCGTAACATTCAACTTCACTGTTCCACTTTTCTGCCAATAATATCTGTCTCGGAGTTTGTTGGGGTTTAATAATCTGTGAAGGGTCTTGAGGTGTGCGAATGGCAGATGACTAAAAAACATATTAAGGCACTTGATATATATAACCCCAAATTTATGTTGAAGGCTGCTGCTTCATGCCCCTTTCTTTCTAGGTGTTTCATGGATCTCCAGAGAGTAACTTCTCATGCTCTTGGGTTACAGCTCTACGGGGATTATGCTGGTCATTAAGGGCTTAAGTCAAACCTTAAGCACTAATTAATTCAGTTAATATTCCATGTAATTTAATAGACGATCGTATTGTTCTTACTTGCACTCCATGCCAAAGTTCTGTAAGGGTTAATTTTGCCGTAAAATGTGGTCAAGAAATCTAAACTGTTTGTGTAAGCCATCAAGAAAATAGTTGCATGCAGGGGTTTTGATTCATTCAAATAATGTGGATTTGCGCATAACTGGTTGCGGAGCATGGAAGTGATAATAGCTTATTTAGAAGTAGTGTTGCAGCATTTAGTATGACCTGACCTGCAGCACAGTGTGGAGCGCTGGTGGGGGAGCTGCTACCGTGGCTCGGCTCGAGAAGGGCTTCTTCGGTTTCACACACAGAAGGATGTTTCACTGTTAAATTTACTTCCAGTCTTTTGAAAGGGGAAAGAAGTAACTGCAGGTTGTGACGATAGCTGTGAAAACTGGTGCTCTGTTTTAATTGAGATGAGGAATTCTGCTTGCATGTGTAAAACAAATGAATTCCAAAAGTAAACTTGCTGCCACCAAAACTGAAAACAAGGGACTTTGGAAAATATATGCTGATATATAACTGGCTAGAATTTCCTTCATTTTGCAAAGCCACGAGCCACATGCATCAGCTCACCGCAAAGTCATTAGCTCTTTTTAAACTCAGATGAAAAACATTAACAAATACCACAAAAGGCTTTAGTATGGCCCCTTTGTTCATTCACATATGGCAGTTTATAACTCCTGCACCACTTGGATCGTGTGTTTGTTTAAGCTGCCTCCATCAGGCCAGCCCTGAAAGAACAAAAGACATCTTGAGCGATCCTAAGCAGGAAATGGGCTAATCTAAACATGGCTTGTGACACTATAAGTAGAATAGAAAGGGGAGGGATTGATTAGTCATTAATGTCCAATTGACTCCATATGGATGTTGCAATAATAAGGCCCTTTTCAGTGCAGTAGCGGAGTTATTGAATTAGAGGTTTATGTTTCCTCGGAGCTGACCTAGGGGAATTCCCTTTTGGTTCTTCTTGTTGATGTTTTAAAGAGAATGGCGTCTCTAATAGGAAAAATAGGAGCCTTATCATAACTGAGTGTTGCATTAATGTAGTCAACCTGTGCTAGAGTAGATTCTCAGCCCTTAGTATTTACTTAGCACGTTTCAGAAACTCTGCAGGTTAAATATTTTAGAGCCCATTTAAATATTACACTATTTCATGAATCACTCATATATCTCTCAGTTTTTTCACCCTTGCATTCACTGGTGTGCAATTTCTGAGAAACGTTGGGCCCTCAAATCCCAGCTGAATAATATTTGTTTAGCATTTGGAATGAAAGCAGCTTGATGAACAGACACTTTCCTGCAGAATATTTGTGCCTCTGTGTGACTACGGGCATCGCAGTCCCGGAGCTCGTCATGTTTCTCTGCGGGGGTTAGCTTTGCATGGTGATGACAAGACACACCGGTAATGACAATAGTTCATGAGATGCCCATTTGTTCAGCTTCTCCTGCTGGAAATAAAGTACAAGAAAGTCTTTTGAGATGGTGATAAAAAAGCAAAATGAAAGGGAGACTAGGGAGAAAACAAAGATAAATATCACCCTAACACTGTTGCAAGTCACTTAGATAACAACAAAGTAGTCATTTCTGTAACCTTTTCAAAATTTAAACATAGATTTACTATCTCAAAATAATAGCTGAATGATTTATTTACATTCATAACTTTCCATCTCTCTTTTATTCTTTTCAGATTTGCATTTTTCTATTTTATTTAATATTGTTAGAGCTTTCATAAAGGCTGCATTCATCTATCCACAGGTTAAGAGGGGGGAGGACTGCCAAGCCAGCTTTTCACCCTTCCTGTTTTCCTGGCATTTCCACATTAGGAGCAGTGGATCCCTAGCAACCTAAGGGTCATCTCAGTTTCCATGTTCACTTGGTTTTGGTCTTTGCAGTTGCTAGCTGCTAGCAGTGCTAGTTGTATAAAGACAGACAGGGCCAGGTATTTTGGAGGTTGCACTCTGTCCTTTACAAGGTAGACAAATTGTCTTCTTGACTGATGAATGACTGATGATTCCAGTTTTACTATTGACTGTAGCCACTTTCACATGAGGAAAGATGGTCTTTATTTTTATATACTCTTACTTGGTGTGTGTCTGTGGAAGTATTTAGAGTAGCCATAGATTAGATACATGGGGGACGTCCAAGAAAATAGGTCACTTCAAATACGGATCAATGTCCAGACACAATTACAGAAAACAAGAGAGACTGATAAAAATGTTTTTCTCTTTACTGTCATTTCTCATCTTTTTCCTGAAGCTTCTTTTTGCTTGTCCCTTCACTGCTATTACTATTTGCATTCTACTAACATGTGAAGAGGCACAGTTTGAGGGGCTCTTTTAGCAGGTGATGTATAAATGGAGGGGAAAATCCCATACCATTAAAGACTATAGGATTAACCATAATGTGGCTAAGATTTCAGAGAAGATGCTAGGAGATGGTTGCTGTCCTAAAATTCTTAAAAGATGGGAAACTAAGAGAAATGCAGGAAATAGTTTTTTAAAAAATTAACAGTTGTTACTGTATGTTTTTTCCTTAACATTTCATTTTTGTGAAAATACTTGATCTTTCCTTTTCTTGTTGCTGATCAGATTCTTTTCTCTACTTTCTAGAGGGCAGCTTCTTGTGGCATAAAAAAAATATTATATTACTATAAGGATGCTGTAATATTATTAGATTGATTCTGTGCTCTTCTTTGGCCTTGTATTGTTCCCAGACAATACACTCTAGGTCTGAATCCACCTTCCCCAGAGCAGTTACATGATGAAAATCTACAGAACGTGATGACTCTCTCATTTTGCTTTTAGTTTTTAATCATCCCAGGGTATGGCAAGATCAGCAAAGGATCTAGGAAGTGAGGCAGTCCACACCCTCAGAAGCTCAAAGCTCACTTCAAGGATAGCCCAAGCCTTGATGCCAAAGAGTAGGTGTGTTTGCCAGCTCAACCATTAGGGCAGCCAAATCATACTGCTTTTGCAGTAATTTTGAATCCTGACCAAACACATAAAGCTGAAAATCAAAACCTCCTTATGTGATGGCAATGTGAGCAATAAGTAGCAAATAGACTGTTAGTCAACACAGACACGCAATTGTTTTAATTACCAACTTCCCTATTCTACCCTTCTTTAGTAGTACACTTTTTGTCTATTATTTTAACTATTACTCTTCAGACTTTTCTGAAAACATTTTCACAAAGAGCAGTAACACCTCCTTTTTACAATTTTACATTTATCTTTTCTTTAAAAACTTCACAGTCCTCTCCCTGTGTCTCTGTCATTGCTATCACTATCTCAATAAAAAATAAATCCAGAGTTTGTAAAAGCTGTTGAAATTTTCATGCGGGGCAAAAAATAATTTACATATCTGATTGACATGATGAAGTGCCTAAGAACTGTTGCAGTTTGAAAGCTTGTTCTTACATGTTTTAACTTGCAAGAATGCACTATGCTTTTTTATTTCATTAGGGCCTTACTTCTAAGCTGAGAAGGTACTGAGAATTTTTGGCTCCCCACCTAGTGTCGTGTATGCCAACAGAACTATTTCTCTGTTGTGCTTTATACAATATAATTCTGTAGTTTTTGAGATAATTAGAATATTAAGACTATATTGCTTCTACTTATTTGCAGAAATTTATTTTGTGGATACTTTTGTGATGGACTCTTGGTCAACTTGCAAATATTCCCTCAGAGATCAAGCACAAAGAACACCACGTCTTTGGCTTCTTTTTCAAATCCTTCAAGTAGGGGCTTGCTTATAGCAGATGCAGCCAGAGCTTCTTGGCCTTCTTGTGCCGTTTGTAATTTATTACCCTAAGTAAGAATTGTTTTCTAACAAAAACTTTCTCTGAAAACAGATCATTTATACTTCCTTTTTTTCTGACATTCTACTGAAATTATATGCAAATTAAAAAACCAGCCTATAATCCTGATACTAGCATAGATATTATTTGCCAGCATTAGAACTGAAAGATCAGGCCTGACTTGTGTTGGAAAGGCTAAAGAGAAACTCCTTTGCCAAAAGGAATTAAAGTCTTCGAGAAGGTAAAAGATGGAAGCTCATGATATGTCACTGTAAGTCGAGTAGCTGAATAATATATGACCACTTTGGCGTCCATAGGCATTCTCATTTTTTAATTTGTCAGCAACTTTGTAATTGCCAACATACTCATTTCAAATTTTATAGTATTTTTTAAAAAATGGAGTGAACATTACATGAAATATTTGTACTTTCTCAAATTATATAGCCATGGAGCTCTGAATAAATGTCTCAGTGTTGACTTACTATGTTTGTAACTTATTATAGTTTCTAAATAAATGTGTCCTCTCTAAGAAAATGACACCTGTGAAATGGATGTTCCAACTCTTTTGACATCAATGAATGGAGCTTCATTATCCATAAGCACTTCTGAATCGGTCCCCTCCCCAGATCCAAATCTTACATCACTCAACAAAACTCCAACTTTCTTTTGCAACCAAAAGCTCACTGCAGTAGCTGCTGTCTGTAAATGCTGAACACCTGTAGAATGGTGCTTGGAACAGTATTAAAATAGTTTTGCATCTTATATTTGCTACAAACCTGTCTTCTTTTATGTGCACGCATGTTAGTATAAATTGCCAAATTTGCGTCAGTTGTAAAGTAATGGCATTGGAGGCATCGTAAATTACCGTGGTGATCCTCAGGAGAAGACATTGCCATGTACGAATGAGTGTTTTGCTCTCAGGGTAATGTATGTCTTCATCTGGCCCAGTAGTCAGCATATCGCCCTATGCTGATGGATATAGTCGGCTTGAAACTACACTACATTTCACTGCACAATAAACATGCCTGTCAACACCGTATAAAACAAGACCAATTTATCCTGTATGGTCAGTGCATTTTAAATGAAATTAATGTACTGTGGACCTGGTGGCAAAAAAAAAAAAAAAGAAAAAAAGTAGTGTATTAGTTATGCATCCCCTGTTTTAGCACTTTCTTCATGTAAATGTTTCCTACACAGAACAAAATAGTATAAGGTATAATGTTTTCACACGAAGTTAGGAAACTTAGCTTTTGCACAAATAACTTGTGAGGTGCTCGCTGAAGTCAGTAGATCTGCAGTGTTTTACCGAATTTAAAGAACTAACCTTTTCTGAAAAAGAACTGACCTGTATTTATAGCCAATATAATATATGTGCCCCAACGGGCAATATTTTACCCAAATGGAGGCCGTTGTCAAGTTAGCAAGCACGTGGCTGTACAGAGGGGCTTGTGGCAGATGGATTCAGGAAAGCACGGTGGGCGCAGAGGAGCCAAGTAAACTCATCACCCGGTTCCGAAGCTCTAGTGTGTGTACAGACCTGCTGGAGGCGAGCGGTTTTCTTACGGGTGTTTAATTGAACGAGTGTTTGATTGAATGCTCCGAGTCATAGATCCATCTCTATTTCAGCTAAAGCAAATATGACTTTAAAATGTTCAGTGGCAAACGTAGCCAGATGCATTCAGCTAGCAGCTTGTACCTGAGCATGCTATATAATTTATTTTATGAAATGTCTGGCATGTGCTTTGTTGATGAAGCAGCACAGTCATTCAGCATTACTTGTGTGAACAGGTCGACATCAGCTTAGATTCTCAGGTGTAACTTCAATGTTGAGTTTTGTTGAGAGAACACACAGGTAAGTTAAAATCCCCAGTGAAACCTTTTTCACGTATCCATACCCTAACTGGAGAAATACCAGTACGATTTGGTTTCTCATTCAGGTGTTGTAGGACTGTCGGCAGTGGCATTGCAGGCTTTCCTTTCTCTCTTCGCTCTCCGACACCTGAGAGTAAAAAGAGAGGGAGCAGGAGAATGTGGCTAAAGTCGACAGAGCACGGAAAGCACTCGCGTAATGCACATAATAATGTTTTGCACCCATCTTGTTTCTTCCTGCCCTGACGCTCCAGGAAGTAAAGCAATGAATGGCTCTGCAGCCAAACTACAGCAGTATTATTGTTGGCCAACAGGAGGTGCCACTGTGGCTGAAGCTCGGGTCTACAGGGACTCACGGGGCCGAGCCAGCAGCGAACCACACATCAAACGGCCAATGAATGCGTTCATGGTTTGGGCAAAGGATGAGCGTCGAAAAATTCTCCAGGCTTTCCCTGACATGCACAACTCCAACATTAGCAAAATCCTAGGTAAGTGCAAGGCAATGACTACCTTGTGAATGCCCCTCTACCTAAACAGAGAGCAGCTTAGAAGGCTCTGCCGTAGGAGTGGCATTTAGCAGCGGATAGTTGGGTCGGGACTCAATGAGGTTATTTGTATTGGTGACATGGGTCAGTAATGATCTTGGAAAGTAGCTTTTTGGATTTTAGGACATATATTATGTTTGGGAGATTTAAACAAATGAAGACACATAAGTTGTTTTTATTCCCTTTTCTGCCCCTTCCCTGACTCTGTTTATCTTCAGCAGCAGACTCACAAAATGCTTTCAGGATTTAGCAACATTCAAAAAGAAGATTGTTTAAATCTGTGGCGAGAGTGTAGCTTGATCCTAATTGCAAGATCACATTAGAAATCATCTGGAGTCAAGAATGCAAAGTTTATGAGAGTTAAAACAGTGCTATCTGGAGTAATGAAGCTCTACTGGGAAATATTTTAATAAACCACAAAATCATAATGAAATGTTTATGTCAGTGCAGCGTCAAACTGGTCTGATCAGGTGGCAAGAAATATGATCATTGCAAAGGACAAACAGACACGTATACACCTTTCAAAATACTATGATACTAGAAAAGCTAAGCAAGCACTTAGCACTTGTATCATACATTTAAAATATTGCATAATTAAAAGACACCATCATTATCTAATTGGTATATATTGGGATGATCAGGGAATATACCAGAACATGTATTTTGCTGCTCTGCACAAAAATTGGCTGACTTCTTAGAAATTTTGCATTGCTTTTTGAGCCCTCCCGCTCCAGAGAATTAGAAACATACTTGAGAATGAGCGGTGAAATGTTAAAATGTACATTTGCTTTCTGAGTCTTTGAAGTGAAAGACAGATTCTAAATGCAACTCGTAATAAATAAAAGTAAAAATCAAGTTTCATCTGTGATCATTTTACTGTAAATTTTGAGTTCAAGTATGTTCTTATCAAAGGAGTTTCCAAAAATGCATTTGTTAGTTCAATCAAAGGCAAAAATACATACAAATAAATGTTACTTTGTCCTAAAACTTTGAAAATCCTACTTAATAATTCTCATATTTTTTTCTGCCATATAAGTAAGTTATATGAATAGCCTTTCAGTTTTGTATAAAACCTGCAGTGTTTCAGTGTTGGCAGCTGTGGGGAATCTATATTATTTGTGTGCATTCTGTGAAAAAACTATTAGGAGTATAGTAACTGTATTCATTAAAATGTAAACTTCCAGCATAAATATTTCAGAAGTGCCAGCAATTGAGTGTTTGTTAACCATGGAATTAACCTGTCAGTATCCACTCAGTCACAAATAAGTCTATGTCCATATAATATCTGCGCAACTTTTCCAGGACAATGAGAAAAGAGTTTGAAATATTAGAACTGACATAGAATATTGCTTGCTGTGGGTAATATTTATACAACTTTTCCATTTGTTGATGTATGAAAAATGCTGGTAAAAGAATAGCTTCCACCCACGTTTACCACAGCTGTAATCGTTTTATCCATCTAAAAGACACCAAAAAGCTATGCTCTGCATTTCATATCCCTTGGAAAAATACCTTCTTTATTCAAGTGTTTAGATAGCTCCTTATAAACAATACAAGCAATCTGAATACTTTTTCCTCTTCCTGTATACACTCTATTACTGTATTAATTTTTTTTGCTCTTTTTATTGGTGCAGCTTTCAGTGAAAGTTTACAATACCTGAAGTGATTTGTATAATTAGAAATGTGCTTTCTGCTTTTCTGCATCCTTTTTTTTTTTTTTAATCTTAGTTAAATAAAGGAAGTCAAATATAACTTTTTAAGTGCTGTTCTGCACATTTATTATATCTGGCCAGCAGATAATACACATACTAGGACTTAAAATTCAGATGGCAACATTATGCTAAGGTAAAATAAGAAGTAAATACAAGACACCCTGATATCTGGTGATTTTGGGTAATTTTGCTAAATCTCTAATGTTTTGATATTTTTTTCCAGCTAAATAGTAAGGTATTAATATCTTTTACTAGAAATGTATGAACCAGATCCTTATAAAACTACCATAGAAGCTTGTATCCTTAGGCAATATGTTAAGCTCTTAAAATAAAAAAAAAAAAAAGGCTGTAGATCTTACTTAACTATAATATTATGTGTGCTAATACAAAGGTACAGAGTGTTCACAGGTTAAAGCTCATATTATTAGAAACGAAGGAGAAATTTTGTTTCGTAGCATGAGGCTACTTTTAAGAAGTAGTTATAGATTTGTAAGTGCATTTTAAGGTAATAGAGAAAAATTTACGTATGTTAGGTCTGCAGCAATATCTAGAAGTCCAATCTCTTTAACATGTCTCAAGTTGTGCATCCAAATCCAAGTGTTGGTTGATGTAAATTCAGATTGGCTCATTTAATTAGCATATTTAAAACGTATTTATTATGGCAAGAAGGTGTGTTGGAATGCGTATGTGTAAAACTAAACCTGCTTTACTTGAGTGCTCACTGATTTTTGTGTTTATAGGATCTCGCTGGAAGTCCATGTCTAATCAAGAGAAACAACCTTACTATGAAGAGCAGGCGCGGCTAAGTAAAATCCATCTAGAAAAGTATCCAAATTACAAATATAAACCCCGACCAAAACGTACCTGCATTGTTGATGGAAAGAAATTGCGTATTGGTGAATACAAACAGCTGATGAGGTCTCGAAGACAGGAGATGAGGCAGTTTTTTACTGTAGGGTAAGTACTGTTGTTGTAATTGCTTTTAATGCACTGCAGAGTCAGATAATGCTGTTTGAAAACAGATAGACTTACCTGTTTAAGTTGCTTACTAATGGCATTTAGAAGGTAAGGATTTGAACCTGTAAAACTTTATTAAAAATGTAAGATATACAACTGAATATGGAACTATCAGTTTTGCATTGAATGCTGAGTACAAGATTGATTGTAGAAGTCCCTAATATCAAAAGCAGTTGTTTTTCATTACTCTGGAAGCTTTTAATTATGCCTTTTGTGAGTTAGTAGTAAGACAGTCCATTCTGGGTTAGTGATGACTTCAGGGTCATTTTCTAAACTAAGACAAGAGCAAAGAGAAGAACACAACAGATTATGCCAGTGAGAACAAAGAATCAACAGAGGTGGAAAGGAAGGGAGAAGAGACGAGGCAAAAACAGTACAATTAGAAACATACGTGAATGAATGATACCATATCATGAGGGCGCTGGAATTTTGTTACATACAAAACTGTGGCGTGAAATCTCCCTTTATTTTAAAGTACGTTTTAGGAAGGATAGCACATAGACTGGATAGATTTACAACACAATGTATGGAAGCAGAATAGTTTTAAATGCATTGTGTGCTTTTAAACAGTAATTCTTCTAGTCTTGAGGAGAGAAAGCAGCACTATGAAAGATCTGTAGAAAAGTACAGTGAAACAACTGCACCATAACTGATTTCTCTCTCCTGTTTTTTTATTTTATGAATTCATCTGTGATGCTCGGTGCTCTCACACAGTGTTTTTGGTGGTTTAAAAAGAGTCCACGAGCTATCTCTGCTGCCAGCCCTTCCAAATTCACAATGTTCTGCTTATTTCTCTAATCACAATAGTCTCCTTTTGTTGGGTACTTTACTAGCAGATAATTGACCTTGACATCGGTTATGTGCTCTCATTTTTGGCTTGGGATACAGAACGCCTGTTGCAGTCAATTATTTTGTGGTGCAGCATGCAACAACATGAGTTCTTTCTTCAGTCAGTAAATAGAAGTATTTTTGATATCTTGGAATAACCTTCCACTCTGCAATTCAACATTGTTTTTTATTCTTCAGTCTAAGGGAAATTGCTTACTAATAGGCTTTCATGGAAATGAAATAACATAGAAACATAGAAATGTACATAGAAAGCCAAGGAGAAATCTGAATTTAGACAGCAAAAGCTATATTCAAATTGAGGGCATGAAACTCTAGCTCTTTTTTTCCAAAGCAGATTGATAGACCAAATCGTATCTACACAAGAAATCCTCCTCCCCCCAAAAAAAAACAAACAGCAATCTGGACAGTTGAAGACTTGTTTGCTAATTCAAAACAGTATTAAGCAGTAGCATTCTCTACATCGAAGGCATAAGCTAAATAGAGACATGAACATGAAAGACAGATTTAAGAAGCTTCTAAAAGTGTCCACTTGATAATGATGATTCCCCCTCCCCCCTTTTTAAAATATAATTAAAAGTCTTTAAAATGAAACTGCTGGTGTGACCTAAACTAACACATTTATCATCCAACAAATAGTAAATAGTATCATCACAAAAACTATGCACTTGGTTCTAACTCAGATTTAGACTAAGTCTACTTTGCACTGTTCTACCCATGTTAAAGGAGCTTTAAAGTAAATTACATTTTGCTATTTATATATGATGCAAAGGACTGTACTGGAAACAATGACTTTAGTTACGGAATTAATAAAAAGTAGAGTGTGAAGTATACTGGATGGATATAGGTAAAAGAAGATCCCTATTTTGCAACTTAATGAGGATATAAATTCTGATTTTGAGGAAACGCAGGTTGTGATTTTTAGAGATTATTTAATGCTTGAAGTACTTCTGTGTGACTTCCTATCATTGCCCCAAATTCCTCTTTCCTCTAAACAAAAAAAAATTCAGAGAATTTTGTTTTAAGAAAAAAAAAAAACCCTTGAAAAGAAGTCAGGACAGCTTTTTGAGCTGAAACATAAAGCTTATATGGTATGTTTTATTTTACTGGTTTAGGTTATTGAATAATAAAAAATAACATTTTATCCAAATCAGTTTATAATAAAGCGAAACACCATAACAGAGCCCATTACCTTCTTAAACCTGGTCCTCCTCATGTTAACCTTTAAATAGCACAGAAAGCATCAGCTGGAACAGTTTACCTAACTGACCTTGTGCACCTATCATTTTTCCACTGTTCTGATGGAACAAACAGCATGAACCTTCCATTATAACTGTAGATGTAGGTTTCTTTTTGGAATGAAACAGGAAACAAATGTGGGTTTTAGGATATTCTATGTTTACAGCAAGTATTTCGGTAAAATAGAGAACAAAAGTACAAAATAGACAAAGTAGACTCCAATATAGTCTGCCAAGTGCTTTGCCCTTTATGGAGGCCTGCTGCCTTTTTTTTTTCTTTTTTTTTTTTTTTTTTTTAACATACCAATTAAGTTGGGAATTTGTATGCTAAAATGGCAAAAAATAACATCACAGAGTAAAGAGACAAGTAGATGTATGAAGAGAAATATGCAATGATGCTCTCAATAAATAGCTGGAGGAAACAATACATGGCAAGAAAAAATATATTTTCATTTGTATTTGTATATGGTATTGTCTACCATTTTATTCTTTTACCAAACATACATATATTGCTTTAGCAATCCAATAAGGTCTAATTCCGAGCAATTGGCTAGCAAAGAATAATCCTGCCATGTCTACAGCTGGACTTTTATGAAATACCCCGTAAACATTTAAAAAAAAAAAAAAAATTTATGATGCTGCAACTTTTAACATGAAAAAAGCCCATCCTGCAGACCACAGTGAATAGCATTTTTTACTAATCATTGGTAAGACATAATGAAGTTTGATCTCAATATACAAGTTAGTTAGACTTTGAAATAAAATAAGGAAATAAACTGACAAATAGACGGATTCTGTTTTTGGTTTTTTGTTTTTTTAAACTTCCAGGAAATTCAGAGAAGATTTCTTGGAATAAATTTGGCAATAAATTCATGGATTTGTGATAAACCTTGTATGTGCAGTAGACAACCATAAAAATCTTTTTACCGCCTGTATATTTTAAGGAATGGAATGGAACTCAAAATCGGCATAGGCCTTCTCTTGCATCCTTACATTAGTGACTTTTGTTCCAAATGAGGCAGATATTTATTAAAAAAATAACTGATTTAACTCCAGTGGGAATTCCACCTGAAGCCAACTATATCTTTAAAATATTTCAGTTATTTTTAATAAAAAAATTATTATTATTAGGATATGATACGAATGTGAATGATAACATTTTAGCCCTTCAGCAGAAGGTAATTCCTAAAGAGTCTTCAAGTTATTTGCAATTTATCTTCAATTATACTTTTTTTGTAATACATAAATAAATGTGAACAAATGGATCACACATTAGCTGTATATCAGAAATTTTAAATCAAACTAGTCTGTTTTTTGTTGCTTTATGTTGCAAAAATAATCCAATTCTCAGTCATTTTAACAGTCTAATACATAGACATAATTCTAATACATAGACATAGTCTAGTCTAATATATAATTCTCTACACAGAAGTATATGGTTTATATACATTTCTCTGCAAAATTATGTAAGCAGTAACTCTTCTCTATTTTACCACTACAAGATGTTTAAACTAAAGGCTTTATAGTGTTTATAACTACTGTATACGCGCATGGTCTGAATGTCGCTAGACTACAGTTTTAACTGAAGCTGTAATATTATCCTGCTGCAGCTTAAACTTGAAATAAGTACACAATGGGGGCTTTTGTGAGATTTACTGTTATTTCAGTCCTTACGGGGAGGTAGCTTGCAGGGGTGTATAGCATAGAAGCATTTCCCTTAATGCAGTCGATTTTGCTTCAGTCGTCTGAAGAGTTGTCAGGAAATAGTTCTGAAGGGGTCAGAGAACAACAGTGCTTTGCCAATTTAAATGTTTAGCTCGTTTTGCAAAAGTCAGAAGGAGTAAATTCTAATAATATTAATACTGTTAAATTGTGAACAGGTCGATTGAAGAGTGTTGATGTTACCTCCTCTTTTATATTTACCTATTTTGGGCCAAATGTTTGGCTCCAGAATAGATAGAGGTTTTCTGCAGTGCTGGCAGAGCTGAGAGGTAAGGGAACCGTTGTAACTAGCCAGCTGTGGAATTCCCTGGCAAAGTGGAGGGGATCACAAGGCAGGGTGCCTAGCTGCTCATCACCTTTCTTCACAGATCTGAAGAGAGATGAGGATTTATGCAGGGTTCTGGAAAGCAGGCAGAAACCGTCCTTGCATGGACACTGGAACTACATGCCACTAAGCTGAAGCCAAGGAAGAATGTTTCTATCTCCTCCTTCCAAAGTCCTGTAACAGGCAAAAATCTAGCCAAACTGGAAGATCAAGTATGTGGAATTTAGTGTGGTAAAAATATCATTAACGTTAATGTTCTTTTAGGAAGAACTATAGCTAAGAGAAAATAATAATGGCCAGAAATACAAGCTGCAGCTCTTCCATTCACTGAGGGTGGTTGGTCTTTAATTAAATGCTGTTTGATTTCTTTCCCCCATTCCACCCTGTTAAATTCTTTTTTCTAGAAACTGACAACACTCCTGTCCAGTACCATATGTAATCCATATAGGTTGTGATGTCTTAAAGTATGGCTTTCTGGGATATAAGGTTGGGATTTGAGCGGAATTTACAGTGACGACCTGATCATCCCTAAATAATAACAGAGCTTGGATGAGAAGTAGGTGCTGAGCTGCTGAACATGTGTGGGTGCCCCTGCCTAAGTGCTAGCAAATGTCCAGGTTCAAGATGAAGGTAGTAATTTGTGACAGTGCCAGCTTGGGTGGTATGCTTAATACATGTTTATAGTTCTTCTATGAGACATTGGTAATTTAAAGGTCACAGTACCTGCCCAGCAGCAAGCATTCACACCATGTTTGATTTTTGCTTACCATGTAAATAAGAACTGCATTTCTGAACGAAAAAGGGAGTAAACCTTTAACTTACCTGTTACAGCAATCAAATTTCTCTATTCTGCTAGCTAGATTATAATAGGATGGAGTCTCAAGTAAAAGGTATCTCTGAATTTATTCTGCTTGATTATAATCAGATGACCTGCTCACTTTATACTTTAAAACGTGTAAGGTGGCACTCAGACAGATATATCCCTGCCTCCTGAAATGTGGATATGCAAAAAAAAAAAAAAAAAAAAAAAAGTTTTGCTAACTGGAAAGACATTTGTATTGTCTGATTTCTTAACCGTATAACCATTTGTCTGCCTGTTAGGGCTCAACTCTGACAAACCATCGCATTGTCAAGAAACCTCACGTTTTAAACAGATTTTTCTTTTTTGCTGCATTCAAAAGGCAATATTCTTCTAGAAAGGCAAGCATCTCAAAGGAAATATTAGAGTTAGACTCTCACCGTCCCTATAACACAACAGCAGTTTACACTCAGTAATTCAGAATGTTTTCAAAATCTCTTATTAGAAGAGATATTGGAAGTTATTTTTTAAAGCAACTCTTCTCAAAACAGTTTTTATGTTATGGTGTTCTTTGGCTTGATGGTCCTTTGTGTTGTAAATGTGTTTTAAGAAATACCAGGAAAAGGTTAGCATCAGCAGTGGTTGGATGCACAAATTAGAGTTAGCTGAATATGGCTTGACGACGTCTAGAATTTTGCTGTGACCACATGTGGGTTTCTTTTTACTTCGCTTTGTGGAAACAGTAATTAATGTGAACACTTTTCTGTGTCTAAGAGTGTGGAGGAGGTACCTGTGGGTTTTTAACAGTAGTAGTTAATATGCTTGACAACATCCAATCATAAAATAGAAACATTCCCATGTGAGGTAGGTGTTTGACTTTATGAATAAAGTATTGAAAGATGTTCACAGCAAATACATTGGTTGAAAATTGTTTTCACAGAACATTTATGAAATCATTTAAAAAGTGAAAATTTAGTGAAAAATCCCTAGCTGTTTGTAAATCATCTGTAAATCATCATTTTCAAACAGGAGTATGATGACTGTCAAATGAATTACCACAATGTTTTTGCTCACTGCTGGCCAGGTGTGCCATACTCCTACAGCAGATATTTTGTTTTTATAAACTGTGCAGAGACTTCAGAAATAGGGCTAGCAGTACCAGCAACAGCAGTAGTGCAGGATGCTACTGGAATCTTACCTTAGAGCATTCATGATTTGACTGTCTCAAGGCATTCTGAGCTTGAAGAGCTTTGGATTCTGGTAACTCTGTGATGTGATATTTATCAAAATTAGAATTTGGTCAATGAGCAATTAAGACTCAAAATTCAAGGTATTATAAGTAAGCTTTACATTGCTTTGTGTATTGATTCAGCCAGTGATTAATAATAAGAATAATAAGAACTGCCATTAATGTAATACTTCGTGAGCAAGTGCTTTATGGAAAGCATATTTTTCTGCCCTTTTATATTTTGGAATCGAAAAACACAGTGGTCTAAAAGTTAGAGATTCATTAGGCTATTCAAGCACATCTGACCCAATTTCTCCTGCTAAAATTATGTAACAGAAAGATCTGTACTTGGTCAATTTT
>VZSV01000058.1:472652-484079 GCA_013398735.1 Nothocercus julius
AGGAGCAGAGGCAGTGTACCCAGCTCCTCAGGAGGTATTAATTCTTTTAGGCTGAGTCCCTACAAGCGGAACTTTTTTTTTTTTTTTTTTTTTTTCTTTTTTTCTTTTTATAGGTGCTTTGCTTCAGAAGCTATCCTACGCATTAAATCCCAAAGAACAAACAGCATTCTGATTGTGGATTTAAAGGCTAGCAATAAAATATCAGAAGTATTAAGTGATGTAGAAGTCTACCCAGCACTTCCACAGTAAATTTGCATGCTTATAGTTAGACAGATTCACAAAGTTTCTTAACCACCCATCTACTTTTTAGGTGCTTATAAATAATCTCAAGGTCCCCTTACTAATAGTTGTGAAACAGAAGCTCCTGTCAGGAGTTTTGAAGATCTAAATTTAGGAGTTTTCTGTGGTGACTGTTAAGCAACTCATATGTGCCTGAGGCCTTTTGAGGATCTCTGTCCAAGTGCTAGTTTGCAGTATGTTTTAAAAAAATGCATAAAATAAGCAAAAGCATGAAAAGATTTAATCCTTGGAGTTACTAGAAAGTCTACTCTCCAGTTGTCCTTGTGGGGAGCTGAAGCCCACCAGTGTTTTTCAGGACCAGCTCATGACCCTCAGAGGAACACAGACAGACCTGCTAGGACAATCGCACACTTTGCTTTGCTTGGACTTGTGAATGGCTTCCCACCTCCAAACGAAGGTGATCATGTCCTCGTCTTGTTTTGCCTTTCAGACAACAGCCTCAAATTCCAATCACCACAGGAACAGGTGTTGTCTACCCTGGTGCTATTACCATGGCAACTACCACGCCATCACCTCAGATGACATCCGACTGCTCTAGCACCTCTGCCAGCCCTGAGCCCAGCATCCCTGTCATTCAGAGCACTTACGGTATGAAGACGGACAGCGGAAGCCTTGCTGGAAATGAAATGATGAATGGAGAGGATGAAATAGAAATGTACGAGGACTATGAGGATGATCCCAAATCAGACTATAGCAGTGAAAACGAAGCCCATGAGGCAGTCAGTGCCAACTGAGGAGTGTTCGCAGAATTAAATACTCAGACTCATTTGTTTTTTGGGGGTTTTTTTTGAACAAAAGTTCTTAAAGAGCCTGCATGCATGTGTGGCTCCTACAGTTACATCAGCAGAATGGTCTTAAATGTTTCTTAAAGTGTGAGACAGATTGTTTCCCTAATTTTTCATGAACTTGGGTTTTTGTTTTCTTTTTTTTTAATTTAGATGAAGACATATATTAAATATCAGACATCAGACTTGAAAACTTACATGAATCGATAGCTGTCTTACAAGTCTTACCTTTTGTCTTTTTCCTTTTGGATGCTGATAAAGGTTTAAGTTACTGTTCTAGATGGGGGTTATACATTCTCACTCAGGTATGCTGTGCCAGCCTACAGGTTGTGAATGTGTTTTTATTCTGGATTATTTTAGAAAACAAAAACTGCAGATTTCATATTGTAAAACAGAACAAGTCCTCAAGTGTGCACATCTGTGCATCATAGCTCATCTTCAAAAAATAGTCTCTCAATTCCATTTTTTTTTCCATATGTATAGCTGAACTTCTGATGTGCCAAACTTTTCATAACTTTTGAATCTTAACATTAAAAAAAAAGTCTTAAAGGAGACACTGTAAAGTCTTAGACAATCCTTTGGCATCTTAAAAAAAAACTTATATTAAAAAAAATAATTTTTTCCAGAAAATGGTAAAGTACTCAGGAATCTGGATACAGAATATTCTTAAGTAGTGAACATGGTTGCCATAGTGCATGTGCCCAGTTGCTTTTGCCTCTTGATGTGCCATTAGTGTGAAACTTTCAGTAAGCACAAAAGAGCGATCACCAGCTACAGACAGGCCTGTCTTAGCAGTGTGAGGCCACCTTTGACTACATTCTCTACCCCTTTGCTTTTAACCCTTGCATTCAGTCTTAACACATTTTCTCTTAAATAATTTATTCATTCCAGAATGTCAAGGGTCCAAATACTTAATATTTATTTTTAAAAGTACTGTTGGTGGCATTACACTTAAAATTCCTTATTGATGTTTTAAAGAGCCCTTTATTTTTCCTCCCTCAGAATACACAGGTATATGAATGGGAAAGTGCACCTGCTACTAAAATGAACATGAAACTTATGAATGGGAAATTCAGTTGTTTCCATAACAATATTCATTCAGGGAGCACTCTGCTATATGTAATGCAAAGTAAAGTGAGTACTTCTATATGTACATACAGTGCAAATACTCCTTAAATAAGTATGTTTATAGTTATAAACATCTATTCTTAGAATCTGCAGATGTGGGCAAACAGGATGATGTAAAGGTCGGATTTTACCTATCTGCCGATGGAGAGATGTAAAATCCAAACTGGATATAGAGTCTGCTGTGAATTTTTAGGGCCTGTACAACCCTGCAGTGGGTCAAGGCTCTGTATGTCGCCGTTCCTCTTGTCACCTGAAGGACCTATCTGCTCCCGCGAGTGTATTTCTGCAGTGATTTGTATGTGAGACTCCTCGTGGGGGAGGGCAGGCCAACACACAAGTGTCTGGTTTGCAAAGCTGGGAGAACAGTGCATCAAAATGCTTGTTGAATATTAATCACAAGGGAATGGGAGCCAGATTTTGATGAATGTTTGTCAAATACTTCGGGATTGTTGGATGAAAAGTGCTATAAAAACTAAAAATTGTATTTGTATTAACTCCTATAAAAATACAACTGCTAGAGAAAACTCTGGGAAAGATATATAGAGAGATATTAAAAGATGGAAAATTTTTTACTTTCGGAGAGAGAGAAGAAATTACCACTCTCTCACTCCACTCCTGTTATTCACATGCACATCACTGTACATAATACGCAGATGCAGTGGGCCTGATGAATCGATGTGCTGGGCCACCTCAGCTCACTTAGCTTTTACTTGGACTGGATGTGCTCAGCACACAGGTGGCAAATTGAGGCTGACAGGTACGAGCAAGCCCAGCGCAGCTCCTTTCCAAGTCCAGAGCAATGTTCCCATGGAGCTAAATGAGCTCTGTTGAGGGCCCAGGCAATGAAAAAGTGTAGCGTTAATGCTGTCTCTGCCTGTGCTATCCCACTACCTTGCAGAAACATAGCAAGGTGTAACGCTGAGTTGCTGTGTCAGAGGCTGTCATTTTCCTCCTGGCCCCAATAATATCTATTTGAGGGGAGATAGCCAGTGTTGCCATTGTAGGAATCGCATTGAAATGTGCAAACACAACCCCCAAAACAGATTGTTCAATTTACAGGACAATTTATAAAGATAATGACATAAAAACACAATGGTCAAATTTCTGTGGCCATTTTGTAATTTGGAACAAAATGCTATATTTTTAGTATTTATTTGAGTGTGTTCTGAGTCCATGTCTAGTAAGCAATAAACTGGTCTAGCCAAGACTTTAAAGGCAAATGCTGTGTCGTTAGCTGGTGAGCGCCCTCTTTAAGCTGGCTAAGGTATTGATAGAAAGTGTTTTTTTGTTCTTGAAATTGCTTGGGGTTTTGAACTGTTTTTAATACATTCAGCTCAGACTGGGGGGAGGGCACCATTATTTCCTTAAAAATGACTATTTATTAATGTCTTACATAATTCTCCAGTTAGAAGTATCTCTCCCTCTCCCCATGCCACTTTCTCTCTTGCTCTCTTTTTCTGGTTTGTTGCATAGGTAGAATGCTGTATTGCTAGCATTGTATTTTATGTGATTATTTTTTTGCACAAAGGCAAACATTTAGATTAGTTGGTTAATTTTTTTAAAAAATTTATGACCATGCCAAAATAATATTCTGCAGGCTTGTGGAGAACAAAGGACTGTTCTTTAGGACTGAAACTTGATTTTGCTTGTAGTACAAAAAAACACACACTCACAGATGTTGTTTCGTAAGTGTTATAAGCACTGGATATAAATGGTATTTTTTATCACTTCTGACTAATGTGAAACTGTTGTACGAAAACTACATGAACAAAAGTCATCTGTTTCGACTCGTGTGGGCCTGCCTCACAGTTGCCGGATTTGAGTCATTTTTATGTCTTGTTATTTCATTTATTTATGCAAAATACATGTATGTATGAACACTTTGTTTTAGCTCCAGCCCTGCCTCAGTGCTGATGCTCTCTACGTTAAAGCCACATTCTCGAAAATGATTGGCGCATCAGGATTCGCCGGCTGGTGGAAAATGCGCTTATTGGCTGGGGGAGTGGGAGGAACATATTTGAATTTGAATTGTGCATATGAGCGTTTTATTCTATTTATTAGCCGACATTGGCTCTAAAATGTCAGTAGAAATCAATGAAGGACAATCATAAGGATAAAAAAACCCAACATTTTTTACTTTATTAATCGGAGCTCAAAACAAAGTTTTTGATGAATTTACCATCTCATTTTAGATTTTTTTAAATTGTGTAAATATAACATAGGAAATAGAATTTTATTTTTTGTTCATGGATACTTAGTGAAGTATAAGTTATGTATTTACTTTTGTTCTATATCAGTGTATGTTGGTCCATATTAAATGCTGACAAGTCACTGTACCTCATGTAGATGCTGAATTTACACCCGCAGTGTGAGCGCAGTATTGTGGACTTGTAGCTGGGACAGCAAGATGCCTCACTTGTGCTCTCACTGAATTTTGATAGCATATTCCTCAAGCACGGAATACTTTTTCCTTTTTCCTTAGAAAGCCAATTCATCAAATGCACCAAATTTCTGATACAGCTAATAGGAAACACAGTTCGTTTTGTGAATCCAAGCAGAACTGATGAAATCTTTTGGCTCTCAACAAGAATGGCATTTTGAAGTCATAACTGTATTCCTGGAAAGATTATCATGATTAAGGCAGGCCTTGCAATGAGTCAACATGTAATAATATTGAACGTTTATTTTCTGCATTCGTTGAATCATGATATTGTCGTATTAGGCTGTAATACAGGGGAAAAAGTTCACACTATACACAAAGAGAACTTGTGGAATTGTTCTTTAGACATTGTATTTGAGTCCCCCCAAATACCGCTGAAAAGCCTAACAGCTCCATTCAGGTAATGCACAAATATAGTAATAATATTTTCTCTGTGAACAATTTATTTAATTAACAGATACAATATATTTTCTTTTGGGAAAATCTTAAAGTACTTATTTTAAAGAGAAGAACACTCCTGAAAGTCTGATACTAGCTAGAATAAATCGCTTAGTATTTCATAAAAATGGAAGGTTCAAGTCTTAATGGAAACAGAACTGCTTTCCAGGGTTCAGCTTTCCACAGAGAAATGCCTCTGATGAAGCGGCCCAAGGGTGATTGGCCTGTATGTTTGGGTGTCACTGTTTAGTTTGTGAAACCAGCTGCTGGGAATACATGGACTCCTCGCAGTGTGCTCCCTAGTCAGTGTCCTCAGATGCAGCAAGAGGCAGGGGGAGGGCGAAAACTGGGTTTGCTCTGGGTTGGGAGCGCAAAACAAATAGCTGTGTGGGTCCCAGGAAATACTGCGGCCGGTGTAGAGAGTGTGGCAGTTCCTGTTGGGAGCAGAAACAACAAGTTCCCAGTGCGATCTAAAACCGTGCTCCTCTCCCCGGGTCATTCTTCTGCCTTTGCTTTGTGCTCGTATCAAAGATGTTTCGAAATAATTTCCTCATAAAACATACTACAAGATTAACCCTCTCTTCCCCCTGCCGCCCTCAGTAAAGTGCTTGTCTCCCAGCTTAGTTTTAAGAGTGTTGGTACTTCCACGGCAGTGCTTGGGAGCAGGGCAGTCTCCGCTGAGCCAGGGGCACCGCGCGAACAGCAGTGGGCAGCGTGTCGGCCAAGCTCCTCTTGGTGCTTCCTGTGAAAGGCTGATGATGGGCCCAGGCCCTAGGTGTTCTGCATGCTTGTGTAGGGTTCAAGGTGGCACTTAAGCATGTTCTTGTAGAAGAATAATCCTATATGACCTGATGTGATCCTTTACAAAACACTTAAACACACTTTTCCTTTTAAAAAAAAAAAAAAGTTTTTTTATATATACCCATTAATATCTGTGATTTTTCTCAGATCAAACTACGTTTTTGATATACTGTAATCTATTAGAGAAGAAAAAAGATATATGTATATGCAAATATATTTCATTTTAATCCATTGCCCTTTTTTAAGTACCAGATTTGTTGGAAATGGTGACAAAGAAGTATTCTGAGATTTCACACGCTGGGTAAAAAGGGGTAGGGTGGGGTGAACTGCACGAAAGGAAAACTTATCAAATTGGTATTTATGGCAATATGAAAGCTATAAAGCAACTTAGTGACATGGCTCGCTTTGTAATTTCCGCTTTCTAAAAACCACAAGTGAGGTCCTTGGTGCTCTTGGAGTATGGGGAATGTGCAAATATTTAACTGTTTGTATGCTGCACATTGCAGAC
Organism: Nothocercus julius; assembly: GCA_013398735.1. Lineage (NCBI taxonomy): Eukaryota > Metazoa > Chordata > Aves > Tinamiformes > Tinamidae > Nothocercus > Nothocercus julius. The sequence continues at coordinate 479,053 of VZSV01000058.1, forward strand.
CTGCTAGTGTGCATTCTCCGTTTGTCTTCCTTTGTCATTTGTGTTTTGCTTTCTAGAAAGCAATGTTTTTTTTTTTCTTGTACCTTTCTTCAGCTTGTAGCAAACTAGAATGCTTAGCATTTATGTTCATTCATTATTGTATTTCCTATGTACAAATTTTTTTATTACATTAAGACAAGCTTATAAGCTGTTACTACATAACTTATCTTACTGTAACTCTTATTTTCTGACATTGTAATTTGTTTGTGATGTATATTGTGAGATTGTACTCTATGTTAATTTAATCAGCACAATTCACTGACATGCTGGACTGACATGCTAGCTGCTGTTTCAAATTGTAAAATTTGTGTAGAGCTTTTGGGACAACGGAGACTCTCTTGTCAAGGTACTATGCTTTGATTCCTATAGCAACACTGTGGGTGAAGCTCTGAACCATGAGGGCTGCTTGTTGGACACCCACTGGCTAAATTAACAGGCAGGTTTTCTTTGTAGAAATTCTATATACAATGCAGGTACCTACTGGGGCCCATGGCCGGTAATTATTTGGGCGTTTAGAGGAAAAACTAGTGTCTATTGCTGCTTTGAATATGTTTTAAAGTCTGAAAATGTAAATAGTTTATCAAAAAAAATCTTGTACAGTCCAGTGTAAAGTTTTTAAATGAACTTAAAGGTTGCCATCACATCTCACACTCTCCTCTTGATACAGTAAAAAAAAAAAAAAGAGGAAAAAAAGTTTGCTAAGGATATTGATTTTAAAAAGTTCTCAATTTAAAAAAGAGAATAGTTATTCTTAGCTCTGCTTCATTGCATAAACAGACTTCTTGGATTTTGTTGTGCAGTATTGACGTGAGGTAAATTAAATATTAAATAATTCTTCAGTGGTACTTTTAAGAGTCTTCTCCTCCTCTGCCTCAGTAACTGATGGAAAAGACAAAATTGAAAGACACTGTCCGTATACAGTATGTTCTGGTGTACGTTGGCACCTTACCTACATGTTTCGGGTGGGGGGATTTTTTTTTTTCCTTTTTTTTTCTTTTTTTTTCTTTTTTTTGCACAAGGTGCTTTCCTGATATGTTAAACATGTCATCGTTGGGTGATACAGTAAATGCCATGTCGGGGGTTTAGACCCCTCAGGGGAGTGTCTGTAAGACTGCCTATTTATGCTCATTTACCTCAAGACTGTCCTCTCTACCCTTAATCTATTCACCATCACTCCATCTTTTGTACTGCTGTTGACACTTACAAATTAAAGATAAATTTTGTTTTATGAAATGTGTGTGTGACTTCTTCTATGCCTCCCTTATTGTTCCTTTGAAGTTAGCATTCAAGGTAGACCATGAGAAGGTGATAGACAGGAAGGTGCAACTAGGCATGTTCAGCTGGCCTCCTTGAAGTTTGGCAACTGCATCTTCAAGCTCTTAGGCTTTCTCCATGTCCTTTCATTCTACAAAGGATTTAGCAGGCTCTGAAATCCATTAACACCATATGCTGTAATAGACGTGCACGATAACCAATGTAATTTGATCCTTTTTTGCTGTGTACTGTAGGTTTTGCAAGCAGGAAGTGCTGCTGGTAGCAACATAACCTCAGAAGGATTTTCATCAAGTAGAAGTAAGACAAAACAGTTCTTGTGTTTTTTCATCTGCCTTCCCCCTTTCCCCTGCATATAACGTTTAAGCAAACTAACCAAAGCTGACAAGAAGAAAACCTACGGTTGCCATATTGCCATGTCTGTAAACTGCTGTCATTTGCGTGTTATGATTGGCTTTTGACTCAGTAATTAGTTGTGGTTCTCACAGGCAAAGTACCATAATGCAATATAACAACACCAGGTTTGTGCAACGCGTCAGGCTGCAGCCGCTGGTCAGCTATTGCAGCAGTCACTCTGAAAATTCCAAGCAGGAAAGAATCCCAGTCGCCCCGCGGAGCGCCTCTGTGAATAAATACAGGAACATGGACTAGTGCTTTGGATTTTTGGTAAGTAACCTACTAGTTACTCAAACTGCAACACTGAAATGCCCTTAAGGAGGAGGCAGTGTAGGAACTGCCTTTCTACTACTACTGCTGCAGAGCAACACAATGCGGAGACAGCCGTGACGCAGATTTGTAGAAAGGAGTTATGACACAGGACAGCGGTCAGTCCAGCTTTTGCTACTAGAGTCAAGGACACGTGGAGATGAAGCACCGTGTCGTTATGTCTAAGTTTTAATTTTGTATGATAGGCCTGAGATAAGATTCGATCCTCTGTTTTGGTGGTTTCATACTGTTCTACCTAAGTCAGTTTGTAGCCTCCCCAGGGAGAAATTGTAGCATTTTGTCTGGTCTTTCTTCCCCCTGCCCAGCTACATGATTTGACTCTTTACCTTGCTGGAAACTGCAGCTGGGAATAATGACCAATAGTCTGGGAAACACTGATGGTGTTCAGTGTTACAAGGAGAATGAAAAGTGAGGAGTGGAATACAGAAAGTCCTTGCTTTCCACACCAGTAATGGGACAAAATGCTTATTTGGCACCTGGAGATGTGCTAAAAGTACCCCTAAATCTGCCACACATGGCAGGGTGCTGGGGCTACATGGGAGCACGGTCTTCTGAAGAAAGGGAGCGTTGGAAGCTGCAGATCAGCGTGCACCTCATTCCTGGACGTGAGAGGCTTGTGTGTGCAGGCACCATCAGACGCCCTCACAGCATTTTGGGGCATCCTTTGGGGCCATTAGGATAAATTAAGGGGTTTTCAGCCTTACAAAGTTCAGGCTCATACTCTGTCTCCCCACCAGTTACTCACACAAGGGTTTTCCTGACAATTAACTGCTGATGCAATAGCCCAACAGCAGCAGCTTCCACATGACTGGGGGAGCGAAAGGCAAGAGTAATTGATTTATTTCTTTAATATATGGTTTACAATAGAAACTATGAGCTCCAGGTTGTGTTTTTGTGAGCAGTTAATGACCAGCTGGGTTAAGGGCCTTCAAATACTGCCATTGGTCATTAACTGCCAGGAAGTATCCTTCCTGTCATCTATTATTGCTTAATTGTATCAAGACCCACTACAGTTGAGGACTTTAAATCTGTGGATTAATTGAAATCTGACCCTTAGTAACTCTAATAATATCAAGGCTGCTGCAGCTTAGCATTTGGGTTCTTGACATGACAGTCCATAACAAATCTCTTCAGAGCTGTTCTGGTTTATATTAATGCCTATTGGATGATTGACACACTAAAACATAATTGCCCTGTAGAAATCACTGTGGTCAGTTGTATTAAGAACTACTTACGGACACTTTAATTTACTTTGACACCACAGGCTTTAAAAGCTCCTATACTTGTATTAAAACCTACTCAGAGGCTTGGTTGGAGTTGTAGCTCATCAGGAAAGGATAACTCAGTTTTGCTCTGAAGAGCAAAGGTGATTATTGGAGCTTTAAATAATCCTCCTCAAATATACAATAAAGTTACAAAAAAACTTTATTGGGATATTTTCTGCCACTATTCTGGATAATCAATTGCTAGCAGGTTAAAGAAACCAACTAATTGTTCTAAATTAGCTTTGGAAAAATCAGATGTAAGCTCCAAACCTGTAAATGTGAGTACAAAACAAACCCTGACTCTAGCATCACTGCAGCAACATCCAGCTTTAATTTTTCAAATGAGGCACCTGAAACTTAAGGACACATGGCTGGGCTCCCTTTTAAGTCAGGCCATACAGCACGGGGTTATAATTGGCAGTCAGGAAATACAAATACTGTGTTGTGCTCCCCAGTTAACAGAGCAGGATGCTGTAATTCGTGGCACTGCACAAGCAGCAAATGGAAAGATGGCCCCTGCCACCTAGGCCCGGGGGGATAGATACGTCTCCATAGCCACAGCAGGTCGCAGCTAATTTGGTCACAAACTGAGTGAGACTAGTAGTCCTCCTAGCTTGGTAATTTTGTGTCCAACAGTGACAAGAGGAGACACTAGTTAGGGCGAGCATGAGAGCCCGGACACCACATGCCGCTTTTCTTCAGCATCTGCAGCCGTTGCCTTGGGCTGCTAATGGGTGCGTGCCTTTCCTACGTGGGAACGCAGTGTCGTGCTTTGGCACACGAGAAGGAAGAAACGACAGACCTGATGTCTGAAGCCTGACCCTGCAAGGAAGGGCCTTGCTGAGATGCTTTGCGACAGTCTGGGTTTTTTAATGGAGGAAAATCAGAGAATCAAAACATTCAGTCTACGCACAACTCTCAAGTCTATCAGACAGTCTAAAATATTTAGGATGCTAACTGTCTCCTATTATTGGCAAGATCTGGTTAAAACAGGCTTAATTCAGAAAATGTAGAGATCAGGGTCCTTAATGATCACATTACTCAATCACAAGGAAATATCTTTTACTCAAACATCAGGAAATCCACACTTAATGCAAGACTTCAGTTAATTCCACTAGAATAGTTACAGCTGCTGTAAAACCAAAGGGTAAGTGCTGGAAAAAAAATTAATAATAATAGTTATAAAAACAATCCCCGACTTCCTCCCTCCCTTAGAACAAAAGTAATGCAAGTCTTGTGCCATGCGTGGAGGGATCATGCAGGGAAAAAAAAGGCTTCTGGGAAAAAACATTTTGGTACAAACTACCGATTTCCAGGAGTGTGACTGGAGAGACTAGCAAGCTTTTCTAGTTTTGACAACTGCAATATGGGTGGAAAGCAAAGGCGGGAGAGAGCCCATAAGCTGCTGTGTGTGAGCTGAACCGTCTCGCTCTTGTGGCCAGAGTCTGCAGAGTCCCCTACACTCTGCTTTGGGTTTTTGCCTCCGACTACAGGAAAGCACTAGATATCCTAGTGGCTTAAGGCTATTTTAAGGGAAGAAAAAAAAAAAAAAACTTAAGGCAAAGGAGCAATTATGAATATTCAGCGAGTTCCTGTAATTTATATTAAGTATGACATCCCTTCATTTCTCACGTTTACATGTAGGAGTTTATAAAAGATTGATGGTGGGTGTTATCATATGATAAATTAATTGTTTAATATTCACTTGCCAGAGCTGCAATTTGT
>VZSV01000058.1:487735-513084 GCA_013398735.1 Nothocercus julius
TTTGATTTAGCAGGACTCCTGCTCGCATTACAGCGAAGGTGGGAATTCTTTTTTTTTAATTATTATTTGCCTATTTCCAAGTCCTAGGTTTTCACTACAAAAAGCGTGACTGGAAAGTTCTGGATGGTGAACTAACAAACTTACTGTTCTAAGTAAGAGACTTGAAAGAATGTGTAAAGCAGGGCCCAAGAGCCTGGATAGTTTGCAGACTTGTGAATGGCAAAGCTCTTCGACTCCATCTTGCTGTCCCTAAGGCTTGCCTCTTGGTATTGGGCAGACGTTGCACACTTAGCAAGTTAAAGCACGGGTGAGCTCATACCTTCCTTACCTGTTATACTGAAAGAGACCTTCACAGAAAGGAGAATCCCCATTCCCACCTGTCTCCTGAGGTGGATGAGATGAGGAGGAAGGCACCCTGGGAGCTTTCCGTATGTTGTATGTTTCTCCAATTCTTTTTAGGGAAAGGCACCCCAGCCCCCAAAGGTCCACTGTTACACCTGTTTCCAATAAAATAAAACGAGGGAGAATTGTGTGTGTGTTTTTTTTTGTTTTTTTTTCTCTCCCTTGTGCAATTATGGCGTACATGTGCAAAACCAGGAGATCTTACTACAGCACTCTTAGAAACTTGCACTTCTGTTTCTGGTGCCTGCAGTGTTTCAGGTAAGCTCTCTTCCTTGAGTATGTTTACTCTGACTATCAAGAAAAGCACTGTATAATCTAGTGTTTTTAATATTCTGTTTGTTCATGTGGTAATCAGAATTCTTTCCCTGAATAAATTGCTTCTTGGTGGCTAGTTTTGATCCACTTCCTTTGCAATAGAGCATAACAGTACATGTTGCTTCCTATTCTTCTTTACTTATTAGGGGTATATATGCAAGTTGGGTTTCTTCAAATTCTTAAAGCATTTTGAAGTAATTTGGTATTGAACTTAGAGAAATACCTCTGTAACCTTTGAACCCTGTAACCAGAGCGTGAAGGCCAGTGTCAGATGGAGTTGGGTGACTAATGGCCTCTGAAGATTTCTTCTCTCTTAGTTTATGAGGTTAATTACACAAGTAATATTAAAGGGGAAAAGAATTGGGCTTGTTTATGTGGGTTGGAAGTCTTATCAGGAGTATTTTCAAACAGTTTTCACACCTATTTAAGCCCTGCTGCCAACAGGTATTGCTGGATCTCCTTTCTTACATGACTAGAAAATAAACCAATAGTTGAAACGGTCAATTCTAGCTAAGCTCAGATCACTGCCAGATAAATACAAATAACAGAGGTTATTTGCCCTAAATCTGTTATACAGTTAGCTTGCTGGTGCATGGTGTCTTCCAATCATCTTCTCCGAGTTTTTTGTCTGAGTGGGGTTATGACAAAACTACATAGAACAAGCTGTGCTAGCTTGAAAGACATAGATGCAACCAGACTTTCTTGCACTGTTCACTTGGGAGTGCAGCTTCCCTGCCTGCTTGCGTTGAATGATCCTTAATAAATAGGAGAGAGAAAAAACTAGGGATGTGGGTGACAGTTTAGAGCAAGCAGTGTTGGGGATCCTTTGAGGTTACTTGGCCTTGGCAGGCCTTGTTGAATGCTGTGAATCTATAGCATGTCCAAGACTATCAGTCCCTTCTTACCATGTCTTATGTTGATTCACTGTCTTTGGAAGATCTGTTTTCCTTTTTTTGAAGGGAGTTTTTCTGAGCATAGCATGCAACTTGTTGTGTAAAAGGCAACAAAGACCTTGTCCAGTGGGCTGGGAGCTATGGAGGAGATGTTTATGATGCCATTTTATGCTTGGGGTGACTGGAGCACCATGTGGTTACTCAGGTTCTGATGTGCAATGTGAAGGTTTCCTGCATAGAAAAATAAGTAGAAAAGAGGGCTTCTGTCCTCTTTCTGTCCTCTTCTGTCCTCTCTTTCCTCTTAGTCCCTATACAAGTGTGAATAAAGTTTTAGATACAGAATACGGAGCTGCTGCTCTTTGCTGTGAGCGAGCAGTGGTCTGGAGCCAGTTCTGTGAGGCTGACTGCTTGTGGCATGGGAAGGCACTGGTGTGAAGAATGGGCTGTGTCTAGTGCTTGTTTCTGAATCTAAGTGCCAAGAAGCCTGTCTGGCACCATATTACATAATGTGCTGTTCGAGACTGCAGTCCACACAATGTGTGTTGTGCTACAGATCCTTGAAAGCGTGTGTGTGCGTTCTTTTTAAAAATCACCTATAGGTACATGCTTTGTTATTTCTGGAGCCATGCTTGTATGTTGGGGTATGTAATAGTGCTCTGCAATACTGTGTTGTTTTTTGCGTGACAGGGTAATTCTTGTGGTTGTGCATCTGTTTGATTGCTTGATTAAAGATCAGAAAATATTTTTGGCGAGGGGTGTATTAGCAGAAATCTGAGGAAAACTTGCCCTTTTGAGACTGAGCTTTAACTGAACTTTAACTGTACCTTATCTGTCTCTTGTATCTTGTTTTCTATGCATTTGTTGTTGGTTTTCTTTAATGAAATTTGTGTGTTGTCCTCAATTCTGAGTCAGTGTGGTACGGGGGAACCTTCATCTGCTGTTGCCCATATAGAGAATTTATGGTCATATTGGCAAGCAACTACAAAGTACTAATGAAATGAGTGATGATTAGAGAGATGGGGTTGGTAAGAGGAGGCAGACAACAATTAATGGTTGTTTCTCAACTCTACCTACTCTCTCTACCTACTCTCTCTATTCCCTCCTCTGGTTTGCCAAAATGTTCTACTTGGACTGCTTTTTTTAACGATTATGGCCTAAAGGTGTTTTTGTTTTTTCTCTTTAAGGGAGAAAATTGTCTCCGTATGTTCTGTATGCTAAGTTTCCTTAACATTTTTTTTTTTAATGTGCATAAAATTACAGATCTCTAGAGAGAATGAAATACCACACTGCACATTGTAATACCGCACCCAATTGCTGCTGCTCTCTGTTGCTAAACCTTCCAGAAATCATCATGTAGAATTAATACATTTACCGGGGTTGGTCTTCCATGCTTGATCTCGAGTAAAAATATAAATGAGTAACCAGGCACAGAAATAAATGATGCCACTTTGAGGTGGATAAATACAATTCTAGGGAATAAGATGGGTATTTGCCTTAAATCTGCTGCCTACAAATGGTCAGAAGGAAGGGAGACTGGATATGTGAAGACTAATTATTTTTAACAGTTCCATCCCATGTATAGCTACAGAACTATGCTGCAGGTTATAGATAGCACCCTCTGAGATAATAGAAAAGATGGTATCAAGTTTGGTATTTGGAGCAGATTCTATGAGCATGTCAAATGGTGCCTAAAATGAACCAAAATGTAGAAAAGAAACCTCCTAGGTCATCAGCCTTTTCTCAAAACTTGCACTGTAGTATTGTGTTTGGATGTATGAATTCTTGGAAACCACTGAAAACATCAGAAGGGCTTTCGAAATACCATGTATTCTTTACTTGCCTGATCTACATTGTTAAAATGAAATGCCTTTCAGAGTACCAGTTGTGGCACAGACTGCACAAGCCACCTTTTTCCATTGCTCTAGCTTTGTGGCAGTACAGTGTGTTGTCTGGTTTGTGCTCTCTGACAGGCCCCTCCTGAGGAAGGAGGAGTGTGGTTGTGGAGGTTGTCTGCAGCTACATCTTTGAGATTAAGTTCTCATGGTATTAAAATGAAGTTGTTGAACTTTGTGCCTCAGCAAGCTGGATCTCAACTCTGCTCTAAGTCATTTACTCTGTTGTTCTACCCTCCTACTATAATATTCATACTGTTTTTCCACTCCCAATTCTCTTTTTTTTTTCTTCTCTCTAACCTTTTTCTTTTCCTCAAGTTCCCTCTTTTGCCCTGTCATCCCCTCAATCTACCTCTTTTTTTTTTTTTTTTTTTTTTTTTTTTTTTTTTTTCTGGTGTGGCTGTTCTAGTTTTCCCCTTTCCTCATTCCTTCCTTCCGTTATTTCCTCTCCCCACCTTTACTTGGCATGGAAAATGTCAAGTCAATTTAGCTGGGAGCTTGTATGGGACATTTGAGAACTGGAATGAGGCAAAGGAAGGTAAGGGAAAGAAGTCTCTAGCTGGTTGTTTTAGCAGGAACTTGTGTTTCCAATAGCTTAGAGAGAGAGAGAGAAACACTGAGAACTTTTTTTCTGGTGAGCTTCTGTTCATTTTGAATCCTTTCAGCAGGGAACTTGCTACAATAATGAGAAGTCATTAGCTGCCTTGTTTTATACCCGTTGAATATGACCCAATTATTACAGGAAATATTTGGGACTTTAAAACTCCCCCTCCTCCTTGCCACAAAAACAATTTGGAGAAGGGATGCAATACCAAATATTTAAGAAACCATTTTAAAAGTGCTTTTTGTTCTTTTCATCAGCTCTCTCCCTGTCTTCTTGCCAGCATGTGCAGTAAGTTCCTGTCCTGGAGAGTATGCACCAAAACCACAGTTTGAACCAGGCTGTGCATAATGGGCGTCTCTGTTAGTTCCCGCCAACTGAAGCTCCCAGCGGTAGATGGAAAAATTAGACATATACCACTGCACAATAAATCTTATTGTAATTCACCCAGCTAGCATCACCATGAACAGACCTTGAAAAATGTGTCGTGTGTGCCTGAAATCATACTTGTGCTCCTGCCATTAAAGAGTGAAGGAGGCGGGAGCGGGGGAAAAGCCCTTGTAAAGAAAGTTTCATTTACTTTTTTTTTGTTATAAAATACTTTTTAGTGATGCCAGCTGGAAGGAAAATGACCCAGTTAGATCTCAAAATTATGATGTAGCTTTAAGTGCTATGTTTAGATTAACTGCCAAAATGTTAGTATAAAGTGGTAGGTGTTTGTGCTGCAGATAATAACTAATGTACTGTTGGTCAAGATAGGCCACTGTTCTGTTATTATTGTATGGATCTTATGACTAAACATTGGAGCAAGCCTAGTGGAACAACAATATTTTACTGTGCCTGGAATACTAGCTTGTCAGAACTTAATTGGGGTGCCAAGAATCTAATAAATCAGAGGAGGGAGATGTCTCTTTCTTTCTTTTTTTTTTTTTTTTTTTTTTTTTTTTTTTTTTTTTTTGTGTCTGTGTGTGTGTGTGTGTGTGTGCGTGCGCGCTGATATTTCTGATCTGTCCTTACTTTCTGGAAAATGAACTGTGTTTGTCTTGTGTATTTCCTGGCGAGTATTGGGTCTCAAATACAGTCAGACCCCTCTGATTGTCAAGTAATTATGATCTTCCTAAGGCACTGTTTTTTCCCTATGCTTGTGAGCTGAGTTAAATGTGTTGTATATTTTAAAGGACCTGGCTTGCAAGGAAAAATCAAGGTTAAAAGCACTTCAGAACTCAAGTTGTGCTGATGTGTATGACCTTTGGGCCCAGAATTAGCTATTTTTACTCTGTTGATATGAAACATTAACCTCAGTCAAATGTTTCTTGCAAGAAATGAAAACAAAACTGTGATGTTTAAATACACAATCTAGATGTACCTACACCAGTCACTATGAAAAAGTCAACATTTGCTAACAGACACCACATGGTGGGTTCGGTGGTACTGCAGTTACTTCCATGCCTAGTTAAAGAATACTTACGGGAGAGGAAAGAGCTGAAATACTCTGGCTCTACAGGAACTTCTGGCCAGCCCTGTGCTGTCAGCAGTCTGCTGACAACAGAGTACCCAGCTCTCCTTCCTCACTCTGCCGTGCCCCAGGCCATGGCCGTGATGAGATATGGTTCAATGCTGTTGGGTTTTTTGTGCCTGCTCGCAAGTCCTACCTTACTGCACTGTGGAAAGACGTGGTGAATTATGCCAGTCATAACAATGACCATTGTACTATTATTTCTTCATGAGGAGGGAGCTGAAGTTGAACCAAAATAAAAAGACATGTAAGTGTGATGGTGGTGGTCCTGGCCTTAACCCGAGGCAGCTGATGAGTGAAATCAGGGGCAGCAGTTCCCTTGGATATTCATATGGATCTGGGTTACTCCTCTTTTCTCCTTTCTACTCTATTAATATAAAAACTCATGATGCGCCTGATTCATCTCCCTTGGGAAATCTTTGGTGAATTAGATCTGAGGAACAGGCTCAAGCCAGTGTCATGGAATTATGAAGAGGATGGGTATTCAAGTACCCGAAGAGGGCAGAGAAGGGAAAAAGTGTAGGAAAATGTATTTGTGATGAAGGTCTTAAGCTTGGACACAGGAGACCTTGATTCAGTTACTTTTCCAGGTACAGAAGATTAGCTTAACTGATTAAAGTTGTTTTTTGAAGGTGGGATTGACTGAATGAAATTGTGATTTCCCACCTTGGCTTCTGGGACAACTATGTTCTTTAATAACTTTGATACTGTGATGTTACAGCATGAAAAAAAGATACACCCCCCCCACCCCCCACTCTTCAAAAGAGTGATGCCAAATACTCCTCACTCCTAATATGGAGTTTGGTATTGCCTCTGCCAGCTATGTAAGGAAGTGTTGTTTGGGTTTGCTTTTGATACCTGAGCTTCTGCAACAGAGGAGTAGAGAATAATCTCCAACTCTTGACTAGTCCGTAACTAATAGATGGATGTGCAATCTCTCTTGCCTAGAGGAACAAGCATATTTCGTAAATGGTGTGTAAATAGCAAAACTAGCACCTTGCTGAAAATCACTGTTTTCCAAAGCACCTTGGGCAATATAGGAAAAGTATGTTATCGGTAATATAACTAGGATATATTATATAGTCAGAACATGTGTTAGATTTGCATTATTCTTCTGAGATTATTTTCAAATTATTTTTGTATTGTCTATGTGAAATCTATTACAGAAGCTCTGCAGATATATCACACAATAGAGAGATGATTGACTGCTTGATATTCATGCTTTATTCCGACTGAAGTCTGTAAGATACTTGCTGTTTTAATACCTGTGGTTTCAGGAATGGATAGGGAATAACTGGCAATAATTCAAATAGGGAAGTAGTGTGCTTCAAATAATGTTATCATATTAGTCTTTTTACTGTAATGTTTTCCTTATGGTTCAGAATGACCAAAAAATGTATGCAAATTCTTTTGGCTGACAAATTAACAGAGCAGTGGCACTCTTCCCAAAGTCATATGTGTATTTGGTAGGAGGATATATGAATACAGCATGATGTAAAATGAATGAGAGTAAGAACATGGTAAACTCATTCATATGTTTATTTGTATCCACTAAAGATGTCTCCTTTGGAGTACTTATGGATATACTTTACTTAGTTAGAGGGCTAACACTTTTAAAGTTGATAGGTTTTGGGTCTTCTGAATTGGGAGTGCTGTGGAGAGTGGCATTTTGAATCCACCCAGACCTGTAATATTTATGTAATATATCATCCTAACCCCCCTCAATCTAATGTTAAATACATTTATGCTTTATTGAAGATTTTCCTGCTTAAATTCATAAAATGAAAACTTTACCTTACCAACAAGTGATAAGTTGTTATGGCTAAGTCAAATGCTTTGGAAAGTGAACTTTTTTTTTTTTTTTTTTTTGATTAGCGTTCAATAAGAAAATAGTTCGATCTAGATGCTTAAAAAAAGTGATATTACTCTTTTCAGAACAAGTTGTTTTAAATATATAATAATGTGGAAACTTTAAGTTTCTGCTACTTAGTCTGAAACGTGATAAAAGATTTGTGTAGGTACAGAGCGGTGTATCACTTCACTGGCATTGAATACTTGAGATAAAAAGACTTACAGGATGTTGATGCTTTTTAACAGCATAATAGAGGGTCTGATTTAGTCTAAAATTGTATTTAGAAACCTTAGTCCTAGTCCATAAAGCACTGTGTTCAGAAACATGATAAAATGCTTTTGTTTAAGAACCCCAGTCTATAAAGGATCAGTCTGAAAACTGTCCTCTGGATTTGCAGGTTGAATGATGAAGTCCTGCGTCTCTATCTGTGAAGCACTGTAGCTTCCCTCTTCCTACTGACATCTCCTGTCAGAACTGGATCTTCATTGATGTTAGCACTCTTCTGTTGTTACGTTGTTTCTGTGAGTAATTGAACTTCTTTCTTCTTTTCAGTCTCGCCTGGATCTAGGTAACTGGAGAGCTTTTTTGTTTGTTTGTTTGTTTTTATAAATAAATACATATTTCATGTGTAGGAGCAATCAGATGAAACTTCCACAGTCAGAATTCACTGCTGTTTTGTATTTTTTGTATTTGTGCTGTCTTTGCAACAAGAGGTTTGGAGGAATTAAAAAGGTTTATTTGTTGTCATAGAGAGTGTAGGTGGTATGGTAATCTCTGTACTTTTTGTCTAGCAATTGTTGTTTGATACTGTAATTTTTCTCACTCTTGCAGAAGTTGTCAGTTCAAAACCCTTACTATTAATAGCTTGAGGTTTGTTGAGATGGGAATGGCATGCACTCCTGTTAAACAGCTGAGCATCTGAGAGTTTTTGGCACACAGTGATTTTTCTTTTTCCTTGATGGCTGTGTAGCATCTAAGAGGAAGGCCTTGGGAAAAGAATCATACAAGTACAGGCATCTTTGCTAATGTTTATTCCCTAATAAATACCAAATATTCTCAATAGGTATTCCAAGGTCCTCTGTATTCACCAAATAAATGTTTCCGTTGGCACAGTAATCTTAGCATCTGTACCATAAATAGCAGCATTGTGAATTCATCTCATGTGTTCACAGCATATTGGATGACCATGGAAAGAAAATCATTAAGAAAATACTTTTGTAGAGTAATAGCTACAGAAAACTCCTGCTGTAACTGCATTTCTTTGTAATCTAGGGACAGAACATGCAGTCTGTTGAAGGTAAAGCTACTCCTAAAGATGGCAATGTTTCTGGTTTTGTTTCTAAGCAGCAAAGCTATCTAAATCTAAGCACTTTCTGAAGAGTCTTCAGCTCTAGGTTTATTTGACATCTGAACTTCCAATTCCTAATTGTGTGTAGAGTTGAACTCCTTTCCAACTCTTCTGTTTAGCTTGCCAGTCTGTAAATTGTACTGAATTTGCCTCAATTGTTGACCCACTTGTCTTCAAATATTCTTCCAAATTTCCCTGGGATAACATGTTTGTGTAGCTGGTAATGCCATCTCAAGTATCCTTGAAGTTAATCATGGAGAGTTGGATTTGACTATACACTGCCCATGGATGAGCCAAGAGGCATTGTGGTCATACTCGTGAACATTGCTGGAGAGAGCACTGCTTAGTTCCGCACTGTAAGAATCTGGCTGACTTCTCCAACTGCTGGAAGGTCAAAAGTTTTCTCTCCAGATTATACAGGTTATTAAGCTACAAGGTTACTCCCTGAAGTCAACATTTTAATGGTTGTTTTGCAGACAAAACAGGTAAGTTATCCTGCTTTGAATCTCCTTACTACATGTTTTACTTGGACTTGTGCTTGGGATTCCTCTGTGTCCTACTGTAGTTTCAGTTTTAGGTGATGTGTATTGTCACGAGTTGCATGCTGTGCTGATTAAGCTGTGTACTTCACTAATCAAGCTGCAAAGTTAAGTAGGTGAAATTTAATATGCTCTACTAATCAAGGTGCATTCTTTGTTGAGCAAGCTGAATATTTTAAACTCAGAGTTTTTATATACTCTGGTAACTTCCTTGTAGACCTCTCTTGCCTACAGCCATGGCTAGCAGAAAGCACAGCTAGCTATTCCGTTACTGACAATGGAAGGAATGTGAGCTTTCACTTTGATATTTGTCCTATTGGAGCTTAGCGATGAAGGAATCAAGATTAGCCCTGGTAAGTAAATGAGACTATTGCCCTTTGATAAGTCTCATTGGAATACACTGAAACCCATTCCTACCATCGCAACAGCAAGGGTGCATGTGTTCTGTATTGCTCTGGCACCTCAGTTTGGTCTGCAGGTTTATAGTAGAAGTAATTGATATTTGAAGTGCTCTTGTTGTGGCTATTGTCCTTTTTCAGATGATCTTAGTTAAGTTTTAATTCTAATCTTTTTTTCTTCAATGCGTCTCAGTTGTGTCTTCTCTTAAACTGGATGAGAAAGGTAGAAAAATGGTAGTTCATGGTCTCTTTCTGTCTTACCAGTAGCAAATAATGTATTGGGAACAGCACAAAGCCATGAAGGAAAAAAGGTACTTCTGAAACATTTGTACCTGAGTTATTAGCACTAGTACTGAACATGTTACAAGGAAGCAATGTAAGGAGCAATGCTTTGAAGAGTTGCAATCTAACTAGTTTACAGAGTAATGGTGAACTGCACAATTAAGACTAAGATACCTTGAAAGGAAGGCAAGATGAAGCAGGCAGGAAGTGAAGCTGAAGGTGGAAGAGAGGAAAAAATGAATAGGGAAAACTGGTAACTTTACCACATGCTACAGTCCTCTTTATGTGATAGCAAGTGATAGCTATATTGGTATAGATAGTAATAAATGCTGTGTTGCAAGTCCAATATACTCTAGTCTTTGTTGACTTAGGGGTATAGTCGAGGGGTAACATTTTCCCTATCTTCTGCTTGCAAGTGTGGATGGACGCCTTTGCATGCAAGAAGGGAAAGATGAGGAGTAAGCGATTATAAGGAAGGTATAACTACTGCCTCGAGAACCTTGGCTGATGTGTGCTATCAGACTGCCAACTTTCCAAGCTATCGAGGTAATATTTTTCTCGCACAGAAAATACAGCAGCTCCTTTGTGTACTGAATTACCAAGATCTGTTCTAGCTTCACAGCTGACCATTAAAAAATACTGTAGTACATTTAGTAAGAACAAGCAAGTATCATAAATCATTTAAACTAAATTAGGTTTCTCAAATACAATAAAAAGAATATAATACAGTGACCTTTTGTATTAGTATTTGTTTTATTTGTTCTTGAGCTAATTTGCTCAAATTAGGACTCCGCAATAGGAATTGTAACAAACTTTGACACATGAGCAATGCCAAGCGTTACCGACTTTGTGGGGTAAAGACTTTGTGGGGTAAAGACTTTGTGGGGTAAAGACTTTGTGGGGTACGTGCAACACAGGTGTGTGCAATAGGGATCTGATAGAATACTGAGTCCTTGGATGTTCAAGTATTAATCCAGGTGACTTTGCACAAGAATGGTAGACACATGGATTGGGTTTACTGATTCTTGCAGTTTCAGTCATTTGATGTAGGAATTTATGTGTATTTTTTAATGACTAAAATGTCCATGGGAGTTTTGTTTGAAATTTGCTTGAAGTGAAATTCTTAGGAGATTTCACACATTTAAATTGCAGAGGATGAAAATGTCCATTGCATGCCACACAGTATCAGTGTAAAGCCTTGAAGAATAAGTAAACTTCAAGATGTAAATTCCACTCAGTAGTGTGCAACTTGATTACAGCTCAACATTTACATAGGCTCTTTAATTAAGAGTAAAGGTCAATAGGTTAAACAAGTAACTTAATCAGAAAATTATGCAGAAGTGCCACAAATCAAATGCATTATACAGCCCTTGAGATCGATATGGTATGCAAATTGATCAGTAAAGTATATACTGTATGGCTTCAAGTACTGAAACATGCGGTGTGATATTGCAAACACAATAGTTGATATAGTTTGTATCAGCTGACAACCCTGTTGTGTGTATATTATTTTTAATATATCACAGCTTTCCTTTGTCGTGCATGGTGTTTTGACTCCCAGGTAACTGTTTGAACTCATCTTGAGTGCAATACAAAGCTATGAGCAGAGACAGTGGTTAGGTGAGTAAAGGTGTTGTATAATAACCAAGGTTGCCTGGATGGCCAGGAAAGATAAGACCTCTTTAATAAATGAAGATGTAGGCCTGCTAGGATACCAAAGGAGCTGGATTCAGAGTCTCTTTTCTGTTGTATTTTGCTTGGTACATGGAAAGAAGAGGGGACTGATTTATGGCTCCCTCATTCTCCTAGTTCACCTGTTTCAGCCCTCATCACACCATAGGGTAGAGAACTGCTTTCTCTTACGAGCATTGGGGCATGCCAAAGTGCAGTTAGAACACAGAGCAAGCCTTCCCTTTCCCCATTTATCTGACAGGGAATGGGGAGTTAGGGCCAGGTGATCAGCATGTGTAGGCAGTGCTTGGGACTATACTTAGATCCAGTTGCATCCTTTCTTGTTTGGGCTTGCTTGGCTGTATTTTCTCTGTCATTATTTGTTGGAGTGCTCTTCTGTAAGAGCTCAGAGCGCTGTTACTGATGTTCTGCTGCAAAAGCAGGTCATTACAAACATACAAACATTACAGCCAGGGTTGTCTGGCTTTTGAAAAGCTCTGCTGTTCTGAAAGCCTGTTAAGGATTGTAAATGTGTACTGTAATCAGGTATTTGCATGTGCTAGCTTTTCAACCAGGGAATAATTTTTATCACCTGGTGGGATGCAACAGGTCCCATGCATTCAAATACATTGAGTCAGCAAATCCAGGGAATTTCTGATAGATGGATCATGAAAGCTTCTGTGCCTTTTTATATCAATAAAGAACACAGGGTTTTGGTCTGTCTAGGGGGAGGGAGGAGGGGGGAAAAAAAAAAAAAAAAAAGGTATGGGAACAGTTTGACTGTCCTCTCAGCAAGTACAAAAAATGAAGATTGCTTTTGGTTGGAACTAAGTTCACACGATGTAGCCTATTTGAATGCCCTTCCACGTAGTCTCTGAAAGTAGCCAGAGCTGTTATGAGAATAAGGCAGATGGAAATCCTCTCCTCCCGTAATCAAAATATGATGATCTCCTTGGCAAGGGCACCAGGATTTCCTACTAATAAGCACAAATACAAAAGCCATTGGTGTGTTAGCAGTGGAAGTGATAGGCTCAGTAGTGCCAAGTGACATTCTTTTATCTTTTTTTTTTCTCTCCGTTCTGTCTCCTTCCACTGCTACTCTTTTTTTTATCTGAAAAAAGCCGTAACTAAATGAATTCTGAGTGGTTGCATTGTTTCTAAGGTCCATCCAGGAAGTACCAACTCAATAATGCAATATTACTGAGGAAAGAAAATGTAGCTACTTTTTAATGAAATTATTTTCTGTTGTTTAGGATATGACACTTCTGTGTTTGTTTCTCTGTCCTTTTGTCTAATTCTTTCTGTTCTGATCTGTAATATAAGTTCTCTGTTTTGCTTAATTTGTAAGTAGATTAGTCAGAATATTTTATTTGAATATTTTCTCATGTTCTCAATGATAAAGTTTGTTTCTAGATATTTGAACTCACATTGCCATTTTTTTTTAAAGAGTAGACTGTGGTGTATACTTTTATATTTGCATAGAAGTTTGCTGCTTAGTAAATAATTGCTATATTTTGAGTACTGTTGTGATTTCTGCTGTGAGGCATGGTCAATACTGGACTTCTGTATGTTTTGAAAACTTAAGTCCTAGACTGTGTGGTTTGAACAGAACTTTTTTTTCTTTGACTGTAGGGGGTCATGCATCATGCATCTCTGACTGCTTGCAATCATCTTCATCATAGAGTGGCTTCAGCATGTAAGAAATGACAAATGCTTGGTTTCAACAACAGCTGTATTACAACTGTACTATGACTTGTTAGTGAATGGTGCTTGCATGCATCGATCATGATCTTGCCATGTTGTTATGGGCATGGCCCAAGAGTACTACAGGTTTTTATATGCCTGAACTCAAAAACCACAAGCACCACAGATGATGTCTTAAGCAGTTTACTGTCATCAGATGGAAGTTAAGATGCTGAGGGGGTTGGAAAGGAAAAAAAACTCTAACTAGACTATTGACAGAATACTTTGGGCCTGGCCTATTGTGTGCTGCACTAGTGCATTTCTGCCAGTGTTCAAGGTGTTTCCTGTATGTGTGTATGAACTGCAGCTGTACCCTTGGAGACACTGTAGATATATGGTGTTGTTTAATTTGATAACTTTCCCAAAAGACCATAGTGTAACTGGAATATAAAGCTCACCTTTCCTTACATATCACACTTGCCATGGATTCCAGGTACTGAGACAGTATTTCCTTTGAATAACAATTCTCCAAACACCCATCCAGTTCCTTAAATACAGATAAATACAGATGTTGTACTAGTCTTTAGTTGGTTTTCATGCATGAAACTTGGAGGCAGCTGTATCTGTGAAGCTTCCCAGACTAAGGAACTTAGGGAGAATGGGCTCATGTCAGCTGTTATTGCTTTGCTTATTGCTTTTCTTAAATTCTCTTTAGATATAGAGATAACAAGTATACATAACTTTGTCCTCCTTCCACCCCTCTTATTTTTCATCTTTGTTTTTGTTCCACATGAATTTCTGAAAATGAAATCTGAAGATGATGTAAGTTTTAGAAGTAAATAAATCAGTAGGAAGAAACCCACACCAAGTGTACTTCAAATCTCATGACTTTAAATTCAATCTCATGACTTGATTATTGTCTGAAAAAATTGTAAATGTCTGTATTTGGCAGTGCCAGATCCCATTGCTAATACATTAAGATTTATAACACAATTTTCGAGCAATTGAGAAGTTGGCATTTTGTTCAACATCTAGCTACCTGCATATTAAGACATTGGCAAAATGTAAGATCTTCTGTAATAGCACCCTCTGGTGACTTGGTCCTTTGTTTTGATTTGCTTAAAACTGGATTTATGTTACTCACAAGTCTTCTCATGAAGACCATCTTTTTTTTGAGCTTAAAACTTTGAGCAAGGCAAATTTTTCAATTTCCTTTGACTCTGTTACAAACATTTGTTAGAGTTCAATTAGTTGAGAGATGAGTGACTTTTGAAGACATAATCCAAACCTGTTCAGAGCAGTCACTCTGAGAACCCTTCTTTTTATCCCTCTTTCTGGTATAAAAGCTTCTGGGTAAGCTCTTGCATAAGGATTCCTATATTTTGTCATATTGGCTCCACCATTCAAGAGGAAGGAGGAAAGCACTATTTTGACATCTCCTCGTGTGATGTGTGTTGGTCTGTTGCCCTGGCCTCGGGGAGGAATAATGGGGAAGCACAGCCCTTCTGGGGGCGTCCTCGGTGTGTGCTCGTGCATTGAGTCAATTTGCTCCTTTGTGAAGTTTTGTTTTCATAAAGTGCTTTCATTCTTTTTACATCCCATGTTTCTTTTTGTTTCTTTATAGTTCATTCATACCCTACAAATATGTTATGCTTACAGCAAAGCCACATTCAAAGGCATTCTGCTCTCACTTTGCTGTATGATTCAGAGAGTGCATTGCTTCCGTTTTCATTATCAGTAGAAAATAGGCTCTGTAAAGCCTCCTGATGTCATTCAGTCAATATATAATCATACCAGAAATAGTTCTCTGGAAGGAACTGCATCTCCAGGCTGAAAATCTCCTGTTTAAAAGGTTACACTGGGGCAATGAGTAAAACTAGTATTTTGAGTGATACTATATTGTTTAAAAAGGATAACTCCAGTTTCTGGTACTAATGTAAATTTCTGAAGTCCAGCAGAAGAAAAGTGTAGTACATGATGTAAATTATTTGTAGGATTTGTTTTGTCAAGAAGAAAATCTGGAATAGATACTGAGTTGCTAACCCCAAGGTCAAGACTCATCAGCGGTCTATAAAGCAGTTACTAGCAGGAACAATTCGTATGATTCTCAGTACTCCTATCACTTTTAACATTTGCAGTGCATGAATCCTTTATTGAACAGAAATGAAAACACTAAAGTCGGTGTTTCAAAGCTTTTTTTTTTTTTTTCTTAAGAAAGAAAGAACACTTGTGTAAATCTTTGATTTTTTTTTTTTTTATGGTTATTAAACTAATACGCTGTAGGCTATTTGGTCACATTAGTAACTGAAAAATGCAGTAGGAACATGAATTTGTTATCACAGCTGATCTGTAATACTTCAGGTGTGCAAGATACAATGTATCTCATTATGATTTTAGTCCCTGAGGTAAAGTAGGATCTTCACAGAAGACACCATCCTTGATAAATAGGAAGTGATTATCCTCTAAAGCTCTGGTCCTGCAATTTCCTGTAGGAGTTGCACTTCCATCTGTGCTGAGCCTTACTGGCCTGAAGGTTTCAGTCATGTGAAGAATGCTCTGCAGGAGGATGCCTGCTTCAGTGGTTCCTTGTTTTCATGTAGATCCCTGTCTTGGTAGAGCTTCTGTGCTCAGGACCTGTGACTGAGCAGTGACACAGGTGGCAAATACTGCTTGGTAAAGGGATGTGGGGTTTGCTTCATGGACGTTGACACACTATGTTCTGTAGCTGTTTGTGTATCTTGCCTTTCCACACAAAGGAACAGTGGAGTTTTTTGTTACAATGAGCTTGAGTTCCATTTTTGAAGAAGTGCTGTATGCTGCATTTAATGAGGACCATGTAATCAGGACACCTGCATTTCTGGGATGTTGCCCAGGGAACCAATTTACCCTAATGACAGTGAATGACATTTACTGCTGCTTAGACTACTGCTTAATTTAAACAATAGTACATTAGCAACATTTGACTTAATGGGGATGCATTGGACTTATGCCAGTGGGTTAAGTAATGTTTAACTAGGTGTTAAATAGATAGTAATAGAATAATACTTTGACTTAGGTAGTGCCAGTACATTCTACCTGAGAATCTGCAAATATTAAAGAAATGCTATGGCACCTCAGACTATCTGAAAGGGGAAGTACTTCATTCCTCAGAGAGCGCTGAGGCACAGGAATGCTGAAGTTTTCCACTGTTCCCAGTTTAGCATCTCCTTTAGGAGATGTATGCAGTGTATTGATACTTTCTGCATATGGACTTGTGAATGAAGTACACCTGTTCCTCCAGATAGGAAAATAAGGTACAGAGAAAGCTATATGTGCCTTTGACCGAGCTGGGCCCCTTGGTTAAAATTCCTAGCTCTCTTCTTGTCTTAGTTGCGTGATACGCTTCCTTTTTCAATTAAAGTGTGAAAAACTGAATACGGTATAAATCTGTCATGTCAGTCTTCTCCACAAATGGTGAGAGGCAGCTCAAAATTGTTTTCAAATGTTTGTATAACATGTTATGATAAAATGAATTTACTGAGCTTTGTATAATTTCGTGATTTCCTTTAATTTCCTAATTTCCTCTTAAGTCCAATGGCAGCAGGCCCCAGGTTGATCAAGGAAGCTGGTATAGAAGTGGGAGATAGTTTGTTGTTATGTTAATTCATTGTATCCATTGATCCATGGATATAACTGTAACAAATATGACACAACTGAATCATGCAAGTGGCTTTGTATAACAAGCTGAAGTCAGAATATGGAAGTCTGTTTCACGTAATTCCAGACGTTGTGCTGAGGACTTGGATTTGTTCCCTCAAAGGGATGTGTCCTGTTTTCTGCAATCCGTGCTATATGCGTTCTTGCCCCTAGGATTTAGTTGCCTGTGCACTAAGAATTCAAGTCTCAGCTCTGAGCTGAGCAGAAGACTCTACTGAAGAAGATCTGCTATTAAAATCTGTAGAGAGATTAAATGAAAGAGGTTTCGTTCCTGTTTTATCTAGGGATGGGTATCCTAGTTCTGTAACTCTTCCTTTTGAGTTGGCTTCAGCTTTTGTCTAGAGATGGGTGTGTGTATATGTAAGTTTTATATATATATATATATATATATATATATATATATATATATATAAAAAAATATATATATATAAACATGGGAAAAAATCTTTTTGGTAAGAATCCAGTCCTGTAAATATCTTGCAGTTTTAACATATGACCAACCTAGAATATTGTAGAATAACCTGTTTGGCTTTACAAACAATAAATTACAAGATTTATGCTTTGCCTTACTCTTGGGAAGCAGGCTGCTTTCTTGACTGTTTTCAGGATGGCAGGATCTTTTTAAAAATTCAAAATGGGGACTAAGTGTCAGCAGGTACTTGCAGTGAAACTTGTAGCTCTTCAGCAATAGATGCATTTAGGTTGACCACAGCCAACATGCTCATGGACTCAATGCATTTGTTTTTATGTTTAGGGTTGTCTCCCAGCAAGCATCTTGAATTCCGGTACCAAATGCAGGGGGAGGTATAGATGTCACAGCATATTGGAATATAGCCAGGTGATTATTTTTTAAATAGAAATTAGATGTTTGAGGATTGCTTTCTACTTTGATAATTTGAAGTGGCTTTGTTGAAAGCAGTAGTGTAGCCGTATCAGCAAATTTTATAAACATTTTGAATGTGTATATTAGTACTGAGTGTAGTTAGTTCGCTATCCCTTTAAAGGTTCTTGAGTTGACGGGAAGTAGCACCTCAGCCATGTTAATATTCTAAGGCTGATGTAGGAGGAGTGTATTGAAGAGATAGGCTTATTGTATGAAGCCATATATCAGAATTCAGTGAAGCGAGGAGGATGTGGAATTAGTCATTGCGCTATGGAGTGGCAGCATAGGTACGTTCATGGTCTCATAATGCATTTCTATTGCTTTTGATCAAAAAAGAGTTGAATAAAGTACTGTGGCTTACCTTGTTAACTGTAGCTTTGTCAAGGGACAAGCAGTTGCTGCTGCAGATGTTGCAAATCTTGTATTTTCATAGTATTTCCTCTTAAAATGTACTTGCACATGGTGAAGGAAAGAATGCCCCTTTGGGGACGTAATTTAATAAGCCATATCGTATCTTTGATCCGTGAAAAACACTAGCTTTACTGAAACCCACAGCAAGACTCCTGTTGCCAGTAGAAGATTTCATTTTGAAGCTATTGTACAGTGTTTTATAACAGGAAGAGGAGTTGGCATATGTTAACTTGGTTTCTAATGATTTGTATGGCTCAATATAGGGGAACTATAAGAGCGGGTTAGAAAGCTGTTTGAATAATGGGAAGCTGCAGGAGGAGCTAATGGGGTGAGGGGAGGAGGGAAAAACGAATGTAGACAAACAATACAATCCCATTCTTACCTCTATTTCTGAAGCAAGGAATCAAAGAAGACACAAAAGTGAGGAGAGGGATGTTGTTTGCTCTGTTTGTGCCAAGAGTCTTTATACAATTTGTGTGATACCCTAGGAGTCCTCCAGAGAGAAGGGCAGCATTCCTTCTGCCTCACTCTATGTCCTAGGGACTGCCTTCCTCCTGGTATAACTTTTTATCATGGCTTATTTTAGCACATTTTTAGACAGAAGGTAAAATGCTCTTTTTGTGCACATCAATAGGGATTCCTTTTCTGTGCCACAAATATCTTTATTCTGGTCTTTTACTTGCAAGTTTCTGGAGTTCATTCATCGAGAACCAGAGAATCACTGCTTGTTCCCTCTGTTTTGCAGTAACTGCTACAGCAGCACAGGTTCATTTCAAACCTAAAAATAGAGGAATTAGTTGTAAAAGTTGCAGAGGCAATGAAACCCTCGTCTTCAACAGAAATGTTAAAATCAGAAATACTAAATTTGGAAGCCCATCCCTTCGAGGAAAGTGAGGAAATAGGTTTTAATTTGTGTGATTAAAAATTCAGCTAGTTATTTTCAATTTGCGGCAAACCTAATTGAAGCTGATTTTAAGGAACACAATTAAATGAATTTATCCATCTAAAATCAATATAAAGCTGAGGATAGAATATAAACTTCCCCCCAGAAATACTGGCAAAAAGAGGAGTTTCATTTGCGACTTTGTGCCAGAGTCTTACCGTTTAGTTTCCAGGATTGGTTTGGTCTAAGATGGGATTGCTTTGTGAGTAGTTTTTTCATATATATTGAGATCCCTTTCTGAGTGGTATGGAGTTAAAACAAGCTTCTTGTGGGCCACCTGGTGAAAGTTGTGATGAAATGTATATTTGAAAACAAACCAAACAATCCTTCCCCCTCCCAAGACTCCACATTTTGAAATTAAACATTGGGTTGCTCTACAAAATAGCTAAAAGTGCTGCACTTGTCTGTGAACTGACCACTATGACAGTAACACCTAGCATGTGGTTTCAGGTGCTTGCAGGTTTCTTCATTACGTGGTGTTTGTGGTTTTGTGAATGCCTACTCGTTTTTGTGGCTTGCCTCAAGAAGCAGATGTCTTACTGCTGGCTTTAGCAGAGCTATATATAGAACTAAGCAGAGGTACCATGGAAGAGTGGGCCCATGGCCTCATGGAAGTGCCTGCTGCTTATGACCTGGGGAAGAAATTCAGCCCCTCTCCCTGTTCTAGCACTGGCAAAGGCACCTTACCCTTCTGCTCAGCTCTGCAGTTGCTGTGAGCAGTTTAGGCCAAACACACACCTGAAACTGTTAATAGTCTGTCTCAATAGCACTTTTCATGAGCACTTAAATATTTAACCTTTATTTGGAAACCATTGAGAAAAATTTTTCGTCTCTTCCTTTTGTGTCTTTTTGAGTCCCCTTGGTCACAAAGGGAGACAGGTATAGCATATGAGTTTGAAATGCCAATAGTAGTGACAAAATAAATAAAAAAACCTCTCAAACTGAAAGAAAAATAAGTGTCATTTGCTAGGGCTTATTTAAGGTTTGCCCCTTACCCGTCTTTAGCTCCAGGTTCCTGAGAGAAATACAGAGGGAAGTCTCTGGTTGTACCTTATCTTTTTTTTTTTTTTTTTTTCTCTCCTCTCCTGTTGGACTATTTTACTAAATAAATATTTTTGCAAAAATAACTGCTAGGAGAGTGATAAGGAAATACTCTTTCCAGGTTTATTTCTGTCCACTGCCTTTCCTCACACTGTTTTTAAGCAAGTCTTGGAATGGAAACACTCATGACAATAACCTACACAATCCATTTCAAATACAGGTCAGATCCAAACTTTTTTTAAAGCAGTGAGGTTTTTTTTCATTGACTCCAGTGGGTGTTGGACTGAGCTGAAAAGCAAGAAAGAAAATACATTAATTTTTTTTTATTGACCCAAAGCATAGCTGTTTTAATGTGTTTCGGAGACTTTTCCATGGTGCAGGAGGAAAAATAATCCAATAGACATGCAAAAGGCATTGGTCCTACAAGTAAGCTGACAGGAGAGAAAAAATAATGGGAGAGTAAGAGGGATAAAGCAGAACATATGGTATGAACAAAAATAATATCTTCCTGAAAAGCTGAACATAAGGGAACTTGCAGCTAGTATTCATGGTAAAGAATTTTTTGGTTAAAAAGATTGACATTTTAATAAACTGATCTTAATTAACAGTACTTTGAAATTCTGAGTTGTACGCTCCCTATCTCAAAACACTAGAACCAGTGGCTTTTTAAATAATTTGCTGCTTGTGGGTGATCTCTTTTTGAAACAAACCCAGACCCTCCAGTCACAATTTATTTTTTATTTCAAAAATGATTTTTACTAGCAAATTTTGCTTTGGTTCAAGAGAATTATAAATCATTATTACACAGCCAGAAACTTCAAACATTTTGTAAGAGCTTTGTGCCCAATGAAGCATCAAAGGCAATGCTGAAATTCATGATTACAGCATGGGTGCACGTCCATTCATTAATACATTAAAGTTCAGGACTCTGATATTATTAATAGGATTTCTAGATTGTCGTTCATTTCTCCCTTAGAGAAGGTGGCTCGTCCTCCCAAACAAAGCAAGAGGGTGGTTCTTTATTAACATCAATCTATGGAAACTTTTTTTAGATGATTTAGAGCTTTAGAGTTTACACTGAGCCTTTTTAGGAGTTTTTTCACTATTATTTATTCACTAAAGGCAAAATTGTTTTTTTTTTTGCCCCCCCCCCCTTCCCCACTCTCCCTCCCACTTTTGCACACATTATTTGCTGGCAATCAACATGGAAAAGTAGGGAAGGCCAGACAATTATCACTAGATATTTTATCTGACCCCTTGATTTCTAACACTGAATATACTCAAGATCATAAATCTGTATTTAGCACTGGCTATATTAAGCTCTGAAACACTGGGAGACCTGCATAGCGTGGAACAGTATACCTCTGGATGTACTTCAGACATAGGATAGTTCTTAAAATCCGAGCTGCATTCAAAGTTTGATTGTATTCAGTACTGCACAAATTTATAATAAGATATGGCCTCTGACCTGCAGGATTTATAACCCATGTAAATGGGAAAAAGAAGAAAACAAATGATCTGATGCCCAGTTTTTACAGCTGAGAATCTAGGACCAGAAAGACTGTGATTTGTTTAAATCATGCTCAGTGTCTGAGCTTAGAACTGGGAAGTACTCTATTACGCCTGAGATCCCTCACTGAATTTGGTGATGGTCCAGACAGGTCAGTTGTGGGAGTGTTTGGTAGTTGGAGGGATTTGAGTGGGTGTAATGAGATGCATTTGTTTCCCTGTTACAATCAGTGAGTTTCACAGAGACCTGAGAGATTCTCACAGTGAGGAGATACCATCTCACCAGAATTTAATGCTCTGGTTTCCTTTAACAGTATTACTTAATAGCTGTAGATATTTTTTAAAAGTGTTTCTCTCTGTTACCAGGAGCTCCCCTTCTCCTACATGGAAGAAATGTTGTAATTAACTCTCAGTTAATTATCTTCCTTTATCATCTCTTCCTTCCTGCTTCTGATTAGCATCCAAAAAAGTATATCCAGGTCCATTTCTGTGTGTTCTTTTCCTGTTAGGGTACCTCTGGATCTCTGGAAAGAGAGCTTCACCCAAAAGATCACACCTCTGTAGACCCTGCAACTCAGTTCTGCATACAGGAGGAGAAGAAAAAAAAAATCGCAATGGGTTTCCCTATTTTGCAGGGTATATATGTGTGTGTATATGTGCATGCATATATATAGAGAGAAAAAATTTAGATGAGGAAGGACAGTCCAAAACATTACTGGTTTTTCCTCAAATTGCTTACCACCTTTTAGTGTGAAAGACAAATGATGATGTGGAGGAGGACATACCACTTTTTGATTTAGTAGGTGCATCCTGATTCTCTGCCTGCCATCCTTATGGGAATATTATCTTGCTCAAGTCTGGAGCTATATGTCTATATTAGTATCCTCTTCCTGTGCCAGCTTGCATTGCTGAGGAGCTTGTTCTTCGGAGAATGGGTATGGTATCTAAGGAATCACCCTAGGCTAACATGACTGCTTGACTTCTTGACACCTCAGAGTTTAGGAAGGGACTCTTAGGTCTGAAGTAGTTCTGTGTTGGCAGTTCCTTTTTAGAGTAGCTGAGTACTGAACCTAGGCCTTTCATATTGTAGTCAGTCCTACAGAGCATTTCTTTTCCAGGAGTAGTGGCCACAACTGGGAAGAGTTGTGTCCTGAAACTAAAGCAGTGTATCGGAACAAATGTGCAGTGTGGTCAGTATCTTCGAGGTAGGGAGAGAGTTGACAGATATGAGATTGACTAATGCTCATTCTAGCAAGGAGATTTCAGGAGGGTAAATTTAAGCTGGAGTCATTCCACTATTTAAGTATCCTTTTTCACACACCTGAGGTAGGGAGAGTTGGTTGTTAGGGGAGTGACAGAGAGGGCTTGAGGGACTTGTTATGCTCTTAAAACCCTTTTCCCCTATTGTGGAAAAAAGGAGGACACAATTTAAACTGCTTTGCTCTGTTTCTGATGCAGTCCCCTGCAAATTAGGGGAAAGCCTTGTTGCAGAACCATTGCTTAGTAGTTCGTGAACATGTGCTTTGTGCTAACTGATATCTAAAATGAGTTCTAATACTTTTCCTTTGAGTCCTACAGGAGGCTTGAAATTTACTTGCAGGGGAAGAAGCTTTGATCGCACATTTTCATAAGTATTCATAAAGAGACAAGAGACAGAATTAGAAGCTCCCCCTTTTTTTTTCCCTTTTCATGTATGCTGGTTTTAAAACACATTTGAAGCTGTAGAATTGATTGAACTTCTAGCAAAGTTTCTTTCCAGCAATGAGCCAGACTAAAAAGCAGGGTATGGGAAGAAGCAAAGCTCCCCTAAAATGCTACACCTCTCCATGCTGGGTGGAAGCAGCAGACCTGCTGGAGGGTGTGAAAACTTACAGACTCCGTGACTGTGATCTTAAGCTGCCCACATAAGCACTGCAAGTTTTGGGTAAGCGTTTCAGTGGTTGTGAAAGAGCCTAATTGCATTTGGATAAATGATCGACTCTGTTCTCTACCCCACGTTGTCATTTCTACTTTTGTAAAGGGGAGATATAATAAGTCTTCAATTTATTGTCTGTATAATGTTTATTTCAAGTTAATTGTTCAGATGTGCAAAGAAGATGGTAAACCAGGGCTTATTGTATTGCAAATTCTTTGTTTAGGTTAAACAACAGAGCCTGTATCTGTGGAATAGAGGTTCTTGATTTTTTTTGTTAAGGTATCTGATTCCTCAAAAACTTCTTTTCTTTTTGTAAGTTGTAACTGTAGTCATGATCATTTGGAAAGGTATGATGCATCTTTTAGATGATGCTTTTCATTTGGTCCTGTTTCTACTCTTTAACTTAACTAAAACAGGTCATTACTGTAAATAGTTCAGATCTTGAAATAGTTCAAAGTCAATTATCTAGATTCAAGGAGATTCTAAATCACAAGTAGATGACTTGCTCATAAAGGAGGACTGAAGGAACATCATAATGACAGTGGAAGTCTTACCACATCAGTTTAGCATGCGAATGTTATCTGATTGTGCTCACTTGGTTCCTGGAAAAGGAATGAATTGGGTTTGTGTTTCCAAAGTCTCCCTCAGTTATTCTTCACTTACTGTGCAGTAGATCTAGTGTTTTTTCATTGTGATATTATTTCTGGATTTAATTGTAATTGTATTAAACTGATGCAACAAAATACGTGGTACTTCAAAATTTTAGTGCCCTCTATCTGAGATTTAGTGCTGTGTCAGAAATTTCTGGTGTCACTCCCAATAGATCATTTAGCTTTTTAATGTATCCGTTCCTTTCTGTTAAATGGAAATAATATATTCTGAGTTTCCAGAGTTGTTGTGGAGATGAATGAGGTTCTGAAGATAATGCAAGTACTTTAAGTAGGAGTCATTGCTCTCCTGAGGAGTTAACCTCTTTTTTCCTATATCACCCTTTTCATGTAGTTGGCCAGAGGCAAAATGAAGCACTGATAAATGTCAAAAGTTGCTGGTCTGTAGCACAGTCAGCAACAGGTCTCTTGACTTTGACCAGGTGTTTGAACATCTTGGGATTTCTTCTGCATCTTTCTGCTTGCAGAAGTCTTGTTTTCTTTCATTTTTTGCCTAAATCAATGAAATAAACACAATAAAAATCTATAATAAAGGCAAACAGCACAGTAACTGTTTAAAAGAAAACCACAAAGCTGTAGTGAGCAAAGCTTACTCCCAGGTGTTTCCTTGATGCTGACCATAAAAGCTGGAAAAGTATTCAGTATGAACTATCAGTTCTGTCAAGATCAAGTACAAACTCCTGGAGGGATCAGCACAAAAGGCAAAATGAAAGTAACTCCTCCTCTGTTACAGGTAGTTCTGCATTTACATATGTACATGCTGTGTGTGTATGTTTGTGCATATGCATGTGTAGTTTTATATGCAGTCTGTATAAATTAGTAGTGCTATCATCTTGAATTGAAGATATTCACAAAAGTGTGCTCTTAGAAATGTGAACATCAAAAGAAATA
>VZSV01000058.1:528158-552137 GCA_013398735.1 Nothocercus julius
TTATGTCTAGATCACTTTGCTTTTCCGCAACATGAAAAATTTCTAAGCAACTGAAGATGAAAGCTGATTGGACATGGGGATTTATTTCTGATTCCTAACTTAAATCTTAGATCATGTATTTGTAAAAGATGATGGAAGGAAAAAAAAACTTGTAAATGTGTCTTGGATCACCCATCTGTTGGATCACCCACTTATTTTTACTTACTCAAAAAACTATGCATTTCTGCTGTTGAAGAGAAGACTACTGAAGAGAAGACTAGAACCAGCCTTGAATCCTTGTGAGTTTTCTAGGGTAATTACTGCTGAGCAATGTCCTTCGTATTGCCACATGCAGCATCATCTATTTCAGGCTCTAAACCAACCACCAGAGTAATGAACTTCGAACTTAGGTGCAATTGAAAAACCTTTTTAACTAGTTAACTAAGCTACCTGGCTATTTGTTTTTTTTTTTTATTTATTTTCTTTAATTTGTATTGGGAAAAATGCCCAAACATCTGTAAAGTTTTATTTGAAATTTAAAAAGCTTTATTTCTCTGGTGTCAAGGACCTTCTATGCTCACTTTTCTTCAACACTCAAGCCACTGAGCATTAGTCACGTGAGCCCTGATGGAAAGCAAATGTTAACTTTTCATGCCTGAGTACCTACTGACAGCTAACATTAAACTTGTAAGCACATGTATTTGCACTGGAAGCGGTATCTGTTCTGTGAGAGAGAACACTGCTTAACACTGTAAGGTAATGTTTCTCAGATCTCCTTGCCAGAGCGTAAGGATGGAGACTATTAAGATCTGAAATATCCCTTCTTAGCCATGACTACTCACATGCATAGCATGATGACCGTGCTTGTGACCAAAAATTACAGTCTAATACATACAGTATTCTCCATATGTGTAATATATATAAAATATTAAGGAAAGCAAAGAGACAGTTTCCCTAAAGCTTTGTGCCAAACTCCTAGCACAAAAGCAATCTCTGTCAACCGGAACAGCCTTTCACCAGCCGCAGAGCTGAGCCCTGTTGATCCCTCTGTTCTGTTCCTGTTCTGGGGCAACCAGTTGCACAAGATCTTATTTATCCCTCTCCAGTTTATGGGAACTTAGTTTCTTGCCCCCTGAAATAGCAAAGCCGGTATCTCCCCAGAAAATTTACAGATGCTGTCATTGTGGAACACTGCGATTTCCTTTCAATAGGACATGGTCTCCCAGCGGAAGAGCTTGACTACTTTGAAGCAGCAAACTGTCAAAAGCGTGCAGCCTGGAAAGGCCGTGTGCCACCTTCCCTGCCCAGGACATCTATATTTCTGCTTTACCGTCAGGGCAGAGAAGCTGCCAGTGATGCCAAGGTGAATACACTTTTTTTTTTCTGAGTTTTTTGTTGAATTTCTTTAGTTAGATGCTTGACTGAGGTAAGTCTTGGCATTCATTCTGTTCCATGGGAAATCCTACAAGCCTTGTTAGCCAGCTTGACCACATCATACTCTTTCTGACATGGTGTTTACTACTGTTTTTTATAGTCTGTACCTTTTTGAACAACAGAATTTCCATCTTTGACATCTGACTTCAAAGCTTGATGATAAAAACCCACAACATCGTAACAAACTTCAGACTTCACTCTGCTTAGCCTAAGCTCCGTGCTGACATTTTCATGTAGTCAGCTAGCTGATCCCCAAGAACAGGCTTTTTCATCAAGAAAATTCTCAAAATGGAAGAATTCTTCTGAAAGAAGAATTAATTTCTGCTTTATAGTGAAGCATTTGTACTTTTTTTAGACATAGTTACAAAACATATTAACATTACCTGGTATTTCTTTCCTTGATTCCTTGATACAGTTTCTCTCGGATTTACATACGAGATGATTTCAGAGGACTTACCTGTTCAAAAGGGTTTTTTTTTTTTTCTTCTTTTACAAGCTTTGTGATTAATCACAATATAGCGGGTTCTACTGACACGTTCTATTCAAATACAAAAGGCCTTATTAAACAAAACATGAATATGTGGGGAAGAAGTGTTGTAAAAGTGGTTATAAATGAACAGGTTTGGGGTTTTCAGCATAATGGATGAGGGAAGAATCTTTATTAGCAATACAATCTGGGAATCATACAAGATCCAATGTACATTGATTTCACATGATATATATGTATAATCATATGAATAAAGTATGCTTTAACCAAGCTAATAAAATTTATGCCATAATTTATGCTGTAATAGCATTAATCTGTCTGTTCAAAGTAATAATGCTGCCATGACCTGAAGAAACAAACAAAAAAAAAACCACCCTGTGCATATGTTCCAAGCAGCTGAGCTGTTACGGGTTCATATTGGCTATAATCTCTTAGAAGGTATTGACCTGAGCACAGTTGTGCTATATGATATCTGTAGGCAGATTTCTGCAATGGATGCATAGACAGCAGAGATACATAGAGAATAGCAACAGCAGTCTTTAAGGTCGTGGTTATGAAGGTCATCTGAGCATGTATAAACCTCTGTATCTGCTATGCACAAAAGTTTAAAGAAAAGAATAGTTAACAGCATTATAAGAAAATGGGATAGTGATAGACTTCCGTCTTTGATAAAATGGATTTCCCTGACTAAAAAAACAATCAGAACATAATCTTACGGGATTTAATAAATTTGTCATGTGGCTCAAGAGTGAAAATATAGAAGATGGGAAGAAAATATTATAGAAGATTGGGAGACAGGTAGGCACTCCATGAAATAATCAAAACATAGATTTATATAAAAGCTGTGCTTTAGTTTGGTGTAATGTACCTATAAAACTGGTTGAACTTCCAGCTTGCTTCAACTGTTGCTCTGTAACTGAACTGTCTTCACAGGGCACAAAACTAAGTTACAGAGGGAAGACTGAGTTCTTGTTCTTCTTTTTCACCTCCCCAGTCCTCTTGGGAACAAGCATCAAGTCAGAGGCAAAGGAAGGGACAGACCTTAGGTCTCTTTGGCTTTCTGGGCTGTCCATCGAGGCCTTCCAGGTACAGACTCCACAGAAAAGATGAGCAGACCTGCACCTACCTCCCAGCAAACTCGTGCCATTTATTTCTAGGGGCAATCTTTATTCTCAGGCCAGATACAGAGCTCATATATCCTGAGAAAGTTCTGTTTTAGTAGCTTCTCAGTAGGCTGCATATTAAGAATTCTGTATTCTTGATTTGCTAATGTAGAGAATATGGAGCTTTTTTTTTTTTTTTTTATGAATTTGATAATGGTATACTGGCAAAACAAATAACTTTATTTTAGTCATCTGCTGTGTAGTCAAGATAACTTTTTAGTCCCTGAGGTCACCAGAATGGTGCAAAGGGGCAGGAGTGTGAGCCAAAGTCTGTCCTTTTCCCTTTTTCTTACCTGCCCTGACTGATGCCACAAAGGAATTTTACTTGTGTTCCTCCGTGTAGTAGGTTTCACGGATAGTTGGTAGAATTTGCTGCAGTGTCTTTGAAAACTTAGTGACCAAAAACTGACACTCAGCTAACACTGTGACCATGTGTCAGTGGCTTCACAAATATAAGTGTTCTGAACATAACTGCCCTCATCACACCTTTTGGATGACACATTTGCCATCTGGCTGCTTTCTGAATACTGTGGAATTGCATTTGATACTTTCACCGTGGCATAAACTTTGCTGTTATCGTTTCTTGATGGAGTACAGCCCTGTCTCTGGATTTAAAGCTGTAAAAAAAAATCTACTGCTCTATGTAAAATATTGCTTCCTAGATCCAAATGTAGCCAAGCGCACTGTTAAGGTATTTAGAAAGTTCTTAAATTATTTCCACTTTTAAAATACTCTTTTATTCCATTTTGTTAACTTAGGTTAATACAAAATTACTTTCCTGGCTTGACACTGATAAAAATTCCTCTGCATCCCCTACTTCCTCCCAACAGAGGACAGTTAATTTTGTGTCTTGATACTTAGAATAGATACTAGCTTTGAATAGGACATTGTTTCCCAGCCAGATCAGTAGCCACCTCATGTTTTCTTTTGGTATTCAGGCATGGCAACAATACAACAGTAACAGAAGTAACACTTGGAGTATGCTCAGAGGTTGCTTAGTTTTAATCCAACAGCAAATATTGTTAATTTCTGCTTTGTAAGACTTCCCTTTCCCTCTTTCTGCTATAACTATTTGTATATGTCAGCTTCTAACCCTATTTCAATGAGAATGGCAGCTCTAAATCCCTTCTGATCACTCTTCTTTCTTACTGGTTCTAAATAAGGATATTTCCAGTGTTTATTAATCTTGCTTGGTGATGTTTAATCAACTGATCTCAAAGAGGCCCAGTCCTCACAAGCTGCCTGTTCTCAGTTGAGCTCTTCTGCATCTGTAGGGTCAACTGTATTAAAGGTCTACTGCGTACACTCATTCAAACCAAGAAAATCTTAAATGTGGGCTTTTTTTGCCCACAAGGTAGGGCAAAAGATCTTATCTTTAGGTAAGATTCAACAGAATGAAATCAAATAGAAGAACAAAACATGGAACAAATATACATAATTTACATACTTGTTTAGCACAGATCAGACAAATACCTTGATTTCTTTAATCTCCTCTATTTCTTTCTGTCTGAAAATTACAATGTTTTGTAGTTTTTTTAAATCTTTGTTTAAGCTGCCAGGGCAAATGAGGAAACAATTACAGGATGTTGGCTTTAAAAGTGTCTGATTTTGCCAAATAAGTTTATCTTTTCCTTTTTTTTTTTTTTTTTTTTTCTCATTGTGGCTTAAAACATGCTAAATTCAAAGCCAAGTTGCTAACCTAAAACTCATGGTAACTTCATTTTTTTGCATGGGGCTTACAATAAACTTGGATAATTTTTCCACAGTCCCTTTGCCAGTCATTAGTTTGGAAGATAGTATGTTTTG
Source organism: Nothocercus julius (assembly GCA_013398735.1). Lineage (NCBI taxonomy): Eukaryota > Metazoa > Chordata > Aves > Tinamiformes > Tinamidae > Nothocercus > Nothocercus julius. The sequence goes on from VZSV01000058.1 coordinate 533,028, forward strand.
AATTTGCTGAGAGATCTACTGCTCTTAGCTTAGTTTTAGTACTTTTAAAAAGCAATCAATAATGCCCATTTTGTAATAAGCAGGATTTATGAACTGACAAGCAAAATGTAATTATAGTGGGTATTCCGTACAAGAAAAAAGAGGTGATCTTAAAGCCATCTCAGCATTCTGTTTGCATGCGTTTTCATTCATATAAATGATTAAGTGGTTCTGGGCTGCAACGTTTTTCTCTTAAGGCTTAACAGGAGTCTGGAAAAGTTGTTGCCAAAGATTTCTATAATGAAGTCAATGACCATTTGCATTAACTTTCTCATTGTTACTATGGACTAAATTTTTCACAGTGTTATTTTATGACTAAGGCCCTAGCTCAGCAGCAACTTAGACACTCTTTTTTCCTCTGGGGATTGTACTCTTAAAAATGCAAAAATTCATGACAAAAGTATAGCCTGCATCAAAAAATTGGGTGGATTTTACAATCAATGAAATTGTTTCCCTCAGCCTTTCCTGTGCTGAGATATGGCTCCTTCCTGCATGAACTACTAAAAGAACATTTCAAAAGAATGATTTAGTGAGGAAGGGGGAAAAAAAAAAAGGGGGGGAAAATAATCTCCTGAATTCAGTAGGCTTTGGATCAAACTCAATAATGGAGATGTTAATTTCCATTTAGAGCCAGATCAAACCTACACTTTGTCCATGCTGCTTAGCAATGTGTTGAAATAATAAGTAAAAGAAAAATCCTTTTTTTTTAAATAATCAGAAACTGCAGTGGATTTTAAGCTATGCAGTTCAGGTAAAACGTTAGTTCATGTTTTCCAACGGACACATTTTGATGCCTCTTGGAAATCAGCTCTTGAGCAGATCTTCTTAGGCTGCTTTTTGGTCAGTCATCTTTCTGCCTCAACTATTTTGGCTGTGCAAAATTTTCCCAAAAGATTCCCTATAGTTAAAAAAAGAAAAAGAAAAAAGGCCCAAACCTTAAAAAGTCTTCAATTTTGAGTCTTAATGTATTCAGGGAACTTAACCATAATAGATGAGATCATCAGATGGGGTATAGCCCCCATATGTGGCCAATATGTTAATACCAGTGGTAAAACTTGCCTGGATTTATGCTACAGCAGCAACTATTCCATAATATATCTTCTCAAGTCTGCACCAATGGACGTGTGGGGGTGGTGGGGGTGAGAGGGCAGTTACATGCTATGTAAGAATGAATTAATTTTGCTCAGTCCTGGAGTTGTAGCAAGTAAAAAACTGTAAGTCTACCTGCTTGATTAACTTGAAAATGTGGGTAAATTCTATTAGAGGAGAAAAACCTCCATTGCAGCCTCTTTCAGTAATCAGCTACATTTGGTGTGATCTGCGCACCTTCATCATGCCCCAAGACCTCTGTGGGATTGTGTGTGGGTGAAGAGATCAGTCAACGTAGATCTTTTCTCAGGGTTGGGGCCCAAAGACTTATAGTTAGAGAGGACGCAAGAAGATGATGAAAGGAGAAATCTGAGCCTGCTCTCAGCTATACTGCTCAATGGGGCAGAACAGCACAATGATAGCTATTGTTTTGCTAGATGCAAATTCCAGGTACAAATATTGTCAGTTTTCTTAGAGGATAAAAAAAAAAAAAAAATCTTCCAAGTACCCATATTTCATCTGCAGGAAGTAAAATATTGATAGTTGTAGCTACTGGTTAGGAGATTATTCATATACTGTGTGTGAGACTTTTCATTAAATCAGGCCTAAAGATGCTTATGTGCATTTGACTTGTGAGATTAGCAAATAAGCCTATATTTTACATATACTGTCTCATGTCAGAGAATGGCAAAAACATTTTAACAGCTAGTTTTTGGGTAATCTGAAATTGATACTAGCCATCCAATTTCATGTTAAGTTTATTTAGCCTTTTTGTGAAGGCAAAAAAAAAAAAAAAAAAGTGATTAGGACCTGACCCTGACCTCACTCAAGGTGAGGACTTATCTTGAGTTCAGAGCAAGACCAAAAATTAAGATTCAGTTTTCTGGATGAAGAATTTAAGCAAGTTGACCTATGTGCCAGGCTCAGTTTAGCAAAAGCACTTTCTGATTTAAGCCTTATCTTTGTATGGGAATGAGACCTGTTGAGGGTATGTCATTATTCATGTATCCACATGCATATCTTAGCATGGACTGCTAATGTGACTCCCCAGCTCTGAGGAGATGGCGTAGATTTTTTGAGCTTTGCTGTTGTTATGAGCTATGGCTGTCAAGAGGCTCACCTAATCTCTAAAACATACTGGCTGACACATCAGGCCACCAAAAATGACCATTGCTGGGAGTCCCACCTATTTTAATCATCAGCAGCCCGTTAGCTGCTGTGAGTCCCTAGATGCCCTCAGTTGTATGACACAAACACACCAGCTACACCCTGCAGTAAAGCTGTGAGCTCTTTCCTGGAAGTACCACCTTGGCTGCTTGTTGGTATAGAGCTAATGCAGCGGGACTCTTTTAACTCATGAGCCACCTGAGCAAGTCTTGCACCGGTGGCCTCTTTTCAATCTATGGAGTCGCTTTGTCTGAGTGCCAGAAGAGTGATAGTGAGAATAGTAATGGATATGTTAGAAATGTAGGACAGGCTCACAAGCAAGCATTCATTTTAGAGCTTTCTCCACTGTGAACTGGAAGGGAAGCAGTGTTTCCAGGAAGCCCAGTTTCCACTGTGGAAGTCTGACCTTTCTTCTGCCTTTGTGTCTTGAAGCCTATACTGGCTTACTTAGAAACCTCTGTTTCGGTCTCTGTTACTGAACTTTGTGACATGTCTGCAATTAGAAGACACTTAACTGAGATAGAGAAAGCAGTATGTTATTGAAACCTTTTCTTAAGAATAAAAAAAAAGAAAGAAAAAGGTCAATTTTCAATATTTAAGTGATTAGAACCTGTCATTTCATGTTGTTGTTTTCAGGCTGACATAAATGACAGGACAAAGGAGCATACACTGAAGTAAAATGAAAATTCAGAACAGATGTCAGAAAGCCTTTTTCATGTTGAATGTGCAGTGGCCAACCAGGTAAGGCAAAAGCATTTTCCCATTTAGGAAATAATTAGATGGCCCATCATGGACAAAATGGCTTTCCTAATTTCCTTTTTCTCAAATTTTCTTTCATTCTTATTATACTCCAGTTGCTATACATTTTTCTCTGATTGGATTCTGTGTCATCTGGACATGAATCTCGTTCTTATATAAATGAATGAACTATCAACTGCTAAATGAACAGATGTTTGGCTAGATATTATTCTGTCTATATTATATCATGCTGCTATGTTCAAGGTCTAACAGTGCTTCCATTCTGAAGATCGACTAGGGCTTCTGAAAGTTTTATTGTGTTTACAAAATTGGGTCTGGGAGGAAACAGTAGTGACAGAAAATATGCTGGTTTTATTTTTTGAGAGTACTTGAATATAAGTTATAATGTACATGGACTTACTTACAAATCTTTTTGACCATGAGGTAGCAGTGTGCCCTTGTGGCCAAGAAGACCAATGGGATCCTGGGGTGCATTAGGAAGAGGGTCTCCAGGAGGTCGAGGGAGGGGATCCTGCCCCTCTACTCAGACCTGGTGAGGCCACACCTGGAGTGCTGTGTGCAGTTCTGGGCTCCCCAGTTCAAGAGGGATGTGGAGCTGCTGGAGAGAGTCCAGCGCAGGGCTACGAGGATGATCCGGGGCCTGGAACATCTGCCCTGTGAGGAAAGGCTGAGAGAGCTGGGCCTGTTCAGCCTGGAGAAGAGAAGGCTGAGAGGAGACCTGACCAGTGCCTATCAGTACCTCAAGGGAGGCAGTGAGGAGGATGGGGCCGGCCTCTCCTCAGTGGTGGCCGCTGATAGGACTAAAGGAGACGGCCACAAACTGAAGCACCAAAAGTTCCACAGGAACTGAAGAAAAAATTTCGTTAACAGTGAGGATGGCAGAGCCCTGGAACAGGCTGCCCAGAGAGGTTGCGGAGTCTCCTTGTCTGGAGATCTTCCAAACCTACTTGGACGCAGTCCTGAGCCACATGCTCTAGGTGACCCTGCGTGTGCAGGGCGGTTGGACTACATGATCTCTAGAGGTCCCTTCCAACCTTAAGCGTTCTATGATTCTATGATACTCATGTGGCATCTGGGTATCTGTGGGAACAGGGATACTAGTTTGACAATAATGTGTAGTGCACAAAAATCTATTTGGGGAGAGGGGATTTGGTGGGAAAATATATGATGTGATTTGTTGCAGGTAATTACTAAGATCTATTGTAGACTCTCTTAAGAACTTTCTTTAGATGAAGTCTTTGCTAACTAGAGAATGAGCACCACACTTAAATTCTCATTCTGTCACACATCAGTTTTTGGTATCACAAGGGGTGTAATGTTTCTGTACCTCACTTTTCCCATTTCTAAAGGAATGGTAAGGTTAAAATTGGAAATACATTTTCAAGTCCTCAGAAGAAAGGTGCTGCATATGTGCAAAAAATTATTAATATCAAGATCACTGTGGTGTGTCTATTGATACAGTTGTCATCCCAGAAAACACCTGTCACATCATTACTAGCTGAAACTATTCCAAGAGGAAACACTAAGTACAGTAATACAAAATCTCTTCTGAGCAAGTCTTTTTTTTGTTTGTAAGCCACTGAAAGTAATAACTGACCCTCTTAAACTGAAAAAATAATCCTTTTTAGTTTTCAGTGCTGAAAATATGGAATGCAAAAAAAGACTGTGTAGATCATTTCTCTTCTACATAGTTTGTTAATGTATATGTCAACGGAAAATTCTGAGAGATTCTTTTGATACAGTGTAAAAATAAATTATCTGTGTTCAGTCCAACTTATACATGAAAATAACTGACTTTAAACAATGCTGTTATCAATGCTGCTGTGAACATCCCAAACACATTAACCAAAGATCTGTAAAGAAAAGGGCCTTATAAGGTTAATTACTATATGAGATATTTTAAAGTAATTTAAAAAGATCAAGATTTTTAAATGATGTTGTCATTTAAATGTGGTGTGAAGGTTTAAGTGCAAATCACTCTAAGGTAACTTTTTTTTTTTTTTTTTTTAAACAAGCGGACTAATGCAGTATTATGTTTTATAGTGTAATAAAATTATGTGCTAAAATTATGCCCATAAATGTAGGCAAATGTAAACCAAGCTATTAGTTATGTTTTCTCAGATAAAAGTGATTAGCATAGCTATCAAACTCTTCTCCCATTTGAATAACAGAATTATGTCTGAAATCTAAGGCTTGTTTGCAAAAGCTGAGTCTTAAAAAGAAATGTAAATCCAGCTATCAATGTTGTATTTGAAAGTGAATGCAATGGTCTGCCCATCATTCTGCTAACAACTAAGAGCAGAGGAATGTGACCCAAATTGCAGCAAAACATATCAGTAAGAAATGTGCCTCAAACAGTATTTTAGAAATCATTCTTAGCACTTTATCATCTCCCTGCTGCTGATCAGACTTATTTAAAAACTATTGTGGTTTGTTTAAACATACAAATGATGAAAGAGTCTTATAGCAACAGTCACCGTGAGACAAAGTTTCATGTATAATTCATGAGATATATGGTCAGCTACCAGCAAATTAAATTTCTATCTGACAGCTATACTTGTGGTAGTGTCCTCACAGGAAGGCACATGGTATGTAATTAAAATCTGAACAGAACAAATTAATGCTGATTACTTCATAAACAATTTCAAAGCTTTGAATACTGTTGCCCATCTTTATAGGATCAAAAGATATTCCAGTGATGTATATAGATGGATATACATATTTTCTGGCTCCTATGTCCCATTGTTTTCTTAATGCCTAAAAGTTGTGATTAAAATTGTTCCTGGAAAATCCAACTGTGGGGGAACAAAAAAATCAAAAAGGCAACCCCCCACTCCAAACCCACAAGCAACAAATAAAACTGTCTCTACTGTTAGGTGGCTTTCATGTAATGCTAATGTTGATTGATCCCAGGCAACTTTTCATATTTTAGATGCAAATCCCTGCTCAGACTAGTGCAGTTTTCCCTTTGCACCTTCCCTGTCTTTCCCCCTTATTCTCCTAAAATCAGCTACTCAATATCATTTCAAGCACTTAAGGGTGTTTGCCACGCTCATGAGAGAAAGACTACAGATGACCAACTCTGGTGTTCATAAAGGATTTTCTTTTTGCAATATAGACTATTGCAATAAAAATAGGAACTATTAAGTAGAACAGCGAGGCTTTTCACATAATCACTGAACAAAGGCTAGTGCAGGGAAGGCTCACACACGATCTTACTGAATAAGATTTTTTTTTTTTTTTTTCTGAGGTTTGTGCAATATGAGTTTTAGTCTGTGCTGGCAACTACAAGTCTCAGCAATGTGTTAGCACATGCTCAAGTCTGACACTGCTCCTTGGCTCCTCTGCTGCCTGTGCTATTCAGGTTAATTTAGCAGAGATAAAACGTACTATCACATCCTAAAATTATACTTTTCTAAACACAGGTTTCTTGCTCATTGTTGCAATGCTGGATGGATAGACTGAATTCTGTTTTTGAAACAAGGATGTTTTCTGTGTGATAACACCGTTTCACTTATTCATCACATGTATTTCAGATTTTGCGGTCTCCTCATTTTCTTTTTTTTTCCTGTAACGTCTAAAGTTACAACTCACACAAATTTTCTGTAGGTGTAACAACAGTCTTTCGGTAACACAGGCCAAAACAGTTTATTGAGAAAAGATGTCTTTCACGTAAAGAGAATTTGAAAAGATGGCAAGACTAAATCTAAAAAAAAAAAAAGTCTCAGGTGAATTGATGCATATGAGTATTTTGTTAATGTAAATGGTATTTAAAACTATTGAGTCCTAGATAATGTGATGATTTGTCTAACAAACTGGCACTCATTAGCAGGTAAATCTGTTAGCACTAATGCACTCACAGGCACTGTGGTTCTCCCTCACTCCGTACTGCTGCTTTCTTAGAAAAGTCCCATGTCGAAGCATTGGAGGTGGAAGAGCGGAAGCAGTATGATCATTTCAGCCCCTTCCCCTCCCCTTTTTGAGCAGATCTCCTGCTCAGGCCAGGACCAGCTTTGAAGTAAGATTTGAAGGCATCCAGTAACTCTGCCTTCTCTGTATCTCTTGTAAGCAGCGTATGGGGCAGCCACGCCAGTCAGCAGCAGACCCGCATTCTCCCTAGTCTTCTGTTTGTGACTGCTGTATTTGAAGAAGCCTTTCTTGGTCTCCTTGACATTCCCAAGCAGACAGGCCACTTGCAAGGAATATAGGAATGTTGTCTGAGTATGCAGGGATGTGATGAGAAGGGCTTGGGCACATTTGGAATTAAATTTGGCAAGCTGGTTTCTGATCTCAAAGGACTCATGCTGGAGATGGGACAGGGAAGAACTGGGTCCCTACAAGTGAGGAGAAAGATGAAAAACAGTTATCAGAGCTGGCCAGAAATGGTATAAGCTAAACTGTAATCTAAAACAATAGGGAGTATATAGATAAAGGGAAAATAGTGATGTTTAATGAGAGTAGACAACACTGAGACTAATGGTGAGCAGTACCGGTCCATGTCTATACTGTATTAAGTTTGAAAAAGTTTTATGCTTATAATTTCTTTATAAGAAGACATTCCATGTAGTTTATGCCATCAACAATTTTTAAGACCCACTGGACAACAATTATATGTAGGAAATACTATTAGATGACCAAAATGTGAAACGTTGTTACATGGGTTGAAAAATCTGTCATGCTACAATGTCTGTTTAATACAAGCTGAAAGAACAGTATAAACTGCTAGTAAATATGAAATGGAAACACACACTGCAGCGCACAACTTCCTGTGGGATTTGATATTAATCCCCACTTAGGAGGAGTAATCTGTACAACATATTTGCCCTAGGAGATTTGTGAGTTATCAAGACATATGATTTGTATCCAGCAAGTGATCAGTTTTTTTCAATCACCTCCAAATATATAGTATTGATAGTGAAGTCTGTGTAGTTAGATTAAAAAAAAAAAAAAAAGCTTAATGTGTGCACACATACCGAAGTGCTCAGAACTAAAACAGTTACTAGACAAGGTTGCAGTTTTAAATATGTGACTATTTCAGTAACTTCTTATCCTGTTACTACCTCCATCTATTTCGGGATCACAGTTAGTTGTCCTCATCAGTTCTTCTCCTGTTGCATCCTAATGATGGATGCTGCCTCTGAGATTTTGTAGACTCTGTAGACTCTTGCTACTGAGCACAGCTCTTCCATACCAGATTCTCCTGCATGGTATATTCTCACTTCCCTGATGGCATCACTGAGGATCCAAGCTCTCCGCACCTTACGGAAAGGAAAATGGTTTTCCTTTCTTATGGTCACAGGTAGAAGGCAGTTTGCATGATTTCATTTCATAGGATCCTGTAAGACATGCTGGCTTAGCAGACTCATCTTCATTTTAAAGTCTTGGGTTTTTGTTAGGCCATATAGTTTAACTAATACTTTTTTATTTCCTCCTTAGTCACCCTTAAATATTATTTAAATGTCATTCATATGAATATTAGACCTGTTGGATAGATCTTTTAAGAAGAGAAGCATTTCTGTCCCGAAAGAGCAAAAATGAAAAGTCCTTTGTTGCGGTGGCTTGCTGCCACAAAGTATATCAAAAAAGCTGGGCTGAAATACTAGCTGCGAGTCAGTGCTTACACAAAGCCCTGTGTCTATGAGAGAACGGTCTGCCTTAACTACTGGACTATTTCCCAAACTAAGCCTGGATGTACTATTAGGCACTGTACATTTTAGGTTGTGCAAAAATACCTAGTTTACTTGGCCTGTTTGGAGACTGAAATACAGAAATGCCAGATGTTACACAGTTGTCACTTCTTGTAGTAACATATATGTGGTATATATGCAGCAACTACTCCAAAGACTGAATCTTGGCCTGAGATTAGCAGTATGCTAAATATAGACATGACATTGTTCAGACTTTTAAGAGTTCAAATTTGGTTTACTGCCACACTTTTTAAATAGACAGAAAGCGGTGGAAAGGATATGGGGGTATTTTAAGTTATTCCAAAATGATCTTTCTTGAAGCATGTTTTCCTATGCAGCTGGCAACTCTTTAGTGCCAATGAGATGAGAACACTTAACAGGAATCTTTTCTTGCTAATAAAACATAAGCTGAGTTTGTCCATTTTTGGAAATAAACGGACTACTGATTTACATTTTTTACTCAAGAGTTAAGCAGTTAATGTAGGTAGAAGTGTTGAAGGGCTTAAGGACCGAGCACCTTCTTGTGAATGCTGAGGTACTTGTCCCCTTCCTGAATCACTCATAACTATAGAGGATTTAGCTCTCCCTGGGTTGCAGCCATTAGGCGCCCAGAGCCGTCAGGTACCTGAGAGCTTCTCACAGCTTGGGTGACTTGATCTCTGTGCCTGCCAGATTGTACCTGTAGGTGAAGAGTACTGCTGTTTTTGTTGTGTTTATTGGGTAGGCACATCATTTCATCTCTGGATTTGTATGATGCTGGAAAGAGAATTTATTTTTGACTTGGCATCCTGTGACTTTCTCAACACATTTTTTTTTTAAAATGTTTGTGTTCTTTGCATACCTCCTAAAAGTGGCAAGATTTAAGATCTTGGAGCTGGTAATTTTCCCCAGTTAACTTGGTGAAAATGCCATAAGAGCAGTAGAGTTTCTCTGTTTCAGAGCTCTGAAACTTCTGTTTCGAGCTTGGTTCCCAAGACTGAACCACTGTAATAGCTTTGCCTGTTAGCACTCTGCTTGGACTTTGGCTCAATATTTGCCGAGTTAGGAGGAGAACTGATACCTGCTCGATCTTCTTTGCTGTTGCATACAGCAGCCCGTTCTTCACAGTGATCTCACAGCGACTTACTGTCGTTATCTTCCAAAAGGAATCAGAGGAGACACTGGTTTCCCACTGATAAACAGGACAGATAAACATGTCATTCCATGATTCTATCATTCTGTGATAATGGGGAAAAAAACCTGCTTATCTTATGCATCAGAGTTAATAACTTTGGTAGAGTATCCATTCAGTGTCAGGTCTGTAAAATGTTCCAAGTCTTTACTAAGAATTAGGAAAGTATGCGTGTGACTACCAGTTGGGTTAACTCTGAACTGGTGGGTTTGTTCCCTGATTGCTGTAAATGGAGTGTCATGAGATGATTTTTGACTGAGTCTTTGCACTCACCTTGTGGATTACACAAAAAAAATCTCCTGTTCTGTAAGTGATCCTTATGAATTTTGATGAAGGTAAGAGGACAAGGTGATGAAGTAAAATCCAAGTTATTTGCTGTTAGGTCTGAACAGTAAACTGCTTCTGGGAGTCGGGTTCCAAAATCTGGAAATTTCGTTGCACGTAATGAGTTAATCGGTGGCATCAGCAATGCTCTTTGCTTTTCTGAGTACGTGTAGTACTTAACTGTTTCTTATATTGCATGTAGTGTAGTCTGAATAAAACCTGAATAGGTTTCAAACACTTAATTCCTCTGATGATTTAACGACCTATACAACAGTCTGAATGTCTAGAAAGAGAAGCCATTTGTTCTCCACACACCATCTCTCTAATGAAATGGCAACTAGTAGATGGAAACTCTGAGAACATGAGATGCTTGCCAATATGAGGTTGGGCTCATGCTAATGGTTAACTTGCTGAACACCAGGAACATCAGAAATGCCAAGTCTATTTCCTCTGTTACTGCATAATAAAATTCCATCAAAAAATTCAGAGAACACTTTTTGAATGTTAAACCTTTCTGTGATCAGCAGATAATCCTGTACAATCCTGAGGTCCTTTCATGCTTATAGGTTGGGGCTCCTGAACACAAGTTAAAAAAGAAAGCTTCCTCTGTAGTATTACTATCCTCAGTATACAACTACTTAGAAACAGCCTTAAAACTGTCGGGGTCAATTTTTTGGCACTTAGTGATTTGACTGCTAATGAGTAAGTTTGCTCTACTGCAGTACTGTAAGTTTCAGGATGCTGAATTCTACTTAATGTACTAAAGGTGCAAGGTTCCCCTGAGGTATGGATATTGTCATAATCTCTCCTTACTCCATCAGTAGAAACTTGAGCTTGCTAAAGAGTTTACTGACTGTAAGCCACACAGTAAACACTTGCATATATGGGAGTTACCTAATGCACCCCCATTTCAGAAGCCACATGGGTAATGGGCTGTAAAATAGAAAGCTGTACCCCTGCCTGGTCCTGGTGGGTACTGAAGTGCCCAAGGCTACAGAGAGTTGCCTATTGGCACTACATTGCCAAAGTAATGCTGACCACTCCAGTGGAATCTGAACAAATTGAAATCATCTGGAGGTGCTGGCAGAAGCCAAAAAGCTGACTGTATACTGCTTTTTTCCAACAGAGCAACCAGACCACAACACTGGACCATGTGGGTGGCCTCATCCACTTATGTATATAACACTTCTGGAAGTGAAATGGCCATGAAATCACTAACTGATTTACCCTCTGTATAAAACAGCTAGTTTGTCTTGCTGGCTTAACAGACGGTGACGTGCCATCTTCAAAGCTAAGCTTCTCAAACTGAAGGCAAGGAAAGTCTGACAATTGCACAATTATTTTCCCTCATATGCAGAGCTATGTACTGGAGGGCTTTGTTCACAAAACAAGCAGTCCGTATAGAAAAAAAATTTGTTATGTACGTATTTTCAAGACAAACTAATGTACTTAGATCACTGCAAACAGAATTTGTCCCATTGTCTTAGCTTAAGGCTTACATCTAAAGCAGGAATAGCTTAAGGAGAGAACAGCAAAGGCCCAGAGAGCCAGGTGAGCAAGATTCTGTAGCTGACTGAGGGGTACATGCACTGGTCTCAGAATTCATTAGGGGGGTGGTCTTACCTCTTCCCTGAACTCTGATGGTCTGGATAAAACAGAAACTGGGTCTTGGCGGGGGGGAAAGCCTGTGGTGTCTGAATACCTTTGAATGAGAAAGAAAGAAATCCTGGCATCACTGAGTTCAGTAACAAAACTCAAAAACTCAAATTGACATCAGTGGGGAACGGGGTGGGGAAGAGGTAACAAGGTTCCACCAAGAGTATTTAATATACTCTTTGAAGAAGGTAAGGCAAGTGGCAATTCACACTGTTTTTAAAGGGCAAGCATTCAAATAGCATGAAAATTTTGTGGGTGTTAAAAGAAGAAGATACGCTTTAAAAGCAATCCCTTTTTCCCCAGAAATTTTAATTAATTTTCTATTTATATTACAATAGCATTGAAGAACTCCAGTGACGTACAGGATCCCAAACTAAGCATTAAGTTCCTGTTTCTTGTTCCTAAGGTCATTACAATATAAATCGCAAAAATCTCTATTCTATGCTCATCTCTTGACCATGGATTTTGCAGATGTCACCATTCATGATCTGTTAGAGCTTCTTTCTAAATATTTTGCTTCGTTTGCTCTTTCAAAGTCCAGATACATGTGCAGTTGTCCTGAAGCTACAACATCATGTGTCTTTTGGCATTTGTGCTTACAAGGCATAACAAGAAATTAAAGCCTTTACCAAGTGCATCCAACAATGGCAAAAAAAAAGGAGGAAAAAGGCACAATAAAATGAACTTCTCCACTGTAACAGAAAACTTAAATTGTAACTTCCTTAGGAGAGGATTGTTCCTCCTTTGGTAGCAGTCTAAACTCTTGAGCACAGAGAAACCAAGACAATATCCCCAGAAACACAGTGACTGAGCATGAATGGTTATACATTTCTCTTCTGAAAAACATTCTCTGAAAAGTACATAGACAAGGAGACCATATGGTTAACTAAACTATTTTTTGGCTCTCTTGCAGTATTTGTTGACTCATTTAGATTTTAATATGTGTTTAACTCTTAAACTTCCACACTCCCTGCACTGAAGGCAAATTTTCATGTTTCCTTCTCAGTCTCATTCTATGCCTCATGGATTGGCTCCAGAATCAGCCTGTCCAACAGGCAGTTACTGTTTCAATAGTTGCTATTAAAATGTTAATATTGTTAGCTGTTCTCACAGTATTTTGATAACTTTGTCAAAAGCTGAGTTTTAACAGCTGTTACTACAGATCAATAAATATGTCAAGTCTTTATCAGTATTAATGGTGATAAAATAATTTATCAGCTCTGAGAGTATGTCTTAACATTGCTTGCCTTGATACAGTTGAAGTGGGAATTCCCCTGTTTTGTATAGAAACATCCTTTCCAAACTTATGGAATTTGTCTTTGAGTAAAGAATTCAATTTCTGAAAATCCACAGTCTTTCACAAGCCCTGATTCTTAAACAAAGTCTCTATGCCTAGCTGAGGTAGTAAGCATCCAAGAGCGTGAAGACAGAATAAGGAATAATGCATAGCTTACAAATTGGAGTATATGCACTATTGGATAAATATTAGCTAGGTCTGTTCTGCATGCAATCCTGTCTACAAAAATAAATAAATAAAAAAACGGTTGAACCAAAATCTTCCTGTTATCATTCACAGAAGATATTTTTAAGTCCTGAGAAACTAATATGCAGGTGATTGCACTTGGAGAGAACTTCGGCCATATCTTGTTTTGCTGATTCCTTAAAAAGAAAACGCTCAAACTCCAGTGTTTGCCATGTGTCCAACCAGCAGCACACAAGCATTTAGAAAACCTACAGCCTGTTCCCAGCACTACCAGTCCCCTGACGTACAGCTTGGTCGAGTTCGTTCTCTAACGGTGCCTTCCCATCTTTTGCCTTCTTTTCTTCAGAGTGGCGTTCTCTTTCCAGGACGTATTCAAACAGCTGTGCACTACAGCTGGCTACAACCTCATTTGGGCCTCTGAGCTCTACTGTTACAGGTCTTTTGCCTCAGATGATTTTGCTTATGTATTTATGGAAAGAGAAGAATCTCACAGAAATGATATTGTTGCTCCTCCATCATTGCCGTTTTAGAAATTATTCTGCAAGATATTGGGCATGTAAGTGTAAACTATATTTATTGAATGAAATCTTAAAAGTTAAAGTATGCTGTATAGAGGAATTAAAATTAGTTATGGCTCCAGCTTTTAAGGAACTGTATTTTTCATTTCAGGAAAATAATTTCACAATGACCAGAATTTTAGTGTGTAGATTTCCTGATTCATAAACTCCAAGTGTGGCGGTTCAAGGTATTCAGCATATTTAGTAGAAGACTGCAAGAAAGAGGGAAGTGTTTTCTTGGGTGAGGTACAGGATTCTTGGCCTTTACCGCAGCATTTTTATCAGATCTCAATCCAGCTGTGCTTTTTAAAGATAGTTACTTCTTTGGCTTCTTTGTGGGATGTCTAAATTGAGACACAGCAGTTTCATTTACTGAAATTGTACAGTTTTAACCAATCAGTGAGTACTGTGTTTAATAGTCTAAATCAGGTACTTTGAACATTAGAATTATAACCAAAATAAGGCAGATTCCCCTTATTTTTGTGCTGTCATTTCCCATCCTGAAGACTGAGTTGATAATATGTTCTCAACTGATAGAGATATATTAATGTGAACCCCTGTAATGCTACAATGATAACCATCACCAAAATACATGGAGGAATTAATAGTTCTGTTTTCAAAACAGGGCTTGGACAGTGCTCCATGCACAAAGCCAGAGGCAGCATGTTGAACAGCTGCTTATTGTTTGAGCAACAGTAGTTCCTTGCATTCTTTGATATACAAGCCTGTTGGAAATTAACAAGTTTTAGGGAGACTGAATTAATAGCAACTCTCATTCTGTTATTTATAGCTTTGAGGGCTTGAATTTTCAGCCCTCCTAATACTCCTAACATAGTTGCTTAGGATGTGGAGCCCAGACAAACACACAAAAAAGAAATTCTCCTTTTCTTATTATTATGCTAACAAAGTAGTTTAAGCATGCATCTTTCTGAAGAAAAGGACTAAGTGTATTTGACATAATCTCAATTATTAGGTTTTAAGGATTGCTGTATCTGTTGCCAACTGATTATGTGTCAGTTTGCCAAAAAGATGTACCAAAGTGGGTAAGGATGTCAAAAGTGTCAATTCCAGGGATCTCATCTCAAAATCTGTCAGGCTGCAAATCCATGATTCAGAACCAGGCGCTGTTATGAGACTCAACGTGCTGAGCCTGAAGAGAGCTCAGAACATCTTGCATTTCATAGGCAGTGAACAGCAGACAAGGAGTCACCTGAGGTAGTGGGCAGGGACAGCATTACCTGTCATGCTGCCTTGCAGATGATGTGATGGGGGTTTCTACTTGTCCTCCCTCCTTCCAGGGCAAGCCATGGTCCTGGCCAGGGAAGAAAAGTTCCTTTCAGCTGACTTGTCAGTCCTAAATTTGTTTAAACAGGAAGCTTACTGACATTAAGGTAAATTAGGTGATGAATATGGTAATACCGGTTCAAAATGAAATTAGTATGTTAGTTATGAATACATTTAGACTAAAAGTTCTGAAAGAGCTTTCAGTGAAGGGAAGGAAGCAAAGCTGCTGTAACATTATGCAAGTGGTTTTGTGAAATATTACAGCTCTCCATCAAAAGGGCTTTGCTGTCTTGTAACATGTAAAAAAAACCCCATAACTTAGTCACTCTACGCCTTGTTTTGCATTGTTTTAGAAGTAACTTGTTGTGTGTATTTGGTGTTTCTATATAAATACCTGTGTGGGACATAAGAAGAACGTGATTCATATAGTGGTTGTCACATAGCCCAAAGTGACTAATCATGTGTAAATACGTATTTTAGCATCCTGTACAGTATCTATGTAATGAAATCAGGAACAAGAATTTCAGAACCACCTATTTGACAAACTTCTATTCTATACAAGCTAATTACCTTGCAAGTTCCTATTTTTCTGACCAGGTTAAACAAGTTTTGTAGGTGGACATAAGTACCTGAAACTGAAAACAATTCTACACTTTTTCAGCTGCAAAATAGAGAAGGCACAACTTTGTTGTTCCTTGCTCACAGACCCAAGCAAACATCTTTCACTGTCGTTTTAAATAAGTCTTATAGAAAGAAAGTCTAGTATTGATCCTTGTCTCACATCCATTAATTCTAGCTAACATGAGTAGAGCTGTTTCTGACGCATTTTCACTGAATCTGCTCCTGACTGTAGCGCAGACTGGCTCAGGGCCCAAGAAATGGAGCACTGTTCCCTGTGTTGTGTAATGCACTCGGATTAGAGTTAGATTTCTAAAGCACTGCTCCTGCGAGCTGTTCTGCAGAGGTGTGTCAGGACAGTTCTTTTCTTTCTCACCTCTCATCTCCTTCTCACCCTGTACAAGAGCTCGTCAGCGTACGGTCTGAGACCCAAGTGTTCATGGGTGTCCCTGATGTGCTCGACACGGCTGCTGCTCTCAAGAGCAGTACTGGCATTGCAGGTTGATTCCTCTTTGGATGCTTCCTTTGGGGTGCCCTAGAGATGCAACTTTATTAGCTACGGGCAGTTTGATTAAAAGTATAGTATAGATTTAGTATGACTAAAGAGGTATTCTGGCAATTTTGCTTTTGTTTCTGTTTCATTAAAAAAAAAAAAAAAAGGAATGAAAGCAATGTTTTGCTGAATTGCATGACCTCATGGGCCATATTTCATGTTCTTCATTGAAATGTGGTTAAAATAATCTTGTATTTAACCAGTTCCAAACCTTCAAACAGCAACTTTTTTTAAAGAAAAATGTCAACTAAAAGACAGGCTATTTTTTTTTCTTTGCCTATGTTCATAAAATCTTTACACCTACAAAGCATTCATCATTAATTAATATGAGCACTGTAATTCATATAAAACAATTATGGCATTTAGAGATTTTAGAGGAACTATTATTGCTGCCTTGGCCCTTTTAAAAAATACACTCCTCAAAGGACGTGATGCATTAATATGTATGTTATTATTACTTTTTCGTAGCTCCAAGACTGCTGATGTCTCTGAATATGGAAGCGTTTATAGGTTATAGACGGTCTGTTAGTTGACTTGCAGTTCTAAGTGCAGTATTTTCTGAAACCTAAAAAGCAATATTAATTATCCTCTGTATATAGTAGAGTGTGTAATATTTTTTCTTTTGGAGATTTCACATTTCCTGTGATCCTGCAGTAGCAACACTTCAAGTTGTTAAGTTATTTGGAATAACTGACAACATAGGGATAAGAATTTCTGGTCTGTTTACTTCACAAGTTAATACAAATAATTCATCTTACATCAATCCAGCCTTTAAGCAGCTACTTTTCTAGAATGCAGCAGTTCTGAGATGACACATTCCAGCAGGAAGAATTTACCTTCTTGTTGCATTTTAAGGTAAGGGCAGAATCTTTTTACAGCTTGTAAAAGGAAAAATGTAAGTAGTTCAATAAGGTGTATATTCTTCCCAACCTAAAATGACACTTTAAAAAATTATTTCTAGTTTGTACCATATTCAGCCTTATTCCAAAGTATCTTATGTCCTAGCAGTTTAGTGGGGTTGGTAGAAAAGGCTTGTTACATGGATCTGGAACTGCAGAGAAATGATTCGCTTCTTTTAAATGTAGTAAGTGTACTCAGTTAGTTTTTTAATAAATGAAATAAAAGAACTACTTAAAATTTTCAGTTCTTCTCTATGATCAGTCTATTGTCACATGCATTTGGCATTCATTATATGTTAGCCCCAGGCGCCTCCAGTCTTGTACTCAGGCCAGCAGTAATTTGGTTTATAGAGATCATATGGCAGGGAAACAGACCTTGAAAGACAGAGCTCTAAGAAGCATATTTGATGAATTTCCTATGATTTGAGTCTGGGTTTATTCTTTCCTGTTGTGGAGCAGACACCCTACAGCACACGCACTGAGGCCCGATGCGCCCGAGCAAGGGGCCAATTAAACGACAATATGCACACTGTTTTTTCGCACATCTCAGGTTGCATTTCCTATCAGAGAAAGGAGGGGATGGCGAGGGGTAGGAGAGGGCAGAAAAGGGAGCCTTGTAAAGGATCCAAATACAGGCAGGCAAGCACCGAGTGAAGGTTGCCTTTGTCACTAACAATTAATTTAACCATAAATGCTAGAAAAACAATAGGCGGCGGCTTCTAGTGGCAGCAGCGCAGCCAGAGCAGCGTGTCTGCTGCCTGCCCTCCTGCTCAGCAAGGCCGGCATCCTAGGGCCGCTGCTGATCCCTGCTCCTTACTGGAGCGCGCCAGCAGGCTGCAGGAGCGGGTGGAGTGCATCCCAGGGCTCAGGGTTGCCCACTGCTCACTTGCCCTTAGCTCTCCTTCCCTGTCTGCGCGCCAGGAGGGGGCCCCCCTGGCTGCAGTCTGTGGTGGGACTTCAAGCTCCCGGATCCTGCCGCACGTTTTTCATCAAAGTCACTGTCAGATCAGGCCTCAGCTGGGGGAAACTAAGGTTGTGAGCTGCATTGCTATAGCCTTTGCTACATCCAGGAACACTTGGATCACTGGTGCTGATAGGATGCCCTAGGTGGGAAAGGCGCTATCCTATCCCCTCTGAGCGAGCAGATGCCCATGTAGCCTGGAACAGGCACTTCCACTACTCCCCCACGGACCCCTGCCTAGGGCGGGCCTTTACATCAAACATTAGTGGACAGGAAGAGTTCATTCTGGCCTTTATTTCATTTTGAAGGTCCTAATTTCTTTGATAGTGTCCAGAGACAGTTCAAGTCTCTCTGCTTTTGTTTTCTTTTTTGTTTTGATTGATTTTGATTCCTCTTCCCTTCCTCACTTCTCCTTTTCTCTCCCTTTCTCTTCTGTTCTCCCCACCCCCAGTTTTTCCTGGTAGTTTATAAGTGCCACTTTTCATTAATGTGACCAAAATGTCATCAAGTAGTTTAATGCTCTTTAATGTCCTTGTATCGTTTACGTTTTTTGAGCAGTGTGGAAATGAATCCCATCTGTGGGTTTGCTAACATCAAAAAAGTTTGACAGGCTATTTAGACGTGCAACTTCACATTGCATTAGCGTGTACAATGTCAGGGAGGCAGAAGCCGGAGTGAGGCCGTGCCGCGCCACCTCCCTCTTGACCCCTCCTATAGCTGCTTGGAAAGCAACAGATCACTTACCTCAGAAAATCGAAGTCAATTGTGAAGTATCTTGGCCTGGAGAAGAGCCCAGAGGCCCCAGGAAAAGTGTGAAGCCTGAATAAAAAAAGTTTCCACAAAAAAAAGGAAAAAAAAAAAAA
>VZSV01000058.1:552642-645072 GCA_013398735.1 Nothocercus julius
AAAAAAAAAAAAAAAAAAAAAAAAAAAAAAAAAAGTGGCTTTTTATTTCAGGAAAACAAAAGCTTCTGTTCATCCCAAGAGACAGGAAATATCAGAAAGTGCATTTTAACTGTTAGAAATTATAAATGGATAATAATTTCTATCTCCGAGTGCACTAGGATTTACTTGCAGTTTTTAAACCCTCCCCCATACTGCAACTGCATACACAAATATAACTTACTCTTAAGTAGAAATGTAAATAACCTTGTATAGTGGCACTGAGTTTTCAAAGTCAAGGTGATTTTTGTAAGCATGAAATAAAAATTCCTTAAAGGCAATTACTCTAAGTGCACGAGTCCCTGAGTCTTTACGAACTGCATTTATGTAATGCACAATTCTGTTGTTGTTTTGTGTCACGCTGAAAGAGTAAAACACAAAGTATGGTAGCAATAAATAATGAACCTTATTTTTACTCTTAAGCTGGTATTATCAGGGTAATTCTACTAAAGGCAGGATGAGGTAGGCACCATTCTGTGCTCTGATCCAAGCACTGTTTGCACAGAGTTATGGTCCTGGTACTCAGGAGGAGACAACCAAGGTTATATTTAAATTCAGTTTAAACACGTATTACAAATGCAATTCTAGTTTTTTGAGTTTGTGGTCTTTCTGCTAAATACAAATAAGCAGAAAGAACTACTACTATATTTTTCAAAAGAATTTTAGGCAAAATGAGCGCATGGATTTTCCTTAGCCATCTGATAGAAAAGGAAACAAATTCTAAACTTCATTTTAGAAACACTTCTTAGTAGCAAAATGTAATCCTTTCACTAATGGTGATTCACCTTTTCTTGCCCTTTTGCAATTTGAAACAGAGCTTCAAGGCTGTTTCAACCAGGAAGAATAAACCCTGTAGTCACAAAGCTGGAGCTTCATTAGAGTGCAATGAGGCTTCCCTGAAAAATCAGTAGTGCTTGTAGACAAGTTTTCTGTTTATGGAAGAAAGAAAAATAAAAGCTGGGCATGTGAATACTACACTGGTCACAGAAGACATTCAGGTGAAAATGAGCCAAATGTTGACAGACCTAGGTCTGAAACTTCATGTTTCTATTTGGATATATAACCTTGTATTGTGATTACACTGCTTTACTATTTGGAAAACACGTATGAAGCAAAAAAAAGAAGAGTTCCTACCAAAGTCGAAAAGCCTTTTTCCACCTTGTAGAAAATTTTGATGTAAATCAAAAAAAAAGTCATTTTTAACAGTCTTAAACAAATAATACATTTTTTTTTGTGATGAATGGGCTTGCTGAAACGCTTACAGATTAAAACGTTCTTTTTAAAGTTTTCTATTAAAGATCTTCAATAGAATGGGTATTAAATGAGAGTAGTTTGGTCTGTAACACAAAACGGAGCAGCTTTAGAGTGGCTTGTATAGCCAAATTCACTGATACTGCATTAAGGGACTGTTGGGGGGGGGAAGCTTCAGCAACACTTTGCCCACATTGCTGATATAGGGCAAATTCTGAGGCTTTTGTGGCAGATGAAGAAGGACAAGAAGACCAGTTTAAAAACAGCAGAAAAACAATACTGGGGATAGCGCGAGCAGCTGGGAAGATAACGGGTCTGGCATGCTCTCCTCACGCCTTTGCATCAGCTGGTGTTGTCTTTAGGTGGCTGCTGCTAGGGCAAGCTCACATCTCTCAGCCGTATCAACCCATCATAAGGCTGTGAGGAGACTTCCATTGACATGAAATACTCTGTCCACTTTTTTTGTTTTTTGCTTTGGGGAATCTGCAACAGGCATTTCTTTACAGAGAAGCTGTGCTGGGTAATTGTTTCCCTGTTCTCACTGCATAATGAGTGGTTTAGATAGCTCTACAGCTATCATCTCCATTTTGTCTTTGCTAGTTTATTTATTTATTTACTGGGATTTTATTTCATTTTCATCTAGACAACAAATTCTGCTAGGTGTGAAAGCTCTGTAAAGTATGTAACAATCAGATCATACAAATGAACTGTAACCCTAGAATAATTGGGCTTTACTATGTGAATTAAGAGGTCAGCAACTACCAATCTGACCTTGACTCTTTGAACACTATTCTTGGAGGAGGAGATTATAAAGATTATAAAGGAGGCTAAGAGACAGGTGTCACAGCACTTACAAGAAGGCAGGTATGCCAAACAAGTGCAAGTGTCTTCAAGGTCCATCAGCTGCTGTTCCTGCCAAGCCAGCATTAAAAAAAACCCCTCTTACAGCTACTTCACAATGTTATATATAATGTTCTACAATGCCGTATACATTCTTCCTATTTTGATCCAAATGAGTGGATCCAAAATCCAATCAAAAAAAGTTTTTTGTAAAGCCACTTAACTTGTTCTGTATCCCTATGAAGACATTTGCTTGTCAGAAAAAATACAGGGTCGAGTTTGGATATTTGCAGTAAATTTCAAAATGAGATTTTTGGAAAACAAAATGCAAATAAAATGGTGAAGCAGGAGACAACTGGGGATAGGACAGGTAAAGGATGACGGAAGAATGACAAAAAAAAAAAAAAGTGGTGTGTCTCGGTGCACTGAACTGGGTGCATCTCTCCTGATGAATCTGCATTGACTCAGCCTGGACCTCTGTTTTGCCTCATATGAAGTACAGCATTTTTGACAAGCTTTTGCCCTTCAGTGGACTTAAAATAATCCACTGTATCTCTGGGGACCTCTAGTAGAATAACCTAGTTGAGATACTTGTACTTTCATGCTTAGTAAGAGATAACTTTCTTTTCACTCCAGTAGTATTCTGAGGACTCACTACATTGTAATACTCTAAAAGAAGCAATACTGAAGGGAGAATCACTCCTCCTTACTAGGACACTAAATTCTGGCAGTAAGTCCAGATTTTAGAATGTGATCTGTTCCGTACAGGTGGGACAGCAGATATTCGTATCTTTCCATGATTAAATAAGAATTATATTAACTTGTCACATTGTTGTAGCAATAAAGCATCTTTCATATATTTAGTATTTTGTTGTATTACTACTATATGCTTTAAATCAGTTAACTGTAATGTACCCCCGTCACAACACTTGCTTGATAGGGATGAATGGTGATTGAAGCACACTTTAAAATTAAATTTCTGGCAAGCAGAACACAAAAGAAACAGGAGTAAGAGGGACTATGCAGAACATCAATTCCAGGGCCTCCCCTCCACCCTTCAACCATAAATGGATCCAGCAGGCAGGCTGTACAACAGTGACTTTGTCCTTGCATGGCCACAGAAATGATTCTTAGTGCTCCACCAAATATTTGAGACTTATAATGAAAGACGGAAAGACCTTTAAATATGTGTGTGGTGGGGTGTCAGTGTACGTGTATAAATATATATATATGGCACACAGATATGGCATGTACACCATGGATAGAAAGTAATCATAAATATTTCTGTTGTATTGAATCTTTACAGTTGGAGAGTATTTATTTTGCAAAATTCCAGAGTTTTCATAGAATGGACCTGTACATAGAGATAATCACAGAAGTATAACACTGTAAGCTGCACTGTTTTATACAAAGACATAACCCTGCCTGTTCATAATTACATAGATTCCTAGATGGCTATGAGCACTGTAATATCATGACTCACAGCAATTATGGAGGAAACAGTACTGAAACTTGGCATATATTGGTGGACTATTCTACTGAAGGGATACTTTTAGCCCAGTCAACAAAATAGCTCGTTCTGATGAAAGCATCAACACCTATTCCATTTTACTATCAAGTAGTAGTATTTAGGACGTTTGACGGTATCTTAAAGGGAATCAGATTCATATTAAAATAAGTCTTCAAGTCTTTTAAAATATACTGGTGCTTATTTTGAGTTATATGCTCTAATAAAGCTGTCAACATTTTGGCTTCCCTTTTTAGCTTTACTTTGAGAATTCCTGTGAACTGGTTTGAATTCACTTTGTGCTGGAAATTCTCTCCCAATCCTAGCAGGGGTACCAGGTCATGACTCATAACATATGCCCTTAGTTGGGGTTTCCTATTCCTATATTTGGACTTGTCAGTTTACCTGAATAGATTTTTTTATAAAATTCCATAAAAAGGTCACTTGATTTACTCAATTATTGCCAGCATTCTATGGCTAGTATTAGATTTCCTCTCTAACACACAAGTGTGATTGCAAAATTGACTATTGAAGAAGCCATTTATTGTGAACAGAAATGTAGCAAGCATGAAGAGAACGCCAGGAAATGCACCCCTGAAGCTCACAGCGTTTGAGCTGAACAGTAGGGTGTGTAAGAGACAGAATGTCTTTTCCTTCATTTTTTCTGCTTAGGACCCACTGGCTATTCATCTTGAAAACAATGCCAAAAATCCCAGTAACTTCAACAAAATCCAGGCTGGCCCACATTGTATAAAGAAGCTAATATGCAGAGAAGAAACCTGACCAAATTCTCTAGGCTTAGGAAAAGTACAATTTCTAGGAATGAACTGGGGTTTTCCTCCTGGAAGTTAGCTGATAAACTGAACAAAATCACCAATCTCTGCACTTGTAAGAACTGAAAGGATTAATTTATAGCTATTTCTAATGGGTAATACCATCTCTGAGGTTCAATGATTTATTTAAGTTTAGGCCACTGTGTTTCTTTTTCCATGAGACATGGAAATCAGACAGTATGAAATCATTTCAAGCTTTTCCTTTTCTGTGGTGTCTTTTTCAACACAGTAAAAATGGAGGAGGCATCATTGTATTATATAATTAGAGTTTTATTACTGAAACTTTGTGCAACTCAAATGTTAACATCACTCTAGAAGTGTTCAGAGGTATCCATCCCCATTGAAACACTTGAAAAACTTTGGAATAAATATTGTTTTCCCCCCACTGCTGTTACAGTACTGGTTTTGTTTCAGTACAAGTCCTGTACTGTAAGCCTTTGGTGGCTGAAAGGTAAATTACACTCATGCGAAACAAAACTGATGAACTACTGAAAGCTATAGCTGCTGAAATAAATTTCTGTGTGCTAAATTTATGAGAACTATGCACTGTGTACACCACAGTGCATTCACTCACAGATTCAGCTTCAAAACGACTTCCCTTACCAAAGTAAGCAGCAATATTGTGAGAACAGGTCGACCAGCGGTGAGCAGAACGGCATTAATTTTGTTGTTAGAAATACCGATGATAATCAGCATATATTAAACCCTGTGCAGATCAGGGAGCATTGCTAACATATTTATTTTCATTTTATGAGAACTCGTAATTGGTGTACAGGTAGTTAAAGGGCCTAAAAATGGTTTAAAATACACCTGACTCTATGAACAGCTTTGATGTTGACATTTAGGGCATTCACCATTAAGGACTGATCCTACAGGTCTCAGACTGGCTTTGCTTCATCCTCTCTGAATGAACATTATTCCCTCAATGCGGTAACTGCCTAGTCTTCTGTTTCTGTTCTGTATCTTAGTACAGTGACCAGGGAAACTGAAAAGCAGGCAGGCAACAAGTGGGTAATATGTTCCCTTCTCTGCCCAACATTCTGCAGGGTAGAGAAGGTTGCCGCTTGGCTAGCAGAGCACAAACATGTCTATTTTACACTTTATCTAGGTTTGTACTAAATTGAGTAACTGTCTAATGTAAAAACCGTTTAGTGTTTATACATTTAAAACTTCTCACAGCAAATCCTAGCAAACATAGCAAGTGTTGGTCTTCCATTTAATACAGGTGTCTTGCATGCCATTTTTTTATTTCATATTCTACAAGCAGTGAGTCCGTAACAGCCAATATACAAACCACTGGTTAAGATGTTACTGTTAAAGAGCAGATAATTCAGAAACGAAATTCTGCATAAGTGATTGAAAAAGTAGAGACTTCAGGAAAGCCAACATAAACTTGAATTCATATTTGGATCTAACTCCTGTTACACATAACGAAGTTCTCACTGATGGGCGCTCGCTAAGTGAACACAATCATTCTTAGTAATACTACCAGCCCACAAAAACAAAAAGGATTCTTATTTTGATTATTTTTAAAATTTAATGACAAATCCTTTCTCTTGTTCACATTAAAAAATAAAAGCTGTGCTGGAGTCCCATTAAGGGACTGCTTTAGAGCCTAGTTCTCTGAGGCACTTACATTGTTTAAAATTTAATTTCTAGATTGAAATTTTTATTTAAAACACTACTTATAAACAAAAAAGAAGTTTCTCATAGTCTTTTGCATCTGCTGTTGCAAAAATCTTCTAAGCTTTTACCTGTCCCAGTGAATTCTCTGCCAGCTCCCAAGGGCACATCTTCCCTTGCTCTGGTGGCCTCCAGCTAGTGCTGCAGAACTGTGGGCAAGCACTCTACTTAATGCCGTCTCATGGTATTTTTTTACTAGCAACAGAATATATGAAAAGACACAAGACCGCATTGACCTTTGGTATAATACCAGGGAAGGCATTTCAAACAGTAATCAATGAAGTAACATCATAAAAAGAAATTTGGTGCTCACACTATTTAAAAATTGGGGAAAATTCTGGCATGGAGCCAAGTTAGGAGACTGGGCTGTAGCAAATACTGTGTGAATCTCTTTTCTGGCTGGAAAGTGTAATTTTCTTCAGGGTACTCATTGCAAATACTCAGCTTGTACAAACTGATATTTGATGTTGTATGATTAAAGAAATGGGCCACACATTATCATTTTGTTTCCTATCTGGATGAAAAAAAAAATCTTAGCTTTTAAATGTGATTAAGATGTTGCTGAATTTGAAGTTCTGTGATTACATCTCTTACTAGCCTCCTGCTTAAACAGCTATGGCTTTTAAATGGAACACGAGACTAAATCAGAATTTGCCCTCTTAACTTCTCTTAAGAGAACTTCACAGAGTTGAAATGAAGAAAGGACCAGTAGAGGAAGTCACTGAGTGTCCAGGGCCTAGTACTCTTCTGAACAACTTGAGCAACCTTTATTTCCTTATTGTCATTCCAAATTTATGTAAGGGAACTTGCCCTGTGTCCAGCACTTTTTCCTCTCAACAATAGAGCTGTCATGAAAGCTGCATGGATTTTATTCAGCACTACGGCTCTCAAAAATAACAGCGATAGCATTATCTGTCTTTTAAAACCAGACTGCTTGTGTGATAAGGTACAATGTAACTATCTATTGACTTGTTACAAACTACAGTGAGATCTATCCCTCCATATGGAGGTGAAAGACATTTATAACTGTAAAGAACTGTATTAACGCACAACTACCAATGTTGAAGATCTATTGGAAATGAACAGAAATGCTGACACACAGATATCTATAATGTTACTACCTCTTGTTACTATCTTGGGGCTATACTGTTCTTTATTTATTTTCTCTGTATAATTGTTCCAAAAAAAAAAAATCACTTCTGATGCTCTGTTCTGCACTGACCTATATCCTCTGCTCTGTACACTCTAATTGGCACTTACAGGTTTGAGTTCTTAAAATTGGCACCAGAATGAATTAATGTGATGTGTTTTAAGCTTCTGGTCTTATTGCAGTTTAATTACAAGAATAAATTAATTTTGAATATTTTCTTATAGTTAAAAAAACCCTTACTGTAAGAACCAAAATGGGGTGATCATTCCATTCTCGTTACATCCCCAGGATTGCCATAAGAAATAAAATAATTAATATCTCTGCTTAGTCTTTATCATTAGTCTTTGTCCTAAGAATGGATTAATGAGAATATTCAATGAGTACCAGAACATCCTGGCACTCACTTCTGTGAAAAGTCATTCTTGTGTCAAAGACTGTAATGAGGCCTGAAAGAAGCACACAATTACTCCACAGCAACCTTAAGGTTGCAGCAAGAACAGAAAATAGTATATCCAGACTGATAATCAAGATCATAGTAAGAGAAGATGAACACTGAAATAAGACCACTTTAAATATACATTTTAAAACCTTTGTCTGACTGCATATGATTTTGAAGTCTATGTCAGCTTTTATTGACTAGAGTTTTCATACCATGACTGGGCTTTTTTCACCTCTCTTCCCCAGATACTCCTTATCTTATCCTTATCAAAGGGATTTTCCCTACCTCCTTCAGGAAAAGCTAGACAAGAGACAAAATAAATCGAAACTGCTGTTTATATTCCACAACAAAGGCTAAAAAGTAAGCACGCTCTGGAACAAAACAGCCTTTAGAGTAAGCTGGATGGTATCCATGAGTGTGAAACAAACGGCATGTGATTTTGGGCCATTATGTATGTCTTAGGTAATCTTTGCTATAGGTATTCTTTGCAACACTATATGGTACTGACAGGGGTGCTCATTTTTTGAACTATTCATAGTACAGAAAAAAAAAAAAAAAACCCACAACACCTTGTGTAATACATTGTGTTTGGATGGGCAAAAACATGAGGAGAAAAATGACACAACAGAAGGCAGGGAGCTGGCAGGTCACTGCTTCGGTGTATATGTCATGTTGTGCATTGTGTGTCTTGTGAATGTGGTTTCTGACCTGTGTCCTCACCGTTGTGTACGGACTGCTAGCTTTGAATGGCAGTTGCTGATATAAAGTAATACATAGTTGCAGGAAAATAAATGAGCACCATCTCCCTGAAAAAAATGTTTAAAATGGGTGCTTTGCTTTTAATTAATAATTAACATTGCTTAGTTTCAGTAGGCTTACAAGAATATTATGGCTGCTCCATTATACTTTAGGTGGTATCAGCTTTTCCATTATAAACCCCTGATATTTTCAGTTTGTTTGGTAACTTGGCTATAAAAATTAACTCTAGCTGCAAACTTACCAGGAAAAGTTCTCAGCTTAGCAGAGTCTTAAAAAAATGATTTTAATTTTTAAATAACTCAGCTACAGAGATATTCAAAACCCGCCTGGATGCAGTCCTGTGCCACATGCTCTACGTGACCGTGCGGAGCTGGGAGGGGGGACGGTGTGCAACTAGATGATCTCTAAAGGTCCCTTCCAACCTTAAGGGATTCTATGATTTGATGGGGAATAGAGGGGAATAGGAGCCTGAGCTCCTCATGGAGAGCTCTAATGTGGCCTTCTGTGAGAAGCCAACGCTATTTATTTCCTGTCACAGAAATGTTACAAGTGGAGAAGGCCATAGTGAGAAGCCTGGCAAAGGATAGGCTTCATACCCTTAATGAATGACCCATTCAATATCAGGATAAAACAATTCTTACTGTGGTTGTTCTTTTATGGCTTTTGATATGGGGGTCAGAGCTGGACTCAAACTGAGTTAGAAGGCAGGAGGCATTTTGCATCTGTCACAAGATTTAGGGCTTCATACACCTGTAAGCCATCTTCCCTAAAATAAAGTATGATTCTTAGTGTGAGTTAAATTTGGGATTGAATATTGCCCTACCAACAGCTATAATGCAGAAATAGCCTTAAAAACTGAGTCCACCTGTGCACTAAGAAAGGTACTTTAGCTGTGCTAAAGCAGTGTTCTTCAGATATCAGCTGCCCAAGTGCCTGCTCCTTCTTACCATTCCAGGTACCAAAGAACTGACACCACAGAGGGACAGCACTTGCTGCTCAAGGGAGCACTAACTTCTGCAGCAGGGTTTGTAAGGCCCTGCTTACGGGAGGTAAGAGTCAGAACATCCGTGGAGCAGTGGTAGAAGACATAGGGCTGGCTACAGCTCCTTTAGCTTACACCTCCCTGCTGTGCCTGTCTCTCGCACAAGCACATCAGCCTTGGAAAACTGGACCCCAGTCCTTGTAGGAGAAAATACAAGCTGCAGCCCAAGATGACCCTTTAAAATTCAAAGTTCTTTAGACACAACAATCTGGTGAGTACATGTTGACACAACCTCCTATTTGCACTACTTACCTTTTAGAAATAAAACTAGTGGTGTTACTCTAGAGTAACACAAAGACAGTATTGTAAGTTAATTTTGTGTGTGTTCATGTTAAACTGATACATTTAACTAAGGAAGTTATCTTGGGACTGGAGCCTTGTCATATAATCACGATATAAAACATTAAACACATGTATACTGCATGTGAATATTTGCCACTGAAATCTGAAAAAGGGAACAGTGATATGTCAGCTGCACTGCTACTTAAGTAATTTTTAAAAATGCTGTGATACTGTAGTGTCTTAGTAGCACAGTTCCAGCAAGGAGCTACGTTTTTTTTTTTTTTTCTAGCAAATTTAGCCGTGAAATAGACAGTACAGGCACTTTCACCGTTTTCCTTCGATATATATACGGGAAGTTTCTTTAAGTGAGAACTATTTCTTTGTGTCCATCTACATTGTGTGGCATAACAGACACTGGAAAAATATTTGGGTTATCTGCATTGTGTTTTAAGACATCTGCAAGTGCAAAATACTAATTGACATGTCCAGATCAAAGAATATATATTTCATAAGGAATTCACAGGGAGAATCACAAATTAAATTTAGGAGTGTAACTTTTTTAACATAATTCTTTTAAGCACTTTGCTGGGTAGTAGAATTTCTATCGTTATAGTAGTACCAAGCTAAGCAAACACATGAAGTTTAGGATACAATGCAAGGGCTAAGTTAAGTACCAAGGAGTAAAATTAATTAAAAATGGCATTATGCTAATTCAATTAAGGCAGGCAAGGTGCAGGAAATTGTCCAGACAATTGTAAAACACCAAGGAAGAGCCATGCCTCTAGTCCCAGCCCTTAAAAATACCTCCCAGCTCTTTTTGTTTCAGCTGAAGCTGGGTACTTGGGAATATCAGTTTCTCAGAAACGCAGTGAGGAAACCCTTTCCTCACCTGCCAAGACAAGGCTTCCATTCAATTTTGCAGTATTTATTAAATCGAGAAGAACTGGAATCTGGTAGCGTTTTCCCACATCCCAGGCAAAGTTCCCTAAACCAGTGAGCAGCAGAGTCCACATTTCATGTTTTCTTTAGCTCATTATTCAGTGTATAGCAAATTTCATGTCTTCCCTGTGCCTACATTACCTCGCCGTTAGTGGAACCGAGCTCAGTGTCAGAATCAGGCATCTCACCTCCAGCACGTAGGCTGATGATATGACATCCTTCAGCTGCTAAGCTAGCTTCGAGCAGGGAACACCAAGCACACACGAGTGTGTGTTCTTGGAGTTCTGAAACTGTGTATTTATCAGTGAAAAGATCTCTACCATGTTTTCCTCACTCCACAATACTATCACCTCTTCCTCCACTGTATGGATGTAGCTTGTTATGGATTGCTAGTGGAATGAAGGAGCTCACTTAGTAATCATAATTTTCAACTTTACCAGTACTGAAATCTAATCAGGGCCCAGACACTGAAACATTTATTGAGCTGCACTTTACAGCTCAGGCAGCGAAGCCCCTCTACATGGCGCTCAGTACAGAGCTGAAAGTCCCTTGACTGCTGTGTACTGAGAGTGAGCCTCAGTAGTGATGAAGCCTCACTGAAAAAGACCCCTCTGTCTTCTTAACCATGTTTTCCATAGGGCTAAGATATCATTCAAAAAACCACTAGTGCTATCATAGGAAATGAACACTGAGATGTGTTTGGTTAAATAAACTTCCATGCTTCACTGCTCTATAAAGAAGCAGCAGTATCTTTATGAAAGACACATTTATTTGATACAAAAATAAATTATATGAACACAAACTGCGAGTCTGAGTGAGCCTGTTAGTTTCACATTGTTCTTTAAAAATCCTTCCCATCCTATTTGCAAATGCCATTTCCGACAGAAGTGGGGATAGCTGAGAAGTGGTCTAAGGAAAATATAATACTGAACATGAATATCTATCTGCCTAGTGCCCTTCTGGGAACAGGCTTATAAAAGAAATAACAACTCACTTTGTGGAGGAAAACCATCAGCTACTGTAAGTATTATTAAAAATAAAACTTGAATAGTTGTTTTCAATTTTCATTTCGGTTTATTTTCTTCCGTTTGTGAGTGTGCTGAAAACCTTGTCTCCCAAAAAAGCACATCAGTGAAAATTAACTGACACTCAGATTACTTAAAAGCTTTTGAAAGACTTAATATTCACAGAACAGAATATTTTGGCACAATCTCCAATGTGTGCACACATGAAAATATTAGTTAATACTACAGCAATGTGACATTTTATTGTTTTTGTTTGTTGTTGTTTTTTACGTATTGTGCCTGTTCTGCAGCTGTTCCTTGTTACACAAGTTGACTAGATGTTGCAGTATAGACATGAGGAAAAACAGAACCATCTTACCTGCTCATTTTCAAGTTCCACATATCAACCATACAACGAAAATAAGTCTTTCGAGGAACAAATCCAATCAAAGCAGCTCAAAGGAACACTAGTCCTATTAACAGACAGAGCAGGTAGATGCTGCTCACAGAACTTGTCAACTATCAGAATTTAGTCATTCCTAACTATGGTCGTACTCTTATGTTAAAACCAAAATAAACTCTTAAATCTTTAACTTTCCCTGTCTACAAATCATAGAATCATAGAATCACATAATCATAGAATGCTTAAGGTTGAAAGGGACCTCTAGAGATCATGTAGTCCAACCACCCTGCACACACAGGGACACCTAGAGCACGTGGCACAGGGTGGCATCCAGGCAGGTTTTGAACATCTCCAGAGAAGGAGACTCCACAACCTCTCTGGGCAGCCTTTCCAGTGCTCTGTCACCCTCACTGTTAAGAAACTTTTCCTTAAGTTCCTAAATATAACACTGAAGCGACAAAGAGGGGGACAGGTGACTGCGTTGGCGCAGAGGTGCTTGGAGAAGAAAAATAACTAATGCGCAATTTTTATATGACAAGCTTTCTTGCTGTGAAGGTTTCTGCATGGGATTTGAAAGGGAAGAATTTCCCATCTATTGTATTTTGTATTTCAAAATAAGGTATCCACAGCTGTAGATGGCAATTCAGTCTCTTGCCCACAGCTGGGCTCTCACCTGTGGCTGAGTGTTGATGATTTGGTCTTTGCTTGGTCCTTACCAGATGAAAACAAAAATATATGTTACCCATAAAATGCGTTTACTTCCCATTACCCTGAGAGTGGACCAAGGCCAGTTCCAAAGTAATCAAACCATGCCACCTAGACAAGACCTATCCTCTTTTCCATGCAACTGCTCAGAACTTATTCTATAGCTAGCTTTCTGAGTAAACTATTAGAAGCTCTTACGTGAGGAAAATGGGAGAGAGATGAGCAGGAGGAGCAGCTCGAATACATACTCAGTGCAGTCTGGTATATGCAAGACAATATCCAGTTCACAGTTTTCTAAAGACTAGGTGGGAAGTAATTTCCCTTTTCTTTCATCAAAAATGAGAATCTGCTTTGACTACAGGCTTCCAAAACACAGGGAAAGAATGTCCCTACCTTCAAGGCCATTACATTTTTTTTTCCCTGCCCAGATGAACTGTTTCTAAAATGGCAGTTCTGGTTCCTGCTCTCTAAAACCACTATCAATAGCAATCAAAGCACACTCAAAACAAAATTGATCTTAGTTTGTGGTTCTGAGATGTCCACAGTAATTCCCCATATTGGACTGTTTGGTATTTCTTTTTAATGTATCCAGTTCTTCCAAAGGAAAGACAAACAAACAAACAAACAAACAAAAACCCACAAAATTCTCCAGGTTGTTCTGGCTTACCTGTAAAGGCAGCCAGGGAGAGTCCTACTGAGTGGGCTCTGAAACAACAACGAAGGAAGCATTTAATGCACTGCTTGCAGGCTGCACTGGGCAAAGTGTATTTGTCAGAAGTCTTCCTAAGAAGTTATACTGGAAACATAAACTTTAAGTTTCTTGCCTTCTGGGAAAGCAGCAAGCTGTGGAATCCAATACTGAGAAAAAACAATGGATAAGCAGTGGGGCTTTTTTTCTGTTCTGAAAAGCAGCAGCTGTTAGGCATGGCTAATAGTATTTACAGTGGTACTTAAAAGATTCAGCTGAGAGAGAGTGGGACTCAAATTCTGTACACTCTTTCTACATATGCTAAGAGACAGTTCTTGCTCAAATGTTCTGCAGTATACAGATAGAATAAGACAAAAGAGGACAGTGAAACAATGTCATAGTACTCCTTAGTTTAGGATTAGGGATCTCTCAAAAGATGAAGTCACTTGCTCAACTGCATAGCAGACCTGGGAGCTGAACCCAGCTCAATGTCTCCATCACAAAGCAAACTGTTATGACTTTAAGTGCGAGAATCATATGGATAACCTTCCAGGGCTTCAAATAAGTATTAAATTATAACTCCAACATTAACTTTCTTATTCAAACCAAACTCCAAATCCAAACCTCTTGAGGTTCTCTCACCACTGTTAATGTGCCCACCAGTGCACATTCCAAACAGCATGTGCATTCAGCAGACAATAGCGATTGTTGTGGTGGGTGGTAAAATATGCAGTGGGCTGCAGTAGCAGGGATTATATCCTATATCGTTTTAATATAATTCAGGGCTTGTATTTCAAAAACTGTTTGTAATTATAGTAAAAAACCTGAATTTGATTAATATTTGCATCCAATCTAATGCCTTCATTTGTTCTACAGTTTCATTTTAAACAACTATATGCAGAAAATTCTGATTTTATATCAGCTGAAGCTTAGCAACTGCTATTACTGATTATAGCCTTGATGGAAACTTCTCAGTAGTTTACAATATTTAGTTAAGATATTTCAAGAGACCTAAAGTATTATTATAAAGAAGCAAATCTAGGTTTGGCAATGAGCCTTTCTTTTGTCTCTAAAACTTTCTGCAGTAAATTTAGAACAGAAAATCATTTCTCTGGGGTAAAAATATATATGTATTGCTGGCTACAAGTGTATGTTTGCTGCTTCACAATTTTAGAATTAGATGATGGACTTAGTAGACACTGAATGGTAAAAATTAAACCCCCTAATTTAAAACATTCCACTTTGCCACAGTCCAAGAAAAACATGGACCGGTGAACAAAACCAGCAGTATTGTAATAAGAAAACAACTAGGTGCATTTTTTCCAAAACCTAAACCCAGGAATCTAAATGTATGAGTTACTGGCTAAAAATGCCATTTTCATGTCTTAGTTCCTTTATAAAAAACAACCTAGACTCAATAAAGTTTTTTTTTTTTAAAAAAAGAAACAACTAAGGCTCCAAGTTAAGGTTTAGAGCCCAGTTCTACTTTTATAATAACCCTTTCTCAATCTTGGTGATGTCTTCTAATTTTAATGATATGTGCCTTTATAGGAAATGTATTGCTACAGCAATGTTTTTTAATGTACAAATACTATTTTCTTGTTATTAAAACAAAAACCATCTAATTACTATAACGACAGGCTTGGCTACCTCATGTAGAAAAGAAATCAGTTTCTAGGTGATCTACAGAAGACAACTGCTCACACATAACGTGAGGCCCATTTCAAGAGGCTACATAAGCCCCAGAGTGAGTGACATCCTCTCTGATTACTACCTATTTCAGAGCACTGATCCGAAGTCAGGTCTATCCAGATCACACTTGGGCTCATCTTTAAGCGCATGCTGCCATTCCCCTCCAAATCGCAGAACAGTGAGGTTAATTTGCATGTTTTACAGATCACAGCTGTAGTGCTTGGACATGAGAATGGAGGGTTGTTGCCTTGTGCAAAGGCAAAAGAGGGCGAAAACCTTGCCAGGTTCTTGAATCCCTTATAAAAATTGTGTGAGCAGATTTGCTGTGGCTTTTTCAAGAGTTTTGCAGGACAGGAGAAATGTTACCTGCCCAAGAATAAAGGATGGGCACAGTTTCAGGGATATCTGTTCAAATCCACAGTAGGACTTGACAAATGCAACTTTGTTTTGAGCACACTAGAGCAAGATATGCAGAACCTGAGGTGGAATTTCTTATTTTTTAAACATCAAATACAGCCTGATGTAGTTTACCCACTGCTGAACAGAAAGGACAGGTTTGTAATCAGAGAGCAGATGGATCAAAGCAGTCTGTGACTGCATGGATAACAGATGTGGATGTCCACAGAAGAAGGGATGTGGCAGCTGGGAATGCTGCTGCATCCACATGGCTCTGCTACTCTCTTTGGGAAGAAAATGTGTCTTTCTCCTAACCTCACCGAGCTAAGTTGTACATACGAGACTTGTAAGGACTTTTGTCCTGTGCCTCTAAGAAGTAAGTGCTTTATCCTTAGCACTTCATGCATGTGAAAGAGGACGAAGGACTTGGAATAGTATTCCATTTGTTCCTACATCTGTATTGGTATGTACTGGCCCCCAGTATTTCTGAGTCATTTCCCTGTGATATTACTGTTCCAGACTTCATACTTAGTTCTCTTCCAGTGGCATACAGTATTGCTAGAGGACAGAAAATTATTTTTAAATATAATCGGGTTTAATGGAATCAAGGCAAAGAAGACACCTGAATGCCAGGTTTGCTCAGCTGTTTGAGCTCTTGTGTTTGTAGATTCTTAATCATGCTTGGGGAATTTAAGTATAATGGTCTTTGTTATTGCATCTTTTCCCTCTCTCCTGGAAGCCAGGCCAAAGATGGTCTCTTAACTATGCACAGTGCTTCATGTAGCTCCATGACAGACCAGAAAATAGCACCAGAATGTGTGTCAAATGCATGTCCCTTAGGAGGTTTGGTGTGACTACTCCATTATATGCCCTGACCTTCACTGCCTGAAGGATGGCAAGTTTTGTTCTCAAATCCGTTTCTTTCGACCTTTGCACTGCCTGCTTTCCTTTGATACACATAATGAACAGCAGTGCCATAAGCAGCATTTTGAAATAGCTGGTATGCATCATTGCATTGTCCTTACTGTGATTTGCAGAGAGAACATGGAGCTTTTCTTAAATGATTTTAAGTACATTAATGGATTAATTAATTAATGGATTAATTGTCCTTCCAGGAAAGAAGTATGGCTTGGTGAATGATACCTTCATATTTAGAATACACGGGATCTGATTTCAGTTTAGTCATAGATTTCTTACATAATAATCTGATGAATCACTTAAAGAACTATTACCTGATAAAATGATGTTACAAGGTTAAATTTATAGTTCTAAACAACTTTGAAATTCACAGAGCATGTTGCTAGTATTCAGAGCAATATTAACTGAAAAATCCTCACCTGAACTGCTACAGGGGCCCACTGCTTGCCCTGGACTGCAGGGCTGCAGTGGCACCGTTGGAAGTTTTTCAGCACTGGAGATTACCTTCAAGCACATGCAGCAGTTGTTCCACTGTACTCACTGCTGGACCGCCTGAGAAGCAGGTCCCATCTACTGTGATGGATCATAACTGTATCTCTTAGAGTCTGAGTTTCTAAACTAATGGCGTACCTAAAGTGTTAAGGACTGGTGAAAGTTTTTTTAAACAGCGTTATGTCTCCTGGTAGTTACATATATATGCTAGAGGTATTATCACTATGCAGAAGCAAAGACCGTAGGGGCAAAAAAGTGTCTCCACATAATTTTACAACTTTTAGTCTCTCTTTTTTTTTTTTTTTTTTTTCCTGTTTTGGTTTCACCTTTAGTTTATCTGTTTGTCTTGCCTTGCTCCTTTATCTTTCACTGACTCCTAAGTGGAAGATGGAACTGCATTGAAAGTTGTTTCAGTTTGAGTTACCCTTTTTAATATCTGATGTTCGGGGTTTTTTTGAAATTAGGCACAACAGGTTTACTTGTTGCAACTGATAAAATTGAAGCATCTTTAAAATCAGAGATAGAAAAGCTATTGTTACAGGGACTGCATCTGTATTTGATATCCTGGTAAGTGGTATAATTATTCCAGCCAAAAGTGTAAAGCGCACACACCAGAAAGCTTAAGGCACTTTGAAATATACTATACTAAAAGAAGACCAACCTGTAAAGAGAGAGAAATGTAATCCATGGAGTTCAATAGGGGGAGAATTCATAAGAAAAATGGAAGAAAATAGTGAAGGGTGAAGTCGAAGAAATGCATTTATATTTTTGGCCTAAAAAAACTGTTATGCTGATTGTACTACAGTTGAGTAACACTACAAATCAGGTTATTGGCTAAATGATAACTCCTTTGTGAGGCACTGAAGCTCACTGCACATTGTTGTTGTTGTTTCACTCACGGAACTGTGTTGTGGTTTTATGAGTTACAAGCAAAACGTGTACCTCAAGTCATGCACTCTTAAAAAGCCCAGCAATACAATCTGTTTAGAGAAGGCCCTAAGCACTTTCAGAATATGTGCATCATTTTTTAAGCTTTACCATGGAGAACTACTTATAAAAACATGTATCCTTTGGGGTTTGTACTAGGATATTTCTTAATTATTGCTGACGTTGCCCACTGCACCATGAGCTCCCACAAAAGGCAGGAAAAAAGATTCAGTCTCCAAGTCACCAAGTATAAACAAAACAGACTGAGTAACTACCTCATGATACTGAGGCACCAAATTGATGTATTCAGAGTTCCCTAATGACTTAAATCTAAAAATCTAAAAAACCAAACAACCAAACAAAAAAACACCAAAACCCAGTAACCTAAACTGCATAGTACCAGGATGGAATCATCAACTTTTAGGGCATTTTTTTAGAGCTACCTCCTGGCTCACAAGCCCACAAAAACTGTCTAGCTAGTCAGCAGGCACATTCATACCTGTGCAGGTAGCTGAAGTGAGTGGTTAAGTGTAGTAAATGAAGGTTTCAAAGTATTAGGGGCAGAGGTCCAGTCCTGTGAGTGTTTAATACCTAGAATAGCATTAAATAATGAGTGGTCTTACTATTTCGGGCATGACTATTAAAAAACAGAATAAAACCTAAGGATTTGCACAGTGAATTAGTGGAACACATCCATTCAGTATGCTGTATATCATCTTCAACTTAGTATACAGTACAGTCCTGAACAGCCAACCTACACTAAATCAACTAGAAAACGTAGCTTCGCACATAAGAGTGATTGAGTGATACTATATGTGCACATAAATTTATGCATGTAACTGCATTTGAAGGGTAGGATTTTTAAGTGCTTGCTGTATGTGGACCCAAGTCTTCTGCTACAGTAAATCTGTGTATTTCTCAGAAAAGTCATTTGAGAAATTTAACCTAACCTGAAAGGTTATGAAAAGTGTCCAGACATTAAATTTTCATTAGTGTGTACTCAAGAAGTACAATGACTAACAAGAAATGCTATGGTTTTCATGAATTTTTTTTCACTTTTTTTTAAATCTATTTCCTGAACAAATTCTGGCACTTGCTTCTTTTACATTTCCAGTGCTTCAGCAAATAGATTAAGGAGGCTGAGTGACAGCTGTGTCCCACTGTAATCTCTTTCTTATGTCATATTTATTTGTAAGTTATATTGCTATAAACACAGACTGAGACACCATAAACTTTCCTTATATAAAGTTGTCCCTTCTCTTTTTGACTTCATCAGCCTTGAGGTGTTGTTTAAAGTAATGTATTTGTTTAAGTTGCATTTTAATGTTCTTAGGAATTGACTTCAAAGCCATTAGCAGTTGCATACCCACTTCTAACTTCAAAACTCTTCTCAATCTGTTTGGTTGTCTGTTAACCCTGAGATCCCAAGGTTCCTTGATACCAGACTGTGGAACAGTAAAGTTCATAAAGATGTGCTGCTAAAATGTACTTAAGTAGATCCTGACAAGACTAAGCCCTATGAACCCTCCCTTGGATCTCAGATGAATGGCAGTTAGGTGTTAAAATACTCAAGCGCTGTCAGTCCTTCTTACCTAAAATTGTCTTTATCATAAACACTAACTTGCATGGGAGGTAGATGTTGTTCTTCTTCCCCAGCATGTTTCTGGGTATTAGTCTGATGTGGCAGGATTCCCACAACTTTGCAAACCTGTGCCTTGACAGCCTGTGTCTTCTGGTACTGACTGCCCGCAGCTGCAGCCTAGCTTATAAAGGCCAGCCACGCAACAACCAGACTGGGCCCATGTCATTCCCTGTTTTATTATAGAAGATAGTTTTTTTTTTTTTTTCTCTAAATAGTCTATGTGAACATAGTTAAGTAAACAATTCTACAGAGCCCAAAAGGTCCCAGGGCTTATGCTACCATTTCATATCTCACAAGGGTGTTAGCCCCACTGCCAACGGTAATCCATTCTGTATCAGCAAAGAAACCTCCCATGTATCAGGCAAACTACCAATGCTCAGCCGCTCTGTGCTGGAATATGGCTTGGTGTCATCCCCTTATGCCTTTTCAATGGGGAAAGGACTGCTTGTAGAAACCTGTCATGGCTGTCTAGAGAGAAGTTTCACTAAAGTAGTTACTGAAGTTCTACTGTCACCACCTGACCTGCTGCGGTCACTGCTGAAGAGATGGAGGCCCAATGCCTCATAGTCAGGAAACAATGTATCTGCCAGAATGTACCAGCTCTTTCCCTTTGTAAGCATATGGAAATAGACAGAAACAACTAATAACTGTCATCAAGTGCTGCATTATTTGCAGAGAAGCTGACACCAGTCTGGTGTTCTCTGCATTGTTGCTAGTTTGAAGCACCTCATCGGCTGATTTAATCATCTTAATGAAGCTTTGAAATGATGTTTTGACATGAGCAAAAACCATAGTAAGATACTACTTTCGTTTTTTGAAGCTGGTAGATTCAGGAGGTAAAAGTAGCTCTGTCTCATTTATAGAGTGCATAGAAAAAGTTAACGGTGCATTTGAAAACATAAATAGAGGCTTACAAATGTTAGACAGTTCCTGGTCTGATATCCATGTTCAGTCTATTTCTAGCTTTAAATTGGTTAAAACACTGAAAGAATCCTATTTAAACTGAGATATCATGGCGCTAAAGTGTCAAAATAATGAAGAAAGCCATTCAGAGGGCTAGAAGCAATTTCAGAACTGTTTCTCCCCAAATCCCTTTAACACCAGAGGTGCACATAAGCTAAGTGAACTATTTCACCCTCTACATTATCAGCAAAACAACTTGAAAAGCTGTTGCAATTTTTAGATAATTAATACTCTAAATCAATTCATGTTTGTTTTTATCTGGGTGTCCATTACACAATCTGTTGCAGTTATCCAACACAACAGCTGGATATAATTTGCTTGTGGCTTATCTGGCAGCTTACAGGCATACAGTTTAAACCTATATGTTCTTCAAAGGTATTGGAAAATAGTTAACATGAATGCAACCCCTTAGAAGTTAGCTGTTTTTTTGTCTAAGTTGCACAGTGTGTTTTCCACCTTTTTTACCCAACCTATGGCTTCTAACACTGCCACTAGCCTGTAACCTTCATACGACAGCAAAATTACCACCAGGTTATATTCACAGCAGTTAGCCAGCTCAGTAGGGTAGCACAGGGACTTTGGGACCACTATTAGCAGACAGGATATAATACTGACCCACAGAATGCCTGCTTTCCCAGTCCTGTTCTTTAACAAGGCACATAGAGATATTGTCCAACTGTGATGAATTACACTGAGTAATATAATAATATTGAGTTGCACACTGCCTTCTACTATATGCTAAAAATGTCACTTATGTGCTTATGTAATGACAATAGTATTTAACTGTGACAGCTATCTAATTTCAAAAGAATTGCCTCTCTTTTGTACTATAGACAATTAAAATATTTTTGGTTACTCCAAAAATGGATGTTTGAACATGAAGAGACCAAATACCGCTATCGGTTATACAGAATGAAGTTGAAAAAGTGATTTGGCTGGCAGCTGCAGGGCCTTAAGCCATCAAGTCACAAGCATGACTTCACTTTATAACGCAGTAACCTCTGAAAGGAGATCTAAATACAGTTTTGAGAACTACACTGCCAATCTATTAGGTGCTCTACTGCCTGAAATTAACAAATTAGCAAAACAAGTGAACCTAATGTGTCCAGGTTAGAGTGGGCATCCAGACTTGTGAAGGATGGGTTGCCTGGGAGTGCGTGTTCCAGGCTGTCTTGATTTTTAAGGCCCAGAGCCCAGAAGAGTCCTACTCAGTAGTAATGGTAAATCTGTTCCATTCAAGGCAAGAGACTTAAAAGTTAATTTCACATATTAATGAAGTTAATACTGCATATTTCTGAAAATTACTAAATATGCCAAAATTTTACTAAAGCATATTTTGAAAATAATCCTGTAAGTGTGAAATGAAATTTAAAGTTAGCTGTACAAGAATTTTTGTAAAACACGCTTCTTAAAAAAGATTATGGCATATAAACACATACAAATACACACACATCTGCACATCCATGCTTCTCAAACCCCTAAGTTGTCTGTTTGAAAGATGTCATTTCTTTCAATGACTAGAAGTTACTTCAAGGCAAAAAACTATGGAAGATACAGTATAGCTGAACATCTGTCTTGTCATGTAAGCAGATATTAGGATTAAATTAACTAGAAATGAATAGAATGATATATGACAGGGTGCAGATGTCCCAGCCACAGTGTGATAATTTCACTGCAAAACTATGTAATGATTTCCATACATTACAGAAATACAAATGTACCACTTTGGGTAACTGTGATGAAAAGGTATAATATGGAATGGATAAACAGACGGTGGACCCCAAAGGCATTTTTTCACCACTATTTCTCTTTAGTGATTTTTGGAATTACTTTACTGGGCTTAAGTCTATTCTGGCGTCCTTTTTTTCTTTTTCCTCCCTCTTAGCACTTCTGAATCTGGATTGCATGAGGAGCATTAGGAACCACTCTGCATGTCTACTTTCCTGATAGACTGGTTAGTTCCCATTTTCTTTTCTATACTGTACATTACTAAGCTACATCTAAAGCCATTTTCACGAATTTAGAACAAACTGGAATAATTCTAGAAGCATTTTGGCTTCATGTACTTTCTAAACTGGCACATGCTGCATCTGTGCTACTTGAATTAGCAGAACTGTTCATATTTTATCACACATTATTGGTAATTTTTCCTTTATTACTTGCAAATGAGTGTTTTGGATAGTGCGTGAGATTCAGTCATGTCCTATCCATTCCTAATAGGTATATAAAAGCATGATTATAAGAGGATATGTTTTATGAACAAATCATGATCTGACCGTCCCGAAAAATAAAACACTTCTTTTTCTATCTGGCAACAGGTTTTTATTTATTGTTAGCTATTTAAATGTACAACAAAACATTCCTAACTGTTCTCATTTGGAGCAGGTAGTCAGCCCTTGACCTCCATTAATGTGTAAAGCCGAACTACAGGGACACTAGTAACCTATATAGTGGGGCTGTAGGCAAAGACTTAACACTGACTGAGTGCACCTGTGTAAGGCTTCACTCTTAAACTGTGCACATGTGGTTGGAGGCTGGGCTGATGCCCGCTGAAGATACTGAATTTTAGTTCTACTGTTAGCTGCAGATTATTTAGTTAATGGCACATCAACCAAACAAGAAAGGAATAGCAAAGCGTTTTCAAATGTTTTTGCAATTATTTACACATATAAAGCAAAATAAACTGATCGTTATTTCCTTCTCAGTGCTATGGTATCATCTTGATTCATATTCTAGTATCATAGCAATAATATCTGCAGCATTGGTGCTCACTTGCAGTAAACAGCTTCGGAGATCTTCAAATGCTTCAGCTTCAATTCAGCGTTTAATCACCTGAAAAAGCTATTTATTGCCTTGTATTCACCAATGCCATTAACATTACCTCTAATTATTAACTATGGTTCTAATTTTATACCTTGTTAAGGAAAAAAAAAGATCTTCAGTAACTGAGACAAAACAGGGGAGTGTTGTCAGTTGATTTTCTTTCCTAAAGCAAACCAGTGTCTAAATACAGCAGTATTTTTATTAGCACTAGCATCGGTACAAACACACACAAGCACCCCACGCACACTTCACTCACTGTTGCAGTGGTTGGTTTTACTGCTACTTTTAATCACTCTATCTCTATACAGTTTATATAGCAGTTTGATGAAGGTGCTAGTAGCAAGCTCACGTTCCATTAAATGTTAGCGCACTGGTTCCTTCATTTTGGGTTAATATCACCTTGCTTCAGTTTTGGTTTCAATTTTGTGGTTACTGGTTGCAATTTCTCAAGCTTTCAGAGGACGATAATCTATTTAGAAGCACATGTTTTTAAATATGGAGACAGCACAGTTCATTTTCTCACGATGAAAGGCATATTTTGGATAGTCATTTTTTTCCAAACAGATGCCCAGTTTATCTCACTTATTTATATCAACTGTTTCTGACTGGACCAATTCCTGGATGAATTATTTGAGCATGGCTAAAATCGAAATGCTAGCCTAATCAAGGAAATACAAAGAGGTGATGACTATGAAGATTCTCAGCTTTCAGTAAAGGTGTTCAGTTGTTTACTTATATTCTCACAACAGAAGGAAAGTAGCAAGCTCAGCCCACTGGCAGTAATTCTTGATAATCTCACGCCATTACTTTCAGTGAAATTGGTCTGCTCGCTCTACCCTAGTGAGCCAACATCTCAGGAAACAGGAAAATAGCTGCATCTTACTCATGCACTACAAAGTAAGTGACAGAACGAAAAGCAGACTGAAAACTGTATGTCTCTAGTTTTCAATTTATATTAGTAATCCACCATTCCTCTGGTATTAGCCTCTCAATGACTATATTCAGAACAAGAAATCAAGTGTTATTGGGAATGCTGTTCATTAGTACTAGACAAACGCTCTGCTGTCTTGCAAACATCACAGCTGTTCATTCATGTTCACTTTTCAGACTTGGAACTGCAAGTTTGGAAAATGCTGTTGTCTTTTTTTTCCCTCCTCCTCCTCCTATGGAGTCCTCTTTTGAGAAATGCATGGTTAGAAAAAAAAGGAATCACAGATTCTTGGATATCTTAGCTATAAAAGACAGTAATATTCTCAGTGCTTTCAATATGCTCATCTGCCACTTTCTATGATATAGTTCATAGGCAGACAGCTCATGGGACCATGCATAGAAATCTACCACCGTTTTTGTATACAAAAAAATTGTATGATGGTCTCCACAGCTGATGGTTGGAAGAGAGTTTTTACGGGTGAGTAGCTGTATTATGACTATTTCTAATTATTGGTTTTGTACATGGGTATAATTATACTATTGTTGAGTTCTGCATTTTAATAAATGTAAGTAAGAGGAGAATCAGTGATTCTGTGAATTATCAGTTGTTTTGAAGTACAAACACTTCCAGGGTAATATTCCAGGCTAATAACCTCTGGATATCACCTAGTTCATCCCCCACCCACACTCCACTCAAGCAGGCTCACC
This sequence comes from Nothocercus julius, assembly GCA_013398735.1. NCBI lineage: Eukaryota > Metazoa > Chordata > Aves > Tinamiformes > Tinamidae > Nothocercus > Nothocercus julius. The sequence continues at coordinate 577,695 of VZSV01000058.1, forward strand.
TACAGCAGGCTCTCCAGTACACACTGGCACCATCCTCTTCTGATTGTGTGGATAGTTACTGTCAGTGTTTACTTTCCTGATACTAAGGATAACAACCAAGCTGTAACATAGCCTTGTTACCATGAGACCCATGTAACTAGGTGACAAGTGTGAATTTCTTCCTGACGATTCATAAATTAGGCTGGACAGTTAGATATTACCTGTGCACCTGTGGTCTGTCATCATGAGTGGTCTGCAGCCTAGTAATTGTTTTCAAACTGTCCACAGATAATTCATGAATGCAAAAACCCAGCAATCAGCAAAGCTAGTTGTGAATTCTTCATACAGCCGTACTTGGCAGTCACCTGCCTGCACATAGAAAACTGTGACCCCCTGCTCACCTGTTACCACATGCACACTTCTGAAAGAAGCATCTGTGCAGACAATAGCCAAAAGGAAGGATCTTTTCCACTAGTTGCACTGAGTGAATGTACCGCAAAATAAACACCAGCTCACTTTCATCGGTGTGAGAGAGTTACAGTAATGCATGCGTAACAAGACCAGGGCTGCTGAGTGTCAATGTAAGGTATTATAACATATAGAAAATTATAGAAAAGCACAAAATATTTTTACCATTCTGAGGGATATGTGAAGCAGCACTACTTTCCGCATCTCCTGATTTTCACTTTATTTTTCTTGTTTTAACAGCTAAATAACACATCCATAGTATTTTGGCCATTGGGGTAAGTACATACTCCTAAACATCTTTTTCTATACTTCTTCATTTTCCTAAGGCTCAGCAGAGTGGATGCTTCTTACATGGGGGCCTAAGTGGGAGAAAGAGAGCAAGGACATTTGTGTAGTTTCTGCACTGGAAGAAAAGCAGACATCAGGCAGGAAAGGCTGCACTGGATGCTTACAGAGAACAGTATTATAATGTGAAAAGGTCTGGCATTTTTTTGAGTAAATGCATTTTAAAGTTCTCTTTCTCTCTCAAACAGAATACCAACTATGGACATCAGGAACATTTTCAGTGAAAATACTTATGAAATCAATAAATCTCCTTCCCTGTCCTCCTCCTCCTCAAAAAAAAAAAAAAAAAAAAAAAAAAAAGAAAAAAAGAATCAGCATTGATTAAACAAACAGCACTGTGGGACAAAACTGTTCCAGACAGGTTGTTATTCCTTAAAAGCATGCTGTAAGACCACCAAGATACCAAGATGAGTATGATAAGTAATTAATGTTGTATAAAGGCAACAAACCAGAGCAACATTTCCTGCATCTTCCCCATATGGGCAGGTTTAGCTGTTGCAGTGGGATTAGACATTAATATCTGTCAGCTGGCTGACAGTGAGACAAGATACCTGTTTCACCATGCTAAATATGTCTACTCATTAGCTATGAGAGTGTGGTTATCGTGTATATATAAACGTGGGGCATATGGCATGGAGACTAGATTTTTGAGAGATGTTGCACATCTTCCTCTCCCATAATTTCTGGAGGATTTGTGGGTGCTCAGTAATGCTAAAAAAGTCAGGCCAATGAATGTTTAATATGCTATTAAATCTATGGTTGCATACGTTTACCTTTTTCAGAGCATAGCAAATTTTCTTCTCTATTATTGTATTACAGCAAATTTTGTGGTAATGCTGTGTGTTATTTTGGCAGAATCACAGTAGCAGTGTATGGACATTTAAACTTTATTTTTGCACCCTTGATTTATTTATGCAAGAGAGCTATCTTTCATGAATTTTAATCAAAAAAACGGGTTTACAAAATACCAAAGCATCTGCAATCACCAATAAGGCCTCTTAGCTAGAGCAACACTCTTAAAAGAGCTAATGCTGAATCTTTGTAAGCTCTGTTGAGTTCGTGTCTCATCTGAGGCACTGTTGCATAAAATGCATTTCATGTTTTGAAAAAAATTATGACTACAGTCTTTAGTTATTTTTAATGGTGGTGGGGGGCAGGCCATGGGGAATACAGTGATTTCCAAGTTTTCCAAAAGGAATGCTTCCCTGAGTAAGTAAGTGGTGAAATACACTGCTATATTCATTTATTTATCATGCTGCAGTTTCCTAAAAAAGACTTATCCTATACAGAAAACATTGCTTGTACGTAGAGATAATCACAGACAAAATTTAAATATTTATATGTAAAATTACTCTTGCCTAATGGTAGAGTACTTCAGCTTGCCATATGACAGCTTTACTAGTATCCTGGAGACTGAAGCAGTTATTCTGAAAGAACAAAGAATGTGGGAGTGGAGGGGGGAACACACATTGAGCCTTGCAAAAGGGCTTCTGCACACGCAGGAGATAATGCTTTCATTTTAAGAGCCTTAGTCTGGAAGGTCTCATCATGTTACAGTAGCTGTGTTTATCGTTTTTTGGTTATATGACTCTAATCAACTACTCCTTCTGTCTTTAGAGTATGGCTACTCCTCCTAGGCAATGGCTACATCTTTTACTAAAAAGTCTACTTGAACTCCTTGGGTTTTTTTGACTTTTAACTTAAAATAAAGTTGAAATAAGCAAGTTCTTCCAAGAATCAAAAAAATATGTAGAGGAACTTGAATAACAACGCATTTGTAATGATCATAATGCTGAAGCTGAAATTAGAATACTAGATATTGTAGAAAAGGAGCATTTTTTTTTTTTTTTTTTAAAAAGGAGAACTGTTTAAAAAGGCAGCTTTGCACAGTCCTGCTTTGCTTTAATGTCATGCCTTTCTGTAGTCCCTTCTGTGAAAGGTAAGAGATGATTAAAAAGTCTATTCTCCCCATGTTAGAGCACCACTCTGTGTCCATTCATATTGCTGGGACAGGATAAGAAGAGATGCCTAACTCAAGTGATTGTTTTTCCGGCTCAGTGTGGCTGGAATTTCTGGAAATGCAAAATCCGTACATCAGCCGTCTGCTGACTTGCATGGGGTTGAGAAATGCTGCTTGCCCATGGGATAACTGTACAGTTACCACTAAAATCCACTAAAATGTCATTTCATATTGCACTAATATTCTTAAAAGACCATACACAGATGCCTCTGCGTGACTTCAGCTAGCTACAGTAATACACATGTCCACTCAGTTAGAAGGATGAAGGAAATGAGCTACCTTGTTTACATACGTATTTCTGTGACTTTGTCAGAATGAACAGAGCCTTATACGTACTGTCTCTTTGACACCTGAAAAGTAAGGAGACATCAGCAACTCAGCCATTATCAGATAATAAACTGAATGTGGAAAAGAAAAAGAGAAGGAAATGACTCTAGTCAAAAGAAGCACTCAATGTTTCTATTAGAAAGGTGACAGTAAGAAAAAGATAACATAAGAACTAGTAGCGTGTGAGGGAGCACAAAATGAAGCTAATAATATAATAAGGCTACAAAGTCTAACACAACTGGATACGGATATTCTAGCATGGATAGTCCTGAAGAATTATTTGCCCCTGAATTTTTTTAATACTGCAGTAACTTCATACACATTTGCCCGCGTTCCCTAATAATTACTTAAGTTGATGAAAGAGCTCAAACCCAGAGACTGTTCTTTCTAGTGGCTCATTTATCTGAGCTCTTTCTATTGCGTCCAACATCTATCCTGTGTGTCTTCCCTCGTGACTCTCTGGAGGAGCAGAATTATGAAATTTCTCTCAGTCTTTTTTATGATACAGCAGATAGAAAAAAGTTGCAATTTTTTAATTGTATGAGCTACTCTGTGCCTGTGTTAGTGGACACAAATTTTAAATGCAGCCTCCTGCATAGCTGCAGAATTGAGAGCTCTAGTGTACGTAAGGCTGCCTCCACCCATGCTGTGGTATGGTACAATAGGGGAACTGAGGCAGTGGGCTGGGAAGGGCTATGAGGAGGATGCTCTGACAGCAGAGCCTCTCTCTGTAATTTGGCGAGCCTGCAAAAGCAAAGAATTTAGTTTGCCACAAACATAGACATATAACCTGTTGCACATGATTTGCTTCTACCCTTGGGCTAACTCATACGCTTTGTCTTTGAACAACGTTCAAGTTTCATTCCTTAGAATGTGCATAGCTGGCAAACAAGCTAAGACAGAGGTGGTTTGGGTTTTGGCTCATCATAAGCGTGTACATCTAAATATATGCATGTTATATTACACACATAAATGTATGAAATGGTGCAAAGACCAATGCTAGAAGGAGCAGTAAGAAACTTTTTAACGTCGAAGGAGGCGTATCTGAGAAACATGTGGTTAATGCAGACTTTATTCAACAGGTCATTGAAAATAATCTGGAGTTCACATGAAAAAGAAGTGATTTGATATATATTCCTGTTTTCCTGACAAGATGCCAATCTGTGACACAGCACAGCAAAATGAAGAACTAAATACAATATAATGTTGATGTTTACTTTCCTAAAGAACACTCACGAAAACTTTAAAAGATCTGAGGTTTTATCTACTATAACTACTGAATGAATTTTGAGAACAATGCTCTCAATAATTTTGCAAAGAAAATGCTGACATAACATCAGTTTTTGTAACATAAAAGTAAACTGGGTCTGAACAAAGAGATCATAAACACAGTGTTAATACTGTGATTTAACTAACATCATAATATGTAATACCCCATATATATATCTAAGTTTGTATGCATGCAGGTATGTCTCTCTCCCTCCTCCCCCCATATATAAATTTGATAGTAAGAACAATGCAGATATGGTAATGATGTATCAGATGACAAAGGCATTATTTCACATATGTTTGCGTGTCTATGCATATAAAAAGATATACACACACATATCCCTGTAGACATCCCAGCATGTAAAGATTCTCCTTCACCCTGTGAGTGCATGTGTATGCACGTGACATAGATACAGAGAGCAACCTGTAGCTGGCTGGTATGTCAGATGTGTGCGTGTGGTATCACACGCTCGTTTAGCCATAATGCAGGATAAATATTGCACAGAGTTTTGCTATGAAAGATTTCACTTCCTGCAAGTATATTCATTTTTAAACATACAAACAGTATTTTTTATTACCAGTAAGGACTTGTACTAAAAATTGTCACCATCTTCAGTGACTGAGAGCCTCAAGAAACACTTCTGCAATTCAGAATTTTCTTTCTTCATGCTATCTCCATTACAAACATTTTTTTGCTCCTAGCAGAGCTGTCAAAATATTAAACCAGCCTAAAGGAAGTTACTCAAATGTGCTCTTCAATACATAAACAGTTCCTACAATATGCTTCTTTAAAAAGAAAGAAACCATTTTAGTTTCTATTAAGAAATCCTAATACCTTTAGACTGCTGCAGAATATAAATAAATAAATACCAGAAGAGATTTTGGGTTCGCCTGCTTTCACAGGGATTTGCTTTACTTTCCCTTTGTGTTTCCTGGTTAGTAGGGAAAACGCCAGGAGTTGAGAAGCAGCAACAGCAACAAAAAGGTCATGAAACGTAAGTGCTACACAAATAAAGGAAATAAAACAGATCATTTAAAGCATAAAAAATATAGAAGACAAGACCATAAATCAACATGCTTGGGAAAGAAAATGAAAATGGGACAGTTTCAAACAAATCAGAATGTCATGGAAAAAAAAAAAAAAAGGCAAAACCATACAAAAACTAACAGAATGAGTATTAATCAGGAGAAACTGCAAATAAAATGGAAGTAACAAGAGCAACAGATGAAAAGACAGTTTTTGTTTGGCATTTTGCATTTATTTGATCTTACACAGAAGACTTGAGTGGAAGCAGAAGCTTTTGGATTTCCCCAAAACATGGGCATGCTGCGGGGGCCATGACCCCATGGTGGGAAACCACAGCAAGAACAGCCCATCCTGTTTGAAAGTTTTCTGGTGCTCTGAAAGCAAAGCTGGTGTCTCTCTCGTCCATTTATTTTGTAAGCTCAACAATCAGAAACAAAGCAGCCCTCCGGCACCTCGCAGGTGCTCAGCAGCTCAGAAGCTGAAGGCCAAGCAAATCCCTGCACGTCTTTTGCCAGTGGACATCATACGTCAAGGGTGGACACAGACTCAAGCACAGCGCTGTCAGGGTTGCACAGCTTGCGCTCCTGAGCGAGCCAAGAGGATGAGATCTGGCCTGGCTTCCTCTAGACAACACGGCACACGCAGGCCTCTGCTAGGTATCCCCCTAAGCCTATAAAACAGCACCATGAAACACACAAACAACAGTAACCAGCAGTCACTGCCCAAATAGGTGGCATTTCACTGGTAACAAGACATCAGCTCCTGAAGGAGAAACTCACCAAATTAATATGGTTTATCTGTTTTGTTAGTTATGACGAATAAGTGACAAAGAAAGAGTTATGGCTGAAATTTGTTAAGAACACTTAAATTAATAACAGACCCAAGAAAAGGCCTTAGTTGGGCAACATGCAGATGGAGGAGAGGGGCAGATGGTATGAGGTATAGTTCTGTAATGACCTAAATCAAATGCCAATTTTTACAAAATGTGTCTGTAAATTTGATGCACAGGCAGCAGCAACCAAAGTTTTCTGCAGCCTCCTTTGAAGAGGCCAGTGGCCGGGACCCGTGGCCACTGCAGGGCCGAGACGGCTGCCCGTGCTGCAGCTGCTGCTGGGCACAAGTTCACGGTTGTTCCCAGCCCGAGCGTGCAGCACCCGCGCCCGGGGCCACAACACGCTACTGTAATGCACACCAGCAGAGCAGAACTAGGCCTACAGTTGCGGTATGGTGCACAGCTCAAGCTGCTCCTCCTCCTTAACAAGAGCAATACATGAATAAAGTAACTGAGTCCTACGTATTCATCAAGGCTACTAGAAACCTAAAACCCTGCTTCAGCTGTTTATTTTGCTTTGGGTGTTTTTTTTATATATTTGTTCTTAAACAGCCCCTGAACCCACGCTGTGCAGTAATTTATACAAATATTCACAGGCAACTCTGCGCGCAGTATATATAATTTTATTGTTTTGACTTAAAAGTCACAAGACTGAAATAAAAATGCACGGGTGGCACTTTGCCATACTGCCCCTAGAGAACAAGAGGCTGTCAGCCTGAGCGCTGTGCCAACAGGTTGCTGTGCACTAGACTAAACTGAACAGCAATAAGTCTACACTGCAGAGCTTTGCTGAAAGATGTGATCACACCTCCTAATGTGACTCCATGGCTCTGTTACTTACAGCTAAATTACATTATTATGACTTCATTGTTGAATCCCAATTCTCCTAATTATAGCCTAGAGATCTATTATTTGATTTTGTAACACCAAGTGCTTCTTTTCTAAATCATGTAATCTCTTGTAGCTTATTAATGTCAGGTTTGTGCACACGCAGGGACTTGGTTGTTTGCCAGGCAGAATCAAATTTTCAAATTTTCACTGTGTTATGTTGCAGGGGTTTGCTTGTTACAATCTAATTATATTGGCACTGAAAGCAAATTTATATTATAAAGCACTTTAACTCTTTCATTGAAACGTATTTGCATATGTAAGTGTCTTGCCATTGGTCTATTAGCTATTTCATTGCAAAATTTTTATGGGATTGTGTAGAAAAGAATAATGATTCTGAAACCATTAACTATTTATTCTCCTTTGAAAATGTAATCGTGCTATTTTAAAGCCATGCTCATTGCAATAACCCCGTGAGTTAAATGCAAGTAGGTGTCACACATGAAACTGCTTTTAAGTCTCATAATGACAAAACTGGAAAAAGAAAATTTATTGTATTATTAAATGACATAAATTTTAAAATGCCATTTTAAACTGAGATTCTATTTCCCGAGTATAAAAGCTGTCTTGCAGGTGGTTTGGGTTTTATTTACATAATTCCCAGTAATGTTAAATATATTTGGCTACAAGTATTTTGTAGTAGGAGCAGGCTTTGAAGTCTCAATTCTGTGCATGTCATCAGCTTCTGCTGACTTTAGTGGAAGTTGTAGGGACTCACAATCCTGCAGACTCAGAGAGCAAGCAAGAGGGAAGTAAGGGTCTGCAGTTCTCAATGGCTATTTCCCTCCCGCTGGATAGGGAACAAGGACTGAGGCTATAGGTGATTTTAAAGTGCTCTTTAAACTACATGGTGAAAGATGATCAGGACTGCAAGGCCCTGCCCTGGTCTGCCTTTCCCTCAGCTTAAATAAAACACTGCAGTTTCCCTGGCTACCTCATGTGGTGTAGCTGTGAACAGCTCCTGGAAGGAGGGGAGGTAGCTCTGTCCTTAAAGGGCTCCACTCCTCTTGCATCTGAGGGAGGAGGCTGTGTGGCTGCAGGTTAAGTCATATGAACAGAGATCTCGCTTGTTTTCCATCAAAGCACTGATCTGGACTCATCTGCACTCTAACTCAGTCCCATGCAGGAGAAAACCTTCAAAACATGCAGTTTGGGCAATGGAGAGAGGGAGGAGAGCAGGACTTCTGCTCTCAACAAGAGCCTGGATCAGGTAGAATGTGCAACTTTATCCTGAATTCAGCACTCATGGTTTGCCTCCCCCAGCAGCCATGACATAAAAATCAGATAGCCTATGCAGTACAGTAACACACTGTAGTGAAACAGATGTTTATATGTACCAATAAAAATATAGAATTATCATAGAGAAAACCTGTGTAGACACAGTTGCCACTAGAAGCTAGTGGATTGCAAAATAGAATAGAGTCTCCCCTGCTACCCTACCTAAGGGCCTTGATGCTTAGTCCACCAAATTCAGTAGGATTCTTTTTACTGCCTTCAGTGAGGGCTACGTCCATATGCTCCAGGTACCTAATGAAAGTGGTATCCAAGATAGTATTCTTTGATAACTCACAGTAAAAATACTGATGCATTACTGTCAACCATGATACATGAATTAGGAATGCTGAGTTTCTCATGAACACTTACTGAGTGTGTTATTGCTGCTTTATTCGTTCTTAAAGGAAAGAATCTTATCCTACATATTCTTCCATCTAGAAGCATGCTGAAATAGATTGACCTGGTCTATTGGAGACTTTGTTGGTAAACTCATTGTCCTGTCATTTAAAGAAGATCCCCATTATTAGTTTTGCGCTCATTGTTAGAGGTTTTTCTTTTTTTAATCCAGTCCATGGTCACCAGACCAAAGGCTAGCTGACGTGTTTATGTACCTAGTGCTCCTTACTGAATCAAATCTAGTGTCAGCTCTGCTCAGCGAATAATAAAGTGTAGCTTTCAAAGTCTATTCAAAACACCCCATTGATGGGCTTTCCTGCTTAAGAAATGTGCAAACGCTACAGCAAGATTTAACAGGTTGCTTCATGTATGGATCAGCTTGCGCTGCACCTGAGTGGGCTGGTTTACAAGTGGATCACCTTACACGGTGCATGAGTACTCTTATTATTTGTACAGAATATCATCTCCACTCTCTATATGTTTTGATTCTGCAAAAAATATCCAAGAACACTTTCAAACTAAGCCTCAGTCAAATGAATAATAAGGACTTTGACGAGAGAATAAGATACCAGGGGAAAAGTTAGTGTCAAGATACAGTGTAACAAGTGTGCATTGTATCACAAATGTTGTATTTAGTATATTTGAAGAATTTTAACCTCTTTGAGCTGATTCCTGTTAAAACCAGGCATTCTATTAAGGTTCATTTCAACCTGCATAAATGAGAAAGCTGCATCTACATTAGAATTGCATGGATAGTAACACAGAATCATCACAGAATCGTTATGGTGGGAAAAGACCTTCAAGATCAGTGAGTCCAACCGTAACCCCTCAACACCATACCTGCTAAACCATGTCCCTAAGTGCCTCATCTACACGTTTCTTGAAACATGTTAAAAAAAAAGTTTACTTTGCTTAGAGATCTGAGTTCCCCACACAGTAAGTTTATGCACAAAAGCAGCAGCAAATTACTAAGCAACATAAGCACTATGAAATTTGAAAGAACAACTCTTGTGTTTCTGTGGCGTAAGCATGAACAATTTGACCAAGAAAAGTAATAGTCCATAATAAAGATGCGATGAAAAGCAATTACACAGCAAATTACCCTTCTGCAAGGGCATTCAGTAAGAAATACTGATCTGTGGCCACTTAATGTAATTTGCAGCAAATCGTTGATCAAATGTATGGATACAGCTGAAGGACTTTCTTATTGCATTATTAAAGTAGCATATTCAAGTTATTGAAGTTTCACATTCAATAATTTTATGTAGCTATACATAAAGGACATGAGTTTCTTATCCAAAATGAATTTTCTTATAGGACGTTCATGGGATTATGGTCCATAAATGGACTGTGGTATTAGCTGATTACACAGTCATGGGGCAATCATCTACCATTGTTGCCCCAATTGCTCTTCCTAATCATCCAAAACATTAAAGCTTTTGAAACAAATTCAGTGAACTTGTTGCAGAAACTTGACAATTTGGTTTCTGAACCCCTTTATCAATCACACTTTATGCTCACATGCCGGTTTGCTTTTGCTACAGACATTAACAACTTTGCTGCTTCTGCTCTCTGTGTTAGAGTGGCTGAAGCTATATATGCCTCTGTTTATCTTGCACATTTTTCCTCCACGGTGTGTTATGTATGCACACTGGCCCAGGCACATAAACTGCAACGCTTATTTTTGAGGAGTAACACAGGCAGACGATACAACTTGCTGTACAACTGCAGGTGTTTCACAAAGCTGGGAATAGAACTAAGGTCTCCTAAGCTTTAGAGCTATGGTTGCATTGTTGCCATTCTTACTACTTACAAATATATACTGCATTTCTTTCCTTTTATGTTATGTCTCAAAATTGTGCTGTTACAGCTGGTTTTAATGCATATGTGTTCATGTGTATTTTTTCTTGGGAGCATTTTAATACAAAATCAGTTATTAATAAGGGGGGAGAAATGAAGAGCATGAACCAAAAGGACCCATGCAAGACCAATTTTGGTTTGCTCTATGACTCATTAATGAACTTCACTCAGTGCTGCTATTGTGCTGAGTGCCTCATAACAAAATACAGGGGGTTAATGGCTGCAGTGCAGTGGGTTTAAGTAAAAAACCCCCGGCAGGTGTGTTCCTTAACGAGGTGTTAATGGTGAGACAGGTGCATGTAAATATGGAGCAGCAGGGTAGAGGAATGGTGGGGGTGTGAGTAGTATGGCCATCAAGTTCTGTAATAGAAGTTACTGCATCATTTAGGAACTAATTGTACTGTGGTCATTGATGCAAAGTAGATCTGAAGGAATTTATCTATAAGAAAGCATTCTGTGTCGTTTCCCCTTCAGATGAGGTGCACACTAGGAAAACTCCAACCGTAACTCTATTTCTAATGTTCTAATGTACTTTGGGTAAATGGTCCTTTCCTAGGAAGTATTTTGGTGATTTTTTCCAGTCACTGGTTTCTAATTTGTTGCATGTTGGCTGTACAAACAGAGATATGCAAGGGAATCAGAGTGCGGACACCTTACATTGAAAACACTTCTATGAAGGCTCTTACAGAAGAAGAAGAAAAAAATCTTGTCTTGATGGGTCAAAGGCCCTAAACTGTCCCATGAATGAGCAATAAGCAAGACTAAAAATAATCAACCTTCAATTTCTAACTTCAGTGCCAAATAAAATCCATGCCTTACAGTAAGCAGTGATTCATGTTATCCTCAAATGGTAAGAAACAGCATTTTTGAGTCCCTAACAGCAGACAGCACAGGAAGGAACTTTTAGTAAAGAGGGGCCGTACAGCAGCAGTTCCATAACTGCAGGCTGTTATGAAGGACCCACTCTAAAGAAGTCCTTTCACAAAGGTAGAAAGTTGAGGCCCTCCTTAGGAAAATAAAATTACTCTTTCCGACTAAAATTTTCTATGAACTTCCATATTCCTATCTCAGGAGGCTCGTCACCTTCAGTAATCAGTTTATTATCCTTATTTGATTTTGAAAATAGTAATAAAATTGTTATCAACAGTATCATCACTCTCACTGTAAAGGGAATAACTGACATGTCGAAACCATTTCCATTTCTGCAACCTCAAACTAGCACTGCCTAAGAGGCCACTTCTTACAGTGGGGCTAACAAAGGCTTCCCCCCTGCCAACCCTGGAATTTGAGGCTTACTTTTCTATAATGAAGTAAAAAAACAGAGCTGTGATTCTGGGAAATAATGTTTGCAATAAGTGTGTTTCCCACGTGCTGTGAAATGTCATCTCTTTGTCCATGCTACTTTGTTCACTTCATCCATCATTTGACTAAATCAGAATAGATTCTTTTGGAAGATGTACCATGAACCAAGTCCTTAGTGGAAAAAAGAAATAAAGGTTTTATTAGCACTTTTCTTATTACTTCTTATATACTGATAGTTTCATCTCCCTCTCAGTTGCAAAACAGGAATCTATGATAAGAAGGCTCCAAATGTCATCCTCAGGATATTTCTTCAGGCACCTGACATGGGCACCATTAGCTCAGATTACTCAATTACCTGCTGGCATTCTGAAGGTGCCTAAAGAAATAATATGAATACATCACTGGAATTTGCATTAAATGTAAATGGGTAGTAAAAAAAAAAAAAATCTGGATTCTTTGACCTCTTTGTGGTTTGTATTAAAAAAGAGCTAAGTAGGATCTCTTATGTTAGAACAGCTGCATGCTTTTGAAATGACTCCTAAAAGTTATTTACTTTTAAAAAAGTCTTTATTTATAACTTCTTATGGTAGAAAATTAAAATGGTCCATTCCTATTAGATGACATCACAAAAAAAATCAACCAGAAAGGCAAGAAGTTTAAAGACACAGCTTGAGTCTCAGGAAAAAAGAAAAAAAATCTAACGCTAACCTCTGAAGATTGCTTGTTACTCGGAAAGGTAGTCTTTCAACGTGTTCATTTTTTTCAGTTTGTAAGGGAAGCTGACAGGCACTTTGGACAACTTATCATGACACTATTTGCCATAAATGTGACACAGTGCTTCATAAATATGACAAAGCACTTTCAAAAGAACCGCTGACTTTTAAAGGTGTCCTACTTCTCTAAAAGCAGGATATTTACTGTAAGTGCAGATTGTTGAGATTCTCAGCTAATTTGCTACCTGCACATCTTTAATGTGTTTGTGAACACTCATAAGAAGTTCATAATTGTAAGTGTCTATGAGATGATTGTGTTTTAAACCAGGTCTGACAGCACAATAGACTCCAATAAAAGAAAACATCAGTTGTACGAGGGAAGCTTCTACAAAAGAGCAATGTGAATGCAAATAATATAAAAAATAATTTAAAAAAAAAACGTAAAAACTGCATGCGTTATTTCTGTACTGCATCGTCTCCACATCATTATCTCAATATCCAAACATAAAAATACTATTGTTATAAGAGTGGTTGTAATGAAAACTGAAACATCCAAGAGTTAAGATAAAATAAAGCTGCTTCCCATTAGAGTGCTTCATTAAATACTCTTAAAAAGATGACAGATATTTAAATCTTCATACGTACTTCAAAATGCTTCCCACTATAAACAGTTTCTGATCCATTAAGATATTCCTATACTATCTAGTTGAAATAAATTACAATTATGGTATGATAGGCATCTGTAAATTCTGGGTTTGTTTCTTGACAGATTGAAAAAATTACAAGCTGAATCCAGCCTTTCTCCAGAAGAGATCAAATAGTCTTTCATAACTCAAATCCAGATAACATAATGACCTCAACAGCAACTTCCTACAGCCCTTTTCTGGCATTATGATGATACACCAAAGGATCCACTGGAAACAGCACTGCATGAGACTTTTTACTGCGAGAACGAACAAACTACAGCAAAAGGAAGCTATGCCTGAGTAAGGACATGGGCTAAACACTGTAGTTGAGAACAAAAGAAGTACTTCTGTTTCACTCTCCCCAAAGGCTAATGTCTGTGTTTTCCAGGTACAGCCTGATAAAAGATATTACCCATCATCCATAAAACCCTTGCTGGAAAGGGCAGTTACACTGTATTGCATGTACATGGCTTCAGCTATCATCACAGTATAAATTTAGGAACCAGAGTACCTACCTGCTGAAGCGCTACTGAAGGTTGCTTTATGAACGTTTTTAATAGTGCTTGCTTACTAAGTTGCTGTTTCTACCTCCACTCCATGCATCTAGCCCTACAGTACTATGCCTGAGCTAATATTCATGATCTTGGGAAGATTAAACTTGGCCCTGTTCATAAAATCATGGTTCTTCCTATGTTTTCCAGAGGTGAACAGAGAATATGCAGTGAAAGAATTCAGAAGTGAGTATCTTCAGACATGGATGATATTTATGCAGGGGCTTTACCTGCAACAGCAGAAAAGTGTTCCACAAACTTTGCCTGCTATTAAAATCTAGAGAAATGCATCCTTAGGCATTAACCTATCAGTCTAGATGGGAACTTTTTATGGAAGGCTGAAAACAAGGTAAAAGTCCATCTGTTACTAAAGCTACAGTGAGGTCCAGAGGGAAATGAATTGCATTAGTATCGCAGAAGAGAGAAAAAAAGAAGTAACAGGATAATCGGTGGAGTATCTGCTATGTTTATGCACCGAAGTTGCAAGTTACGGGGAACAAACTGAATCCCTGTAGTCTCCCAAAATGGGCACTTAATTGGTCTGTCAGAGACTTTGATGAACACAGGATGCCAAAACTGATCTAAATTGCTTCAGGAGAGAGGAGGAAAAAGTGAAATGCGTTATCAGTATATGTCAGGACTGTGTACACTAACCCTACAGTCCTGGCAGGAAAGAGAAAGTGTATCTCATATCTCCCAGATAGAGTAGAAGAATCGGCAGCATAATTTTATGATGATGGTGGATTATTTAATCTGATTGCAATGATTAATGGTAATGATTCAAATGGGGAAAATCATGGTAACAGGGAGGGCAACAGGGGATGGTGATGAGTTTTACCTACCCAGTTTAGATTTAATTCGAACTAATGAGGAGTGACTGGCTGAAAATCTGAAGACGAATGTGACAGCAAACATGATATGCAAGAAAAAAGGTGGTGAGAATAACAGGACAGGACAGGAAGGACAGGAAGTTGACAAAGCAAGCAGATTGCAGTAAATTCACCCATCTGGAAGGTAGACTCTTTGTGAAAAAAAAATATGGGAAGCAGAACTTCAGAGAAAGTGGTGATTGTGACATTAAAGTCATAATAACCATCTGTAAATATAACAAAGCAATATGGAAGCATCAGGAATGCTTCAGGGTAAACTGAAAAGGAATAAATACAAACAAAATGGGAACAAAGATGACTGAGGAAGGATGGATGTAAAGAAATAACCTGGCATGTAAGGTTTAGCTCAAAAAAGCTGAGGTGCAAAATGACTTATTATTATCAAAACAAAGAAAAGGTGATAATGAAATACAGTTCTCCTGATGCATGGCAAGTCAAGGAAAAAATAAAGGACGTGTTCATGACTTAACATAAAAAAGGAAGGAAAAGTACATGTCCGTAACAGATGAAAATTTTCTGTCCTTTCTGATTCCACCTTCATCAAAGTTTAGTTGCAAAATCAAAATATTTCATTTAAAAGAATCATGTGCAGTTTACTCAAAGGAGAGCACAGGTTAGAGTGTTTAGATGAGTTAGATGCATTTCAGCCAGCGAGGTCCGACAGAAAATTCACCTTGAAGTAACTGTTAGAATGGGTCACGACAATCCCTGAACCTTAAATGATCGTTTTCAAGAATACAGAAAGGCAGGGGGACACTGCACCAGAGTGGAGAAGGCAAACATGGCAACTGCCTTTAAAAGAGGGGAAAAAGGGACCTTCAAGTAGACAGGCTTTCAGAAAGTACTAGGCACCTCCCTCAAAAAGACAGTCCTAAAATAAATACACAAAATCACTGGTGAGTTCTGAAAGAAGCACTTAGGATTTAATGGATACAGAACAAAAATTCCACAGAGTTTTCTGTCAGTTCATTCATACATGTAATTGCCTGAACAGGCACATTACTATTTGCAAGAATGGTGATCAGCAGAAGCTACGAAATTTGAGATCTATTTCCTATCAAAGGCAGGAGAATGAATACATGTCCTTCCATCAGGGAATTGGAGTCAAGCTGGCACAACATGATTAACTTTGAGTCTCAGATTGTTTTTATTTTTATGTATTTTATTTTTCCCTGACACAAGATATGAACTAGTATGTTTTGTTAGAAAAACATGCTTAACTGTATGCTGCATAAATTCCCATTTAAAAAGAAAATGTTTTTCAAATAAAGTTCTTCAAATGTTTTGTGAGACATCTGGACTTTTTTTTATATAAAGGATCTGAAAGGAATTTTGAATCCCAGGCTCCTTGTAGCTCTCACATCTTCATACAAAGGCAGCAAATTAGAATGTGTTTGCTGCTGGGAATTGACACTGTGCAACTATTAAGGAAGTAAAATGCCTCCTACTAAGTACAGGTTTGATCCTGTAGTGCCTAGGATTTTTGCCTGAGGGCCTCACTGGAGATGACTGGAAATGGTATGCAAGGTGGGGAAGTGCTTTGAAAGACTGTTTCGTCCTCCTATTCTCTAGTGCTTGCTGGCTGCATTCACTCCAGCAGGGCCTGTACCAGGATGCGTGTCAGGGTACTGGTGAGAGATGGGGTCAGGGCTGCCCTTCACTTCCTCCATGCTGTGCCCATCAAGGAAGGCAGAAACTCATGCACACCGCATGTTATTCACAAGGTGGATGTAATTCTCCAGAGTATTTAGAAGGATTATGAATATAGTGTTACTTAGTCCCATAATTTTATTGTGACTCTCGAAACCTAGTCTCTGGAGTCACGTGAAAATATCTTAATTTTTGTGACCAAAACAAGCAAAGTTTTAGTGTCTTAGAGTTCCAAACTGAGTCAAAAAATAGAAGACTATTAAAAGAATGAAGAGTTCTTACCATTTAATCTGATAT
The DNA here is from genome assembly GCA_013398735.1 of Nothocercus julius. Classification (NCBI taxonomy): domain Eukaryota; kingdom Metazoa; phylum Chordata; class Aves; order Tinamiformes; family Tinamidae; genus Nothocercus; species Nothocercus julius. Next base: position 594,470 of record VZSV01000058.1, read on the forward strand.
TGCAGAGTAAACCTTTCGATTTTTGATGGGCTAAGCCAAAAAGAATAGTGTCTCAGGCTTTTACTGGAATGTTGTTGTCTTACTCCTTACACACCATACTCCCTATGGTTTGAAAATCATGTTTTGACAAATGAATTCTTGTCCAAGGCTGTAGGAAAACACACATTTGCAAGAGGTTTCAGAAGTACCTAAAATGTAGGTGCCCACCTCCCATAGAAGGTCAGTGGCAACCAGGTGTTTAACTCATGCAAGCTCTTCTGTAAATCTCACCTGAAATCTCTGTTATTTTCAAGTGTTTTGCCTGTTGAACTGAAGGATCAGAATCGACTCCTACACAGTATGTTCCTTATAATTACTCACAATGGGAGACTCCACTCATAGCCAACTAGGAGGTATTTCTGAATCTCTGATTTCTAACATTCTCCACTTTCTTACCCCACAGTAGGAACAGACTGCCTTGCATTGCTGACAGTTTATGTCTCCTCTGTAACACCCACCTACATAACATCTATGTTGAGCATTTAGGTTTACACTAGTAGCCCTTGAGACTCAATTACCATAAGAAGATCCATTTCTTTACACTTCAACCGATGAATCAGTCATAGGTTAAAACAAGAGGAGGTAAAAAGCCAGCATGTTTGCACTGATTTTTTTAAAAAACTTTACTTATTAAAATACTCTGGATACAGATTAACTTCTTTGTTGTATGCATGTTCAGATATCATTTTACTTGCCTTAAAATAGGTTTTCATAAGTGAATTAAGCAAAAAAGGATTTGAGATGAACTGTATTTTTTATACACTCACTTCAATATGGTTTTGTGTCCTTATGCAACAACAGGATACTGTTTAACTGGCACACCCTGGTGGAAGCAAGCATGATAGCAGGCTGCTTGCCGGCTGAAACCGACCTCAGGTTTGAACTACTTTGCAAAGATGGTGCAAAATGGTGCGAGGAGAAATACAGAAACACTTTTTCCAATCCCTGTGATGACCTACAAACCTGGATAGAGTCCCGTCATGGGGGCTTTGTTCATACCTCACAGTCAGCGATCTCTGGGTCCTTGTGAGCACCTTCCTCTCTTCCTAGAAAGCTTTCAGTGACGAAGTTCTGCAAAGACTAGTCTTTCCTACCCTTTTCCAAAGTTTCTGCCTAAGTACGGATCTCTCGTCTGGAAAGAATCTGACATCCTTCTGGATTTGTGTTTCACAATCTAATAAAAATTTTAAGGATAAAGCAATGGTTGAATATTCTTCCTCATGTTTTTAGAGTGTATCATCTAGAATGGGTCTCAAAGCCCCCAAGTTATTGCCAAATACCTTCCTTAAACCTTTTCAAAACACTTTTTCAAACTACCTTCTCCCCATTGCTGATCACATTCATAGTGATATTTTTTACTAAAAGAGGCTGTTGTTGCACATCCGGTTCTCTGCACCTACCTCTGTCCCTCTCCAGCCTTCCTTGTACTTAGGCCTTGATGATCTGAGAGGTCTCAGTCTTTAACACCACAGCTGAAGTTGTTAAGGATTCCAGACACACTGAAATCAGGGTTGGGGGAGTGGAGCGGAGGAACTCTTGGTAAGGGGGAGTTCACAAGTGACATTTTCCCTGTTACATAGTTTCCTACAACAAAGAGAAGGGTGAGCCCCAGCTTTTGTCCTTTAGGTGTAGACAGCAGGGTACCTTTCCAAACAGAAAATTATAAGCAATTAATCACCTCTTTCTAGAAGGAACGAGTTCTTGTCTAGAAAGGAATGAGAAGAACTTGGATACTGATTGACAGTATAGCCCTTTAAAAAAAACCCACTGCCTTTCTAACCTGTGATTTTATCACTTATGTACAGTGGCAATGGAGACAATGAATAAGTAAAGATAAAGAAATATTGGCAAAATACTTCCTGAGTAAAAGCAAAATTAGTAAGACACCATGTGAAAATGCACTATAAATGTCAATCCCACAACACTTGAGCTCTTCCTACTTCACATCAAGGAGTTGATTTATTGGGACTACCCAATTAGCAAAAGGACTCCTTTTTGGAAGTAAATCCATTTCAACTTAATTAAATATCCTTAATTAAATATTTTGTAAAAGAACAGTATTACTGAAGTTAACGCAAGGCAGCACTGTTATTTACCATCTGAGGTATTCATTTATGAGCAGCATTGTTATTTACAATTTCCATCTGAGAAGTGTAGAATTCATTTGAGTTTAGGTCAGTATTACAGCTTTACAGCAATTTCCAAATTACAGATGCTTATTTTGGTAGTGAAAAATACTTTATTTTCAATCTACTTGTCCCTTTTCTTTTATATTGCCCTCAGTATTAAAAAAAGGAAAAGAGAAGAAACATGGTCAAACTTTTATCCTCACTTTCATGTATGTGATCTTGGTGTACTGATGATGTATAGAAGACATCAATCAAGTCTCTCTTTGGAATGCAATCATGGTTAAGAAGAATTTGAGAAATACCTTAAGTCACCAAAGTCAGAAACATCTTTGCCCCTGAAAGCACGTGTAGGGCACATCTGGTAAGAGAGAAGATTACACTTTTTTTTATAAATACTTTCTGGAGTGGAACCAGAGTTCAAATAACTCACATAAAGCAAGGAAGAAACCTAACGTGAATGGATGTCTTGCAGAGCAGAGAATTTATGACAGCAGGAACCAACCTGCAACAAAAAACAGTGTTCAGACAGCACCACGTACAGCACAGAGGCACTGTAGGTGTGGCTGTCCTGACACCAAGGCAACTTTGCAAGGTTGTGTGAGCTTCCTGCCAGCTTTCCTGCACTGATGTGCAGCAGCAGCGCTGTGATTCTACTCAGGGACTCATGGAAAAGGTCTATCACTGTAGTTGTTAGGCCCGGGTGAGCGGACTCCATTTTACTCTCAAATCAATGAGAAAGGAGAACATTATGCTCCCAGAGTGCTTTGGCAAGATGTTACCTGTGTCTTTGCTGCTAAGCAACATAGTATTTCAGCTTCAAACTCAAATAAAGAAATCCTTAATGTACTTTTTCTTGTTAACTCAGTTTTCAAGAAAAAAAGTTTTCAACATTTGTGTCTCCACAAAGAGTAAACCCTTACATACTTGTCTTTGTCTCCTAATACTGAGTCTTGACCAATTGCAAAGAATTATAAACTATGTCCCCCTTTGCAAGGATTACAGCCTTCCCAGAAAGCTGTGTTCCCTTACATACCATGGGCTTGCTCCCAAGTCCATATAGTCAATTGGACTTAGTCAAGTGTGCTGTGGCCTGGATTCTGTGTGACCAGGTTATTTGGCACTGTTAGTGAAATTACATTTCTGCAGCCTGTTATTCTTGTACCCCATCTTCTCATAGTAACATTTTTCATTCAGAATCTTTCCAGACCTTATTCACAGGTCTCATTCACACTTCTTACATTCTGCAGGTTGAATTAGCTCATCTTTACCTTAGCGATCACACATGGACATGGGTTGGTTTGTGTCCTGGGGACATGTTAACCTGTGGTTACTGGATTGTGTATCTGACCCTTGACATTTTCTCACACTATGGCACTTCAGTAATATAAAATAAATTTTCATATACTTACTGTATAATTCTTCTTTCTTTTTTTTTTAATTTTGTTGATTCCATATTTTTACAGTGTAGGTCTACTCTCCTTTGACCACAACACTCAGGCATGTCTTAACTGAAAACAATAAAGTTTAGTCCTGAGGGCTTCTTAATCCCCAGCCTTTCATAAATGCAGAAACTTTCCTTTTTTGATCTTCTCATCACCTCTTCACTATATTGCTGAAACATATATTTAATGTAGTATGGGGTATTTTAAAATAACATAAATAAATGGGAAAACACCACAACATCAGTTCAAGTGCTGCTAACTGGAGTTCAAGAATGGTGCAGAATAAATAGGAAAAATATCATATATATAAATCATTTGTGAAACAGTTAAAATTAATGACAAACAAAACTGAGTTCCATTTGTGGTTGATTTCCATTTAGATGCACCCAACAATAAAACAGTTATCAAAGAAAGCTACCAATTAGTTTTTAATTCAAAACATTTCCAGAAAGCAGTTCCCAAATCTCTATTGATATCTCTCCAACAACCTCCTAATTGTAGCAAGTTGGTGGTAAAGAAAAAAAAAACAAAAAAAAAACCCTACTTTAAATGAAAAAGATGTATTCCGTCTGCTGGAGCACACAGTATCCTTTTCTTAATTATTGCCAGGATTTCCCCTACACCATAAGCTTCCTCCAAAAGATTATATATAGACAGATATGTGCGTGTGCATGCACGTGTGCAGGCACATGGATGTATGCTGGCAAAATCATTGCTCTACCAAAATCTATCCCTTCTCCTCTCACCTGCACAAGGTGGAAACAGAGGGATCCCATTATTCTGCCTCCATCTAATGTGAGGGCATAGTCTTCAGCACCCAGTCTAGTCCCATCTATCTTCCTCTGTGCACAGTCAAAATGAATTGACAGTCTCCTGCATAGCCCTAAAAAAGAGAGGAAAATGTGGCTGAGAAAGCTGAAGCCCATTCTGCATAGCAAGAATGTCATCCACATGCTATCAGATCGGAGAACTTGTAAATGCTATTTCATTTGTACATTTCAACATGGAACTTCCAAGCACATTATCATCAATGTCCTTCAGACCTGCAAAATCATCAGTATTGTAACCAAGACACACTAGAAACAATTGTAAGGTGACTATCTTCAGTGTTGAAAGCCCAAAGTACCTTTCCTCAGCGCAGACTTACGAACAAAATATTGCCTTCTTAAACCATACAGCCTCCTAAAAATGCTGGAGCCTTCTGAAATGGGTTTTTAAGCATCATCTGGCAGTTGCAAATGTGGTTATATTGCACATTCCAGACTGGGTAGTACATTTTCACCAAGCTACCAGAGAAGATGGGTGACTGAAGAGGAGGCAAAGGATATAGGACAGCACTGAGCATCCTCTGCAAGCAAGGACTGGATGTAAAATTCAGCATGAAAGGAACATATCGTATTTTATAGCTGACAGAACTATAAAAGCAGTCTGTTTCACACAGTTCTTGAATATTTTCAAACATAATCTAAAATAATTTAAGGCAATGCCCCTCCTGGCATTCCTTTTCCACACAGACAGCAACAAAGCAGGTATGGTGGATGTGTGAGTGTAAAGGATCATACTATAACCAGTTCCTAAAATAACTCATCTGAAAGATAAACTACAGGTACTCTGAAGCAGTATACATATGTAGACAAAAGAATTATCTCAATATTATAGCAGTAAAAAGACTTTGCTACATTGCTCTTTACCATAAAATACCTGTTCTACCTTCCTGAGAAATTCATTATGGAAATGCCTTGGTTTTCTCAAAAACACTCCTGTAGAGTCTGGCATCTTCAGCAGATATTATATTAATTCTGACAATTTTGAAGAGCTCAGATTCAGTAGAAGTGTTTGTGCCAATGAGACACCATCTTTATTTCTCAGTTTGTTTTGCAAATTCTGTTTTTGTTTTCCATACTTAAGAAATGCCTTTTTAAATGTCAGAAAATTCAGTAATTATGTGAAAGGATTTTTACAGACTATTTCTGCTTTTCAAAAAAAAAAAAAAAGTCTGTAAAAAAAAAAAAAGTCAAGAATGAAGACATTTATAGTCTCTGGCAGAGCAATGGAATAAAATCAGGTGTCAGCAGATTCTCTAGCATAAGAGACTCCATCATTCTTTCTTTCAAAGAAGCTGTAAAGCTCTCATGCCATTATACCTCCCTGATATCCTGCTTGCTTCACTTGGTTAGAGAGGTTCTTGAAGGAGTGCAGATGTCTCCCCTTCCATGTAAGATCAGTTAAGCAGTAAAGCAGCGTTTGCCTCTGGCTCACAGCATCTGCACATGCATACGACTGCATCAGCGATAGACTCTGCTTCATCCCATTATCCCATCATCCCATCCCACAGGTAAGGTCAGCAATGGAATCTGGGACTAAACTCAAATCTCCATGAGGTTCTGCATTATTTCAGTGTTACAAGCTGAACTGTCTTTGGCTTTTCAGTAAGTGTAACAAACGCTGTCATGTTTTACATGGAGTCAAAGAAACACTTGGGCCTTTTCAAGGGAGAGGGACACTACTTCTCAGCAGAAACAAAATTTATCAGCTACTGTGGCAGGCACACGAAAAACGAATGAGAGGTGGAGCTGCCTCTAGCAAATATTTTTTGTCTCTCATCAGAGAATTGTGGTCTGAATAATTGCTCTGATAAAGACCAGCAGCTCTAAGATCAGGATTACAACACATACCAACAACAGGCCAGAGGGGGAAACAGCTCACTTAGAGACCAAAAAAAAAAAAAAAAAAATCACTTGTAGTTGTGACTATCAGTCAGCCAAGGAACTACTGCCCCACCCCAAAACTATTATATTGTATCTAAAGAAAGACACGGAAGTCACACACCAGTACCCGCAGCAATCCCCATATGCTAACTTCATTAAAATCATATTGTGCTTTTTGTTGTCACAGTGTTTTTATCTGGAGGAAAGTGTCCTCTCCCGGATGTTTTCTTCCCCCATTTCCCTTTTAAGATGCTTAAGGCTCTGCCTCCTTCTTCCTGCTGGTAACTGAAAAAAAAACCCACAAAAAAGGTCATCCTTCGATCTCTGCTTTTTCTCCTACTATAATAAAATGATCTTCCTTTATATTGTACTTTTATATACTTGACAGCTAAGCTTCAAAGTTAGTAATAAAACTCAAGTTGTAATCTGCTTTCAGTTAGAAGAATAATCTTGAAACCCTTTGGTATTCTTGTCAGAAATAACAATTGTTCATTGTCAACATTAACCCCCTTGAGCCTGCAGATCCATCATTCTCTTTACTCAACAAGCATCACTGCCTACAAAAATCCATTGCTGAGGCAATGGATGGGACCTTGTTGCCATTATAACCATTAAGTCCTCTTCCAATAGCAATTAATGGCAGTATTTACTAGAAATAGTTCAAAATATTTTCATCCAAGACTCCTGTGAAAGTTTAAAAAAAAAAAGAGCCTCTTGCTAAAAGAAAATAATGCACAAAATTTCTGCTTTTCTTAAGAAATGCAAAGTATACTTTTAATCAGAAAATACATAACCTCATTTTTAAAGCTATTTAGTGTTTTTTTTTTCCCCTCTCTCCCAGAAAGACAGATCTGAACATTTTATACTACACACACTATTTAGTGCAAGTGGGATGATGGCTGAGGTGAACTTTCACAGAATTCTCCATAAAAAAATTTCTTGGTCAGTTCATTTTAAGTGAGAAATAAATCAGCATCTGGGTATTGGAGGTTATCTGTGCTTTAAACAGAAGGCTGGAGATGTGGCAGAAGAATGTGGTACATTAATAGTAAGATCACTTTGGAAAAAAAGACCCTTTAAAACCAAAAATAAATAGCTTAAAGGAGCTAGAAATCCAGTAATTCTACGGAATAAAAATAAATATACGCTATGAAAGATGCTGATAAAGTTTCAGTCTGAGAACTACAGTACAATTAATTTGTTTCCTCTTTATTCCATTTCCTTCACTCCTGGGTAAAGTGATTAGAAAAGGTGCTGTTGCTGTTCAGACATTTTCATTAGGGCCCAAGAAGCAGCTAACAAGAAGAAATATGATTTTCCTAGGATCATGTGACTTGTCTTGCAACTTATTTTAAACACATTTTTGAAGTGTACTGTTCTAGTTATATTAAGCCACAGGTAAAATCAGGGTTGTGCGATGCTGGGATGGGTCACTCAGTGATAAGGTAGAACGTTTTAAGAAAAGGCTACACAAGCAACTAATTGGCATAGTCCAGGCAGAGGTGAGCCTGCTTCGGCTCTGTGACTTGGGAAGATCTTGTCTTCAGGAGCTCTCTAATTCTCTGTTCTCCATATCCGTACTGCTCCACCAGAGTCTTTTGTCTCTCCCTACACTCAGGTTCAGGTGGACACAGTCCTAGCAATAAAGACTGTACATTATTTCTCCATGCTACACAGACACTTTGCCTTTTCAAATTTTCAGTTCTTGACCACATTCTCAGTCCTTCATAAATTCTCTGAACTTCAACTATCACACAAAAGGGTTATCCACAGAAACACAGTCTGTATTAACACAGAACATATTATGTTAATTAATTGTTTTGCTACAAGCTTACTCACTCAAGCAACTCTAGATAACTCAATACCCCAGCCCACTTTCTAGTTGGATATCTAGCATGATGACATGCTTCTGTGAATTGGGGATAAACCCTAGAAAAGATGATATCATGTAAGCCCATTGTCCCCAAAAACTAAAATGGCAATTTTTAGTAAATAAGTTCTTAATCATGTTCACCGATCTCTTCAGCAAAACTTCCCATGATCATTTTAATTACAAGGATGTAAAACTTATTTTTATGTGCAAATACCTATGAAAGTGTTGATACTAGTTACTAACTAGCAAGATACTCCTCTATTAGCCTTCCTGGCTTTGAGTAAAAAAAGCACAAAAGCTAATCAGTTTTGGATCACAAAGTGATGAACCGTGACTTTTCTGAGCTGTATAAATCACCTCCTGACTTTGCCTGATTACACTAATACCTCTAAGGAAGTAAAACTCAATCCCTGTGTCAGCATATTCTGAATCCACACCATTTGCATTGGTCACAACTGCTGTGAGCTTTACGGAAAGATGCAGAGCGAGTATAGCCACAGCTGACCTTGTGGGTACAACACCACGCTGGTCCTGATCCTATGAGACATCTCAGTACACAATCAAGCAGCTGCAGTTCCACTAGTTTTCACTCTGTTTGAAAACACAAAATAAATGTCTTTAATAGGAATATGTCCTTTATAAGGAACTCTGACACTTATAATACTGAGGCAACAATCTAGCACAGGTTAATAACATAACTTGGCCTAAAATAGTACTTAGATGATATAGGAGGGCAATATGTGTGGTTTGATGCTTAACACCCAAGTGTACATTTCTGGTCTTACTTTTATTTAAATAATCTTACATACCCACTGAATGAGGCTGCTGGATCAAAAAAATCCAGACACAGATTCATGAAAACTGAGAAAGAAAGGGCTACATTTGTTAATTACTCTCCTTTCTGCACCCAGTCCCCTTAGCGCCTGCCGCATAACAAAGCTTCCTGTATTGCCTGCAGCAAAGTCATAGGACTGTACAGCACTACATGACACACCAAAGTAGGTTTTTTTCATTTCATATTTGACCCTCCTACATGCCTCTTTTTTCAAACTGAAAGACAACCATAAGTGTAATCACACTGTACCAGTTAGATCAGTTGCCAAGGTAAAATGACTTGAGAGTTTTGTGCAAGGTAATGTACTAGTACCCAGTTTCTGAGGAAGTAAAATAGTTGTTACCTTGTTAAACTCTCATACTTGTATTCCAAGCTTCAGAGGAAGGCACTCTCTGCAGCCAACTCCATGTCAATTTTTCTCTGTGTCAGAGGTGGGGTACATTCATGGTTTTAATGTACTGTGTCCTTTTTTTTTTTTTTTTTTTTTTTTTTTTTTTTTTTTTTTTTTTTTTTTTTTTTTTTTTTTTTTTTTTTCCTGTTTGCTTAGAAATGGACAGACTAGACACTGTCCTCAGAAATACAAAATACCCCAGGCAAACATCAAGATTTGCGTTCAGGGTAGCCAAAGGCAATGTGCCCCAAAAAGTAACTCAAAGAAAGCTGTATTCAGCTACAAAAACACATTCAATCCACTTCACAGAGCATTTAGTGTTGATTAGTGCAAATGTGTTATTTGCGTCAAATTCTTGTGTCTTTAAAGCAGGTAAGAAAAAGGTCAGCCAGGCATGATTGCCTTACTCTTTTTTCTAAGAAGGCCTTAGAAAAGGAGCTAGAAATTGAAATGATAAACCTAATATCCAAATATACCATCATCTTTCAGGCTAAACCTTCTCTAAGCAGGTTAACAATTTGTTACAAAATCAACTTACTGGAGTTCCAAAAAAGTTTTTAGGTTACAACGTAGGTCTGGGCTTGCTCAGAGTTCTCTCTCAAATTCTGGAGCAAAACCTCATCGGATCCAGAAGTCCCTCTCCCTCGCACCCCACCGCTTGTGAATACAATCTTTCTTCTGTTGTTCCTGCCGCCTTCCCAAACCATGGTGAAAGGCTTATTCATCTGGGGAGGGTAAGGGGACCCTTTGTGCTGAACCTGTGCTCAACCACAGTAAAAGCGACCGAGGAAGGCTTCTGAGATGGACCACTGCACTACAGATCTGCTTCTGTTTTATTCCTCTATTCTTCTGGCATTTTTTTGAAGATTGAAAGACTTTCACTGGAGACAGACTTGACCACTAAGCCTAAGGCTTATTATATCCCCTTTCTCTTTTTTTTTTCTTTACTAATAGGTGAGATTGGAAGGGCATTGAATAATACAAAACCACTCATTACTCTCATAATGACAGCTTTGCAGCTAGCCTCTGCAGGAAGGGTTAGAGATACTTAAATTTTCAAACTACAGGTGTCTCAAAATGGGAGCCCATCAGGCCAAATAAAAGATTTACTTGTCATATACTTGCTACTGCATTAATCTAACAACTACTTGACCAAAAAAAAAAAAAAAAAAAAAAAAAAAAAAAAAAAAAAAAAAAAAAAAAAAAAAAAAAAAAAAAAAAACAAAGAGGCCTGCAAAAATTTTGTTTGGTTATTTTTTTTTTTTTTGGTGGTTTTTTTAGGGAAGGAAAACCAGGGGGGGGGGGAAAAAAAAAAAAAAAAAAAAAGGAAGAATTGATACTGATATTCACGGTGTTCTTAAGTAGTCCAAGACTGTATCTAAAGAAGGTATTATATAAAATTGCCAGGTTTAGAGGGGTGAAACAAAGGCAAAGACACCCAAGGACAAAAGTCAGAAAGAACAAGAAGTTGTCACAAACACCGCTAATGCACAGCAATTACCTATGGACTCTGATTCTTTATTTGCTTCATTAGCAATTCTGAACAAAAATTAATACAGACTTAAAGGCATTATAAATACTACAGATATAGTTTTACCAAAAATGTTCATGGTGTCAGAGAAATTCCTGCTAATCATACAGAGTGGGTGATTCAAATGATATTTAGCAGCATTATAAAAATACTTGGACTCTGATGATACTTGAGGGTTTCACTTTAGCCTATTGATTTTAAATCTTCCTCTATACCAGCTGACTACACTACAAGCTACCGCAAAAAAACACTTCATAACTGGTAGAACTGTCAACCAGCGGGGCGCTGATTTTAGTAGTTTTACTACTTGATCTTTCACCTGTAACAAAAACCTCAAACAATTAGGCTTGGCAGCAAGAAGTAGTAATATGACCCTCATCCACAAAGTTTTAGTTAAAGCAATTCACTTGTCTTTGCTATATGCTAAGGACACACAGTCTACCATGGGTGATTGGTTATACCACAGTTTCTTGGCTGTATCCTTATATATTACTGAACCTGTAAGTTAAGGATAGTTGTAAAGTTTTATAACTGAATTGGTGAAAAACAATTAAACTGTTTAATACATCAGAATAGTCTTTTTTTTCCAGCATTTTTTTCTATTAAGACCCTTCAGGGGAGAGCTGGGCAATGTTTAACCAATAAAAACTGTTTCTTAATTATAAAAACAAAACACAAAAGATTTTCAGGAACTCTTGATTTTTGAACAAAACAACATAGATTTTTATCATTTTCTCCCATAAATTATTCACACAAAGAGGATTTTATCATTTTAGCTCATTCATCCTAGAAGCTTGTAGTCAACTGCATACATTTTCCTTTCAGCCCTTCATAGCCTGTAGCCTTTTATCTGAGGTAGGGAGTTAGATTTAATTCTTTGTGACCAGGCTATTCTCTGACTGTGCCTGGAAGAGGATAAAGTTTGTGTGTTGGATGGTGTAGGAGTACTTAGCTATCACACAGTAAGGTGACATCTTCAGCTGACATAAACTGACGCAGTTGCAGTGATGTCCACGCTGCTGTCCGAGACAGCTGATTCTGATCTGATCAGCTGAGCTGATCAAGTAAGCAGAAGGGCATGTCCAAGCCTCTGTAAGCACTGGACAACTTTCCTGAAACTTACAATTAGAAATAACTGTGGTAACCTGGATTCCACTTTGTGATAACAGTTGGCAAATGCCAGTTTTCTAATGGCAACCACTGTATGTAGAAATGGCCCCAAGGAGCTTTATGCAGCCAGAGAATTTTTTTTTCATGGCAGAGCAATAAAGAAGTATCCTCAGCAGTCTGCTCATGCTGCTGCTCTTTCTGATGCTGACACTTTTGATGTCCTCAAAGCTGCTGCAATTGCATCCCTCTCTGTTGATGCCACCACACATCCTTAGCATATGAGCCAACAGCACTTCCTTTAAATACTCCTGCCAAGATTTGGGGAAAGATGATTTTAACCTCCTATATTCCTCTAAAATATAGAACCACTAGATTCAAGTTGAGGTGAAATTTCTGAAAAACCTACAGGAATATTGTGTCCAACAATCATTCTAAAGACAAGGAAAAACACTCATACAACAGCGCAGGGTGGGTAGTCAGATTAATTCATGGTATAGTAGCTGAAAAACATTCTGTTTTCAGAAGCAGAAAATATTGCTTTTCAATTGAGAGGTTGTTCAATGCATTATATTATGACACCTCTTTAAAGTACTTGATTTTTTTTGCGTTACATCCCTGTCTTCCTAAACTTCTAGTTACAACTGTATATACACCTGCTTAAACTAGATATAGCAGTACATTTGTTTTCACATTATAGTTTCTTTCATTCAAAATAAGCTCAGGAAGTCAGGATTTTAGTTTTGCCTCATCAGTAGTATTTTGTTTCTTTCCAAACCAAACTCAAATGTGGAATGTGTGTTCAGGTACTGTTTTTAACTGACTCATTTAAACTAGGATTACAGGGTTGAGGTGGAATGTTCCACTTCTGACTCATCTCTAAGTTCTCTCAGCCCAATTCGAACTTGGGCATTTTTCAGCCTGTGTATTCTAGCCATGTTTGTTTATGGTCAGGTTTCAGTACCCCATCAGCAGTATAGTACTTATACTGACTGCCACTGCATTACCTACTGAATCCAGTACTATTTAATGTAAGCGTAACTCTTCTACTCTCATTTTGTTAGGTCAAAAGAGCAAATATTTTCAAATCATATTTGAAGAGTTTTGTAATACAAAAAAGCCAGAAATGTGGCCATTTTCAAGAGTCTAGATGAAGCAACAAAAGTTGGGGAAGTTCTGGAAAGACCAAGCATGTAGAAATATGACCAAACAAAGGTCAAGCCCATTGCCAGTAGCTACAGTCAAATAGCAATTTTAGAAAATGCTTTATTTCAGATGCTAGTGACTTTTCTACCAGCATCACAATCCTTCAGTGAGAGTGCCACCTCTGCAGATTTCCTCTCCCCGCCTATTTCTCCTTTTTCCCTTGTGTTCTTTTGACTTCCTGAAATATTTAAATGAAGCTTGATGATCTTTTCTAAGTTTAAAAAATATGTGTCTGGCTATAACACCAGGAGACGTAATTTTTTCAAGATCTTGTTTTCCCAACTGGGGACTCTGCAGGCAAATTGGATAGACTTTTAGATTGCTTGGAAAGGTTAAAGTAGAAATCAAGTATCTCCAGACCTTTAATCCAGCTCTTCAATCTGCTTTGAAATTTCTTTTTAAAATAAGCTATCTTATGTTAACTGAACTCTGTGAACAGCTCACAAAAAGCCTGGTGAGAGGTTCAGTGGTCAAATGCAGTTTTAAAATCTGATCTTACTTGGGCCCATCAGTCAAAATTATTCTAATGCTTTGCCTTTTTTCCCCATCTCTTAACACTTGCAAAGTGATTGTTGTTTTTACATAAAACATGGAAGGACTTACAATTTGCATTTCATCACGCTGGTCAGGAAATATCAGTGTGAACTTAATGTGTTTTTTCATGGAGAAAGAGTTTCTAAATTGCAGTTCTTTATCAGTGCAGGATTTTATTCAGTATAAAATATAATATTTTAAACATCCTTCGGCTAATGTAAGTTTGGGTAACTTTTTAACATGGCATTTGAAACATAGTACAATGGCCTACGGACAGCGGTAGAAATTTGAAATTGCTGAAACTGATGGAAAGGGAATGATTTGGTCCATATCAAATCTCTACTTAGGCTGAAACACCGAGGAAAGTGTACTTGAAAGAAAAAAAAGAAAGAAAAAAAAAAAAAAAAAAAATTCAGCTACCTTAATTATTGAAAAATTCTAGCAAAAGCACTGAACAGATACTGTGAATATGTAATTGAACTTAATGCCCCAAATAAGCAAAAAAGGTGCTGGGGCTGTTAACATCAAAGCCCACATTCATAAGCTAGGCCTTGCAACTGACAAGCTCCTTCTGGAAAGGGGGGTGAGGGGGGCAAAAAAAAAAGGACTGGAAAGATCTCTGTATTTCAGTGTCATTTGAGTAAAACTGACATGATAAAAGCAAGTATGTGAAGAAAGAAAAGGCAAAGTAGGGTCAGGTTCCAGCTTCCAGCAGTACTGTACCATATCATGTCTTAAGTAATAAACTTCATTAAAAAGTAAATTAGGTTATTTCGTCGGCAGCTGAAATTGAGTCATTTTTTTTCTATAGATTCTACTGAAATGTTTCTACCACAGTAACAAAGCAAACAAGCAACAGTTACACTGAACGAAACACTGTTGAGATGTCTCTGGCTGCTGCAGAGCACAAATGGTTAACATAAAAGCTATTTTCTTTTAGCAGATGATTTACATTAGTTTGGGGGTTTTATAAAAGAATTAATTTTAATGATGATCCACAAAGGGATTCTGCTAGCCAAGTGATACGTTAAGAATGACTGAAATGTACTTCCTTGAAAAGCATTAGTATTTCTGGAAATATTTCAGAGCATTTTTTATTTTAGACATACAAATCTTCTAGGACCCTAAACGCTTTCAGAGATGCTGAGAGCTCTCCCAGACTCTGTATTTCTACATGCGCTCACAGTCTCACCTTCTAAGACAGAACATTCATATAGTTATAAACATATATTACAAAATACTTACAAATGCACATGTACTTTCTCTTACACACATTTGATGGACTCAATTTCAGATCTGATCTAGATTAAAAACAGCACTACAAAATATGTTAGTTTTAGTCTGGATCATTTCAACAGTCCATGTTTGTGTCACTGTGCTACAACCAGTTAGAGGGGCTCATAGTAGATAGAAAATGCACATTCTACTCCTATATAATAGTATAGTATTCATTTTTCTGAAACTACAAAAATATAAAGTGCAGTTCATGACTGGTTGTAACATGCATAACAGAAAAGACTACATACTTGGGCTTGACAAAAAACATCTGACAGTGTGAACAGTGACAACCGATGTAATGCATTTGAAAAAGAAGCAGGAGTATCTATGGCTATTTTATTTCACAAACAAGAGAATACACCTTTACTCTTACCAATAAAACTGCTCTGACCTAATTTCTTGTTTAAAAGGACAGCCCTTAACAGATAGCTGGACTGTTACTCAACCCTTGCCAAGAAATAACTTGCTATTCATCCAATGCAGCAAATCCTTACATGGACCTTGACTCAGCAAAGCACTCAAACATCTACTTACCTTCCCCACGTGTTTAAGTGATTTGCTCAGGAAGAATGCAGTTCTGTTTATATGCTGTGTTTAACTGAAATCTCACTGCTTTGGCAAACTTATTTCATTCTTCATCTGTTTGTGAAAGCCTGTGGCTCTATGAGGCGATTGAACCTCCGACATAGATACTCCTTCCTTATTTTTCCTAAATTATCCATATATCTTAAAAGTTTAAAAACAACTTTGCTCATGACCTCATCCTTCCAGGGAGAAATGCAGCATATTGCAGATACCGGGTGAAAATACAATTATATTTATTTCAGTGAGAGTTTTGCCAAAGACTTCAGTAGGATCATGGAAATGATAAAGCAAGTTCCTTAAATTTAAAATGAACTGCTGGATAGATGCAATGGTTGGGGTGATTTTTTGTTTGGTTGGTTGGTTTTGAAAGAGACAGTCAACTGATAGTCCAGTCTATTTTCCTCATTGATTTAAAAGTAGTTTCAAGTACTATATATTTGACTGTTTTTTTGTTGTTGTTGTTGGTTTTTTTTTTCCATAAGGGTTTGCAATCATGTTTCCCATATCCTATAACCACTTTTTTGAAGGATTTTTTTTTTATTTTTTCATGTTGTATGAAAGATCTTGTGTAACTGAGAAGACAGAAAGACTACTCACAATGCATGGTAAATACAGAAAAGTACATTGGGAAAGAGAAAATTTTAAAAATAATATTTTGAATATACAGTCTTCACAAAACAGACTTTTTTTCTTTTGGAAAGTAATCAAATGAAACATCAAATTTATACTCCTTTCCAAGTTTACTTCCTTAAGGCCTTTTCCAGTTCAGCAATATATAATTATGGCTGAAATCTAGAATCTTCAATATTTTTGTCAATTGGCACCTAGAAAATTTTTAATTATCAAGATTCCAGCTTCCACTGAAGGAAAGGGAAAGACTTCTCATTACCTATACAGAGAGCTGGAGAACATTCTAAATATATAATGTGAAAAAGAGAAAATCCAGGTAGGTACAAATGCTTATCTGTTAGAAAATGTTTTCAGCTTCTGATAATTCAACTAAGTAAGTATGCAGTATAACAGACAGGTGTGCTACATGTAATAACTCTGACATGTATCACACAGACAGGTGGAAATGGCATAGTGTGGCGACAGTGGTGAGTAGAGAAGACAATCACCTCAAAGATTTTGGGAACAACTGCTCACACCAGATATTTAAAAGATCTTAAACACTCACAGAGGCAGCAGTGGCACTAAAGCAACAACTTCTAAAATGCTGTAAAAAAGAAAATTAGCAGGTCACAGTGCTATAGCTTTCACTGCTATGAAGAAGTGGGCCTTGCAAAGGAACAGGGACCCTTCTATAAGGACAGTCATTTTCTGCTTCCACTTCCAGTTCAGAGCCACCTTCCTCCAGCACCCTGGCCCTCCGTAGGGTGGAAGGCTAAGCAAAGGGAGCAGTAAATTCCCTGGCTGAGCTCTCCCGCAGAGCCAATGTACTACAGTTTCCCTGTACACCACAGCAGCTTTAAAGCCTTCCTTGCAATTTTGCGCTGCATCCTCAGTTTCATTCTGGAATGGGTTAAAAAAAAAAAAATCAAGTCTTGTTGAGCTATGGGTAAGTAATCTAACAATTGTGTAATTTACTTTAAGGCACAATAAAAGATGTTGACATGCAATGTAAGCATTGTTCCTGGCTCTAGTTATTCCAATTATTTTTTATGTTTTCCTCTTAAATGAAAAACATATCAGGCAGTAACTCAAACACTGAGATACCTATTTATGTCTTAGAACAAACAGTTTGAACAGGATTATATACAGATGTCTAAATATTTTGAAAGTATCTGTTTATGGTAGCAAAATGAAACTACCTGTTTTCATTCGGAGATTTTTATTGAAAATTTGCATGCAGAACTGAAATTGCTTGTTAGCTGATACACTGTGGCAAATAAGGCTTATTTACAGAGTATATGAAGTGCTTGGTTCTGTGTTTCAATTGGGAAAAGCAATACATTTGAATTTTCATTAGACTGCTCAATTTTTACAAAAATGATTCATTGTATAACAACAGTAGTAAGTGGCTTACTCTCCGTCTCTGTCAACAGACAACTAGCAAATTGCTGGCTGCATAATATTTCTGTTAGACTACTTGTGTATGGAAATCGGACTGCTTTGAAAGCAATTTAATCAACAGTGTAAATAACCTGTGTAAAATAACCAACAGTGTAAATGCCTTTAAAATAATCAAGACTCTTTATTGTACATAAAATAAGCTTATGTACCTCCAACAGACTTTATAACCATGGTTTGTTCTGACCTATTTGTACTACATTGTGCTCTATAGTAACCAACGCGTACAGAAGCTTGATTTGGAAACCTCCTGTTTTGTAGGTGCAATTTTTCACCCACAGAGAACAGTATACACAGTTACACCATACTAATAAATTGCCAGAAAAAAAATAAGAGAGGATTACAGATGTAAAAATTAGAGCCCGGGTTGAAAACTGGATTGTGATGCATACATAAAAATAAATCTACAACATAAAAAATCAGGTAATTTGTTAATGTTCTCAATTCACGTCTTGCCTTTTTTAGGCAATGAAATTTCCCTGGGTTTTGCAATGTGACAGAAGTTTGATAATACTTAAATTTAGGTATTTTATGTAGCATATTTACATTTTTTCACATTTTAATATGGCTAATAATTGATATCATAAGTACTAAATATGTGCATGATTTATTTAATTACATAAGCACATGCGTACTTCCCTACATTCCCTGCCAGACAAACATCAAACAAAGGAAAAAGAACCTTGAGACTAGCAGGCAGGTAGAAGAAAGTCCTTAGACTGTGATGCTAACATAAGAATGACAGCAAGATAGCAAGTGAAAGCGAGTGCAAACAGAATCAACGGCCACTATTCAGACTCTCAAAACAATACACAATGTGAGAATGAAGCCTATTGCTTTAAAATTGCTTTTTAAACATGTGATTATATTTGTATTTTTTTAAAATTTGTTTTAAAATTTTACAAAACATGTTTTTAGCTTTTCATAAATTTAGCGTGCAATATTAAGTTCTGTGCAAGGCTAACCTAATTCAGACTTGTATTTTGGAGGCAATCAGAAAATGGCTTTTTTAAGGACATTAACAAAGTTGAATAAGTTTAAAAAAAAATGCTTTTGAGGAAATGAATCTCAGTAACAGGCAACAGAGGCAGTGGAAAGTATTAAGCAGTATGAGAGAGCTAAAAAGATTCATTAGCAGTGAAGACGCTACATGAGATGGAAGGTGGATGGTGAAAAGGCGAAAGCCAGAATACTAAGGTCAACAAAACAGCTTGGCTACTTAATGGTCGAGTACACATTGTTTAAGATGTGGAAATACACTATTTAATCTGTGGCCAACAGATTTTTGATACCTATTGGTTTTACCTTCACTCTACTTTCTCTTTGTCAAGCACCCGCAGCCATGTATTTTTGTGCCCAAGTCAGGGACCGGAAAGGAGTCAGATAAAAAATTTTGGAAATGGAAAATCATTAAAGAAAACTGACTGCTAAAGTGATCCCACTGCATTTCCACCTTGAACTTTTCAGTGTGTTTTGGTGTGTTTCATCTTCCTCACATAAAAAAAAGAGACCCTTTATTTGCTTTACCTTAACTCTCTAGGTATAGGGGTCTATATTTTCATATACTTTTATCCCCAGCTGTATGAATCTAGTACAGCTACACAATTCATTACAGTGTTCCTACTGAATCTGAATCTTGGTATCACTAATAAATTTGTTACAGGTTACTGAGTGTAATACATCCAAAATTGCTGTCAGAGGTTATCAAAAGGCTATTTTACCAGGTTACAACTACTCAAGCACTTTTATCCTTCAGACAGTGAAACAGACTTCATTCCAGATGGCCCCATCTGTTTACCACGACAGATACTTGCATCTGCAAATACTTCAATGCATGTCTAATAGAAGCAAACAAGAAACTATTTCATATTTCCATAGTGGGTTCTGTCATCTTTCTGAAGAGGTAACTTAGTACAATAAGTACAATTTTGATCACTGTTACAGTGGTTACTACAGTCAGTTATTTCTGAGAAATCACCATAAACCTCCACTCTTAGTCCTCCAGAGCTGCTCACATCAGAAAGACCTTTCCTTTTCAGTCCTGAATTCCTAATTCAGTCTTGCAGAAATCCTAGCACTTGCCCATTGTATACTTTTTCTACCAAATCCATTCACCAGGAATGGTAGCTCGTATGTGACGAAGAAAAAAAATGTGCATGCCCACTTCTGAGCTCAGCTGCCTTGACTCCCTCTATAGCAAATGGGGAGAAATAGGCCTTAGGGTACGAACCATCTCACCTTGCAATGTCCCTCTGGATGAAATTAATGACCCCCCAAAAAAAGCACAGACATATTTTTTCTTCATCCACTATAAAGGAAATCTAAATGCATGACTCAGGTTCAAAAGCCTATACTCTAGATATCTAAAGCTAAGTGATACTACATCTACATACAGATTCTTATCTACGTTACCTAAGCCATCCTCTGCAACCACTAATGGGAATCATGCCACAACAGGTCCTGCAAAATACAGGGGTGTAGCCAGAGCCCAAGCACATATCATATGTCCTCTCACTGCACACTGCCTTGTTCCTGAAGCTGTAATACACCACTCATCATGAGGAAGCCCCAGTACTTCAACTGGGCTCGTAAAGAACAGATGTAAACATGACAAAACATCCTTCTCATGTTTTAGACCTGTCTTAGCTAGAAACACCTATGTGAAAGGCTGGCTTGATTCTTAGATCCGAACTAAATTATTTGACTTAAATATATACTTTGGTATGATTATTGCTGGCATATCACTTCAAAAGGGTTACTACCAGAAATATAAGTAGGTAATTTCAAAGCATTACATTTAATATGCAGTAATTAGCCTTGTTCCTACTTCCCCAAAGTTACAGTTTCAGCCTAAGCATAGGAAAAGGTAGATAAGGGGAAAGTTTAAGGCTGACCCCATTTTTGAATAGCATTGGAATTCCTCGCTTTTCCTGATGATGGTGGCCTCATTTATGTACTCCCAAAATCAAAAAGACACTGTTGCTGAGAAAGATACTAGCTAAACAAATTGTTAATTTTCTGTCACACTTTAAGGGAGCTGCATCCCCTTCTGACATTTCCATTAGAAGCTCTAATTAAAGGCAAATTCCTGTGTATCCCACTGAGATTTCTACAGGGCTCAGAAATAAGGAGCATATTGTGATAACTGAAGAGTGAAAAAAAAAAAAAAAATCTGGTTGGAGCTTACAAAGCTAAAGTAAAATGAACTGTGAATTTTAAAGAAAATATAATATTCTGCTGTGCAGGACTTCAGAAACCATGCGGTAGCATTACATCTAACCACATCTCGTTAAGGAGGGATGCAGCCCTTGATACGATGCAGTATAGACCCAGTACGGTGTATGGTGTTTGCATGCTTATTAAAAAGACAACTAGAGGGGAAGGTGGAAAAGGAGAGCTGTAGGATTGGTTGGAAAGATGAAATAAAGGTGAATTTTTCTTAATTGGCAAATACATCAGAGAAAAAAATGTGATTTACCCTTACTCCATCATAAAGTTGCCATTCAGCTTCTAGTCTACACCTATTCCCTGAATAAATATTTTCAGTGAGGAAAATGCATGCTGTAAGCAACTGCTGAAGGGTCAACAGTGCTGAGCAGCTCCATTCTGTTCTGACTAGTGACAAATAGCCTAAAGTTCAGTTAAGAGCCATGAAGTTCCACTTTAGATAGGGTGCCGCTGTTCTATTTTTGACCCTAACTAGCAAACTGTAAAGGTTGTGTCTTATTGCTTTGCTAGTTTTCTGTGTTGGAATAATAAAACATAGTATTACAATAAGATATAAGAACAAACAATATTGAAAATAAAGTGTATTCTCAAATGTAACACAATACATTCAAGTACAATATGGCGTACTTTTCTATTACTAAGATTTCTGTTTAATTCGAACCATAGTTTAAAAACATCTGCGGTCTCTGAACTAAATACATCTACCTGAATCCAATAAATTATAATTTACCTATCCTTTTCCAATTTTTTCCCAAGATTTTACTGGAGTTGGACAGTTTATCTTCTTAACATCTTGTACTAACATACTTCAAAAATTTCCTCTATCATCTCAAAATATTCACAGACCAAACTTGAAGCATGTTCTACAATTTTTGGTAATCTAGTGACAAGGAAGAGTTGAGAGGTGGCAAACATAGCAAAATTAGAAGTAGAACTTCTACAGAGGAGAAGTAATTGTGTCCTAAACAAAGCTGTTTCAACCTCTATAATTTATATAAATACATCTACATAAAATACATATCTATATAAATACATACATACAAAATTTGAGAAAAGCTTTAAGAAATAAACCATGTTCCATTTTGCATCCTTCATCATGACTCAAAGTTTTATGAGACGGCCAAAGTTGGAGCTGTGCATTTAACTCCTGCTTTAGACAGACTTGGGGAAATGAAATGACATGCCTACAGTTACATAACCAGGACCAAATATACAAACAGGGTCCTGGTCTTAGTGTGATGCTGGATCTTCGTGAGCACAATCATTAGTTGATTTCATATTCTACTGATTACTTGGAACATAAAGTTTAAGTAACGTCATAAAATGAGACTTTCTTTAACTATATGCTCAAACAAGGACATACAGAAAGTCAAAGCTTTCAGAAATGTTACCTCTGATAATGTTGTTGTGGAACAAAATCAACTGAGAATTTCCAATCAAAACTAAAATCTTTTATATGAAACTAAAAGGGCAGATTCTTTCCCCCCCACCACTGTTCTAAGTAATAGCACAATAGAGAATTTAGGGATGGTAAAAACCAAACAACTCACTTCACTATGTTCCTTCTCTCCTTCAATCAGTATTTGTGCTTTCATGCACCTCTTCAAATTACCATTTCAATCAATCTTGTGAAATTTTGGGGCCAGATCCTCTGTGATTACAAAACAGCAGAGCTTCCCTTAAGTCAAAGAGCTTAGCAACAGATTACCATCACCGCATAAGAAGTTTCAAGCACCTGACAATTTTAAATGAAGAGCAGTTGGCAGTATCTGTACACAGCAAGAGGAGTTAACCAGTCTGCTTGACCAGACCCTAAAGCATTATTCTGCCTACCTATAAACAGAAGAAACGGGTAAAGCTCGTATGAGATCTGCTAAGTCTGGTCTGACATAAGGTAATTTCAAACTCCCTCTGATTTCCAACTACCAAGAAGCTTTATGAGGTGATCTGGCAATCTGTATCATACAGCTGCTCAGGCAGCTTCCAGGCAGAATGAGCAGATCCTCTGTAGAACAAACATCATGAGCATTCTTTCGGCTGATGAGTGAACAAGCAAGGATTTGTATGGAAAGGAATAAACAATTTCATAAAGCCTCAAAGCTTTCATCAGAAAGGAAGATTACTCAGTTTCAGAATTGGGGATAAATGCAAATGAAACTTTGAAAGACAAGACTGACATCTTTATAAAATCTGATCAAAGTCCATGCTTTCTGACTCCCTCATGATCTTAATGCTGTGGAGAAAGTATAAACCAAAGCTGAATAAATACTGCATTGTGGGTGAGGTTAAGTATTTTGGGAATTATACTTAAATCGGGAGTTGGAATGCCTCTGTCTTTATTGTTACTTTACTCCATTCATTCACACTCCATTCATACTCCATTCAAGATTCCACAGATAAAACAGGAGCTCCTATCAGCCATGGGAGCCATGGCTGATAGGCCTCTTTCTGATTTTTGCTATTTGTCTACTGCGCAAAATATAGGAGTGATACCAGCAAGTTCTCCATGCTAGCAAGCTGTGTACTTTAGGAACCAGTCAGTACAAATGGCTGTCCTGGTTCTTATAGTTTCACACTTGCCTCTGGCTTAAATATTGAGAAAGGTAGAAAATGGCTGCTATGGATATCACGAAATAACCTCAAAAATCAACTGTAAAATTGTTGTGGAAATTCAATACCGCATTTACTTAACTGAAGAGTCTAGTGAAGGTTACCATTTGCAACAGTCTCCGGGACAGGACTCAAATCAGACCATGTTGAAAGAAGTGGTGTTGGAATTGAAAGGTTGTTAACTGTAGAACAAAATGCCTTTTCAACCGCTTTCTGGCCCTCATCTTTACGAGAATCTGAAAGACTTCCCCTTGGGGCCCTGTACCTGGCCAATATTGTTTCACTATGTAACTAGATAAATGAGGAGGTCTGGAATAAACAGCAGGACAGCCAAGAGGTCTGAGAAGTGTGAGAAGTGTTAAAAACCACCTCTGCTGTAGAATGAAAGTGAGCATCTTTGAAATGAGTTAATTTTAAAGCAAACAATCGTGGTATGACTTTTTTTTTTTTTTTTTTTTGGTTAATGTGCATCATAGATATGCCACGCTTTATGCAATGAATCTGCAAGGGTAAACTTGGAAATACAGTGGAATTATCCAGAATTACTGTAAAAATGGACTTAAGAGTCAAAGACGAGACAGTTATCTCAGACACGAGAGACAGATGAAAGAGCTGCTGAGAGTTTTTCAGTATATGAAGGGCAAAATAAAGAAACAGTATCTGAGAAATATGTGAAGAAACTAAAGATTTTTAAATGGAGCATGCTTTGTGCATGTACTTGTGAACACATGAATAAAAAAAACAAACATACATGAAATAAGTAGAAATTGCTCCCTTCTCATGTTACCAATATGACACTGGCCACAGGATAGGAGGGTAATGAAATGTCTGTGGAATAGCTGGGTAAATCTTTTATTCACACAGCCTGGGGCTGCTGATCAGTACTTAAATTAAGTTGTATTTTTAAAAATTAATTAAATAAAATGAGGCTGTACTCTATCACTGCCATCAAAATTAGTAACCCCTTCTTTCCTCCATACTTTGTAGCTTGTCCTGCCCTGTTTCATTTTCTCCCTCTGCCAGTATTAGCTTGTTCTTAACTAAAAGTCATTTGGCCATAAGAAAAAAATAAATCTAACTTCAATTTGGTTCAGTTGCTTTTTATGGCTCATCTTGGGCTCGCAGAGAATGGCTACACTACCACAAAGGAGAAGCTCATGTGAGGATGCAATCAACCCATGTGGGAGATAGTAACATGTCTTTTGACGGTGTTGCGACTAACACTGGCTTAAAATTCTCATGAAATTATGGTATTCTGGACTAGAACTATTTCCTGACAATATCAATGAAATGTGGAAACTCAGCTTTCAGCTGCATATGGTAACTGCTTGAATAAGAAACACTGGTGATATGCAGATCTTAAGAGCGTTCTGGCTCTTTACAGTCAAGCTTTTATAGACTTATGTAGCAGCATCCAAAGACTGCAAATGGAAAGAATAAGCAGCAGCTTTGATACTATCAGAAATAATGTCTGACTTGTGAAACTGTGACACACATTCAGGGCAGTAAGTGTTTTGTCTAGGAGCAGGAAAAAAAAAAAAGGCATTTAAAATAAAAAAGTTTAAAATAGCATGTTTTATGTAGGAAAGGTGAAAATGGAAGCTAAGAATAGCCCCCAAAACAGGATTTTTTAATAGGAATTCCTGTAGGAAACATGGCTGCTGTTGTCTCAATTTGAAATATTTTTAAATATTGTGTCATCCATTTGTCTTCCATCATTTTAGTAAGTAATGGGCTATATGACAAAATCATGGTATGAATACTTGAATCACCTACCAATTCCAGGTATGAGATTGCTCTGTTGAGGTCAGCTGGAATATTGTCTGTACCTTCTACGGGAGCAGCTGCAGGACATCAATATTAACTTGATTTACTGCACAATTCTGATGTTAAAAAGTACTGCTAATAGTTAATTTGGATTATGCTTTACATAGATGCTTTTTTTCAGACTGAATTGCAGAACAGTTCCACCTCAACAATGCACATGCAGCAAATTCTCACTAATTTTACAGAACAAATACCACATATGATTTGCACTTAATGTCAGCATTCCCCTCCCTCTCTTCCCCCCACCTCGCACGTGCGCAACACGCTTGTCAGAGGTGTGAAATGCCTTCAAACAGAGGACTCATGGGGTGGAAAATCCTTTCTTGTTATGGAACTGCTATGCTTTTGAGTCCTAGCTCATTCAGGAAATGCTCTAGATCTTCTGAAAGACTTTTGTGTTCAGAATGAAAAAAACCTCTAGTCTCTTCTGTATTAAACATAAATGAAAATCTACCACTTAAGTTACAGTAATTTAACAACTTTGGGATCTGAAAGACTCAGCAAATATGCCTTCTACCCAACAAATATGCCAAATTCAGTTAAAACGAAGGAAAGTAAAAAACAGTTTCGATGCTGCCATGAGAAATATTATATATGAGTTTGCTATGAGGAAAGGAAGTGCTTAATACATAATGTGCAGGAGTTGATACAGTAGTATCTACAGGCAAAACAGAAAAGTCACGTTCCATCTTCATATAGCATACAAGGTTACATACTGCACTATGGCGTAACTGAGATCCCCAAACCAAATCCTGGACTTGTATTTGAATCTCACTCACATATTCCTATAATCATTTCCCAGTGACTTTTTGTACTTTACTACATATGATACTTTTATGCAATAGATGATACTTTCAAAGTTCTCTTCTTTTTTTTTTTCTACATTTCCGAAAAAGCGTAACTGAAGTAGCACACACTCAATATTTGTCATTTAGAAAAACAGATATACTATCAACATACCAGATTAACAGACACTTCAGTGATTTAGGTCCTCAGTACAAAAATCAGTACTTCATGATTGAAATTAAACATAAGCCTCATTTTTGCAAAACTTAGGGCTGCAATTATGCCATGGACGGATAGAGACACAACGTTGTTTAAGACAAACCAAAATCCACATTCAATATTCCTTCACAAACTTGAAAACGACACTCTTCAGGTGCATTAATGAGAAACCTTTCAGAATCACAGCGCAGCATGCCAACTTCTTTTTCTTTTTACAAGTATGACAGAGGGTCAGGTACAGGCAACTCTAACATTCTGCAAGAGCATGTGAATAACCAGATAACTGAGGCAGAATGGAGAGCACTTCTCCATCCTTTTATCCCTGTAGACAGTGTTTGTCCCTTTCATCCCTGAAGAGATCAAACAAAATCTACTAATCAATTTTTTTTTTGTCTTTCAGATGCTGCCACAGGCCTTCAAATACAGATCGCTAAGTACTTCAGGAATATTTTACTTGCTTACTTTTATAAAACAAGTGTTACAACAAAGGATTTTTCTCCTCTTTTTATTTCTTCCAGAAATATAAATGAAAAGGTATCTTTTAAAATAGCTTAAAATGTTATTTTGAATTTAAATTTTGGAAGTATACTGGAACTTGATTTATAGTAAGAAAGTAGATTTCTTGCAGTGAAATTTTTCAAAACTGCTGAACTATGCACTTGAGGGCATCTTCAGTGTCAGAAGTAGAACTCTATTGTCTTAGGACAGAGTGGACTACTTCGTGGGTTGAGGTGGAGGAAATTTAATTCTGTGATACAGTTTTCAAAAGAATGGGTAGAATAGCTATGATCTAAACCACTTCATAAAAACTTCAAAGGTCCATTATAATTCTTATGCATGCTCATTCTTTTGCTAGTGTAGGCTTTACTGGTGTTGCAGCTGTATCTGCGGAAGTTCATCTACTCCTCTGTCTAGAGTTGAAAATCATTTTGAGACATCCACGTATTAACTAGGTCTGGATAAACAGATTAGAGACCAGCTTGAAAAAAGCTGTGTACAATCTGATACAGTGTACAGTTTGATAAGATGAAGAGAGCAGTAAGTTGCCTTGATAAAACCAGAGAAAGAAGACAAATGAGTGTGAAGTTAAAGAAAAAAATATATAAAATTCAAGTAAAAGATATGGTAAATATCCGCTCTCATTATTCAATTATATTTCCTTTGTACTTTTATCTATGAGCCCTACATGACAAGAAATATCCCTAACTCCATTTGTAGCAGGATTTTGGCTTCAAACTTAACAGAAACTACTGAATATTCTCAGCATTGCTATGCCTGTATCTAAAACTAAAACAATTTCTGCTACAAGTATGGAATACTATCAGAGTTCTTTGATGATAATTCTGTTTTTAATCCTTAAAAAAAAAAAAATTCATTATATCATCCAAGCTGAATGGTCAATAATCATCAATACACTTGGAAGCATTTGCTGTTTTTTTCTGTTGTTTACATATATTCCCAATCACTTTCTATGAATTAAAGTATATCTTTTCTTCCTCCTCTACTGCTTTTCTCCTTGCAGTTATTTAGAAGTCCAGTTCATATACTGTGTGTCCTACTTTGATAAGAAAGAAATACTATTGATATTTTATATTTCAGTTTGAAAAAAACCATGTTTGTTTTCGTTCATGGATTTAAAGCCCCAAAATGGACCAGTACCGTAAATAAAACATGCAATCTCATTTTAAAAATTTATTACAAGGAATTTTGTTTATGATTTCATGTTCTCCAGTAATAATTAATTGGAGGTCTTCACTGGTCCCCACAGACTAACTATCATTCAAAATGCACTAAAGGATGATCAACACACAGCAGCACATCTTCAGCAGTGAAAGTAACCATATGTATTTTTGCCACCAGTTTAACATAAATTTAAAAACAAATTATTTCACAGTATGTGTGTTTTGCAAACACTGCCAAAAAATAGTTAATTTATGTGTTTTTAAGAGTTTGAAGGCTTCTTGCTTTATATGCATTCACTAATAAATACCTGAATGATAATACTTTGCACTTTTATAGTATTTTTCATTGGAGATGCTGGAAAAGCTTTGGAATGGCTAATTAATTATGATCATTTAGAATAATATATTTAAAATAAGTCCATTTGCTATTCTGTGTAACCTTGACAATATTTGAAACAATGATACAACACAAGTAAAATCAGCAGCACAGAAGTCTCTCTGGCAAATACACGGCCACTACATATTTTCATCCCTCACGTAAATCCAAACCTCTCAAGGCACAGGCTGAGTTTGCAGCACATCATAACCAAATAGCACAGGGAGACTGCATTACACCCTCTTACAGAAGAAAAATCCCAGCAGGAAGAAAATTAAGGAACTTACTTAAGTTAGAAAGCACAATACACACTAAAGACTTGGTTTTAACTCACGAATCCGCACTGCCTGTGAGTCTCACACATTATCCACATGCTTTTTATTAATAATTTAAATAACACTACAGCAAAAACAGAACTGAAAGACAAATGTTAGCATCTTGAGCCCCTCCCTTAGAAATGAATTACTTATTGCTTGAAAGAGTAACCTTCACCAGACTATGTTTAGCTTTTCTTTCCATTGTTTATCTCTATGCAGATTCTCGAACTTTCCCAAAGCAGTCATACAATTCTGCAATCTGTATGTATCAACTCATCTCTTTACTAGCTTGTGTAAACCTTCTTCTGAAAATCTGTCTCTCTCTTGTCATAGATGTTTCCCTGTTCTTTTTCCCTGTTGCATTTTTGGAATTGTTTCTTGGACTATCTAGCATGGGTAAAGCTGTTGAAATGAGCATCATCACTGGAACAAATGCAGTACTGTGTATATACTCTCCTGTTCTCCGATACATCTGTTCACTTTTTGAAATGTTTCGTCTTTTAGATGGACCAGTCCTGCTATCAAAGTAAAACTGTATTATTCCTAATCACTTCTGTGACAATTTCCTGTTAGTTCATTCTGACTGGAGAATCACACATAAGCTGAGGTTGGAAACACCTTTGGCCTCCCTTGTTCAGAGCTGCATTAGGTAGAAGGGGTTGTTCAGGGCTGTACCCAGTTGTGTGCTGCAAATCTCCACAGATGGAGACTCCACAATTTTTCTCAGTTATCTGTTCCAGTTTTCAACCAGCCTCACAGTAAACAAACAAACCACCCAACCTTATTTTATAGTTGAATTTTCTAGAATATATAGAATATATAGAATTTTCTGTTTTTCACGAAGAGAAACAAAGAAAAACAGATCACACTATTTTCTCCTTTGCCTCTGATGAGTAAAATTTGTTCCGGATTAGCCCCTAGTACGATGACAGTTTCAAAGAAGAGCTACGAGGTAAAAAGAGCAAATGGTAACTGCTGAAGCACTATCATCTTTCTCCGCCCAGCATCACTGAGATTTAGTCCTGAGCTAGCCTACAAAAAAAAATATGAGTCAATTACACAGGGTCAAAGATTAAATGATGTAGGCTGAGTATCAGCATTTCACTTTGTACGTCCAACTGAATTAAGGTTCAGCAGACTTCAAGCAAACAAGAATCTGACCCATGAAAAATAATGAAAATGAGGTAGAAAATAACAAAACACAGGTGACTCATCTGAAAAGCTCTTTATCGTTGCAATATCCTTAATTAAATCATCGAAGGGAAAACTATACACCATAACGCTTTCAATGACTGACTTCTGGAACAAACTCCTACAATTTATTCAGGTTAACCACAATATAAAATTGACTACCTGGTATTTACTTATCCAAGAATAACTGAAAGATGCATTTTCCTAATGAAATAGTCTGTGTTCCTATTCTTGTTTTGCTACTGATCATTAAACATTGTTTCAAACCAACAAAGTAAAGAAGCTTCCTTTGTTGTTTGACTCGATCCTGTAAGACACACCCAGCCCTAGAGGTTCTAGGGGTGGCTTAGGGGTGGCCCACAGTGAAACCTCTGCTTAGTTTAATTGTTCCTGCCTTGATCTCTCACAACATCGTGTTCTATTCACTTCTTACCCCTTATGCTTAACACTTTAAAATGTAAGCATTTTGGTTGTTGGTACTGAGAATATAGTCTTGATATTCACAATTATCCCGTGCAGAAACAGATGCAGTGTAAAGTATTTTTTTGTCTATTTTATGGCCATCAGGTGATCATACTGCTCATATGTATCTTGCGCAGTGCGAATCTGAAACTGTTGGCTCATGAGTAAAATCCTGCCAGGTTAAGTCAAGCCCAACATTTCCAAACTTATTGATCATTGTTAGTATCAAAATCTTTCCTTATCCATACTTGTAAACCAAGCTTTTCATTAGACAGGAGGAGAAAACTGAGTCACTGACAATCTGTAATTTATTATACCAAAATTAAGTATTTGATATGTTATGTAGCTTACTAGCTAATTTAGCGATTATCTTACAAGACATACAACAGTGGATTTTTACCACACAGCTGCATTTAGAAATTAAACCAAATCCTGTAGAACTTAGGAATAGTCTACATAGAATATATCAACACTACACAGCAATAGATTTTGCTCATTAATGACTAATTACACTCAATTTTAAGAACTCACATAATTTAATTATTTAAGAACCTTGCAATACATTTACTACAAACCAGCAATATTCGTAATTCCAGTTTTGCATTATCTTTGAAGGGTATACAGTTAAAAATAAAGATATGACAGTGAAATAAATGGAAATACATTGCTAAGGAGTCTCTACTCACCATAATCCCCTAGTCCGAAAAACGCTTTCCCTCATTAATTTTGTTTAGCCTGATTGCCTGTAGATAAGCAGCAAGCGTCCCACAGGAAGTTATGGCATTTCAGACACACACTATGCAATCTACCTTTTACTGGGAGTTAACAGAATGTACTCAAATTATGTATTTTTAAATTGCATGCAAGACAATGTGAAAAACTTAATATTCTTACTTTGGTTTTGCCATACAAGTAGGCAAAAACAGTTTTCTTAGTTCCATTCGCCATTTTAAATTTTCTGTTGTTGTTCTTTTAAAGTTGGCCTGGGCACAAAGACACTTCTCTTCTCTGTAAGTATCTTACCTTGAAAATGATAAATTGTTCAAGCTTCTAACAAGTTGGATGAAGGCCTCTACAGGCTATTTTGAAGTCAGAAGTATATTATTTTTGAATGCTGTAAGTGCAAAATACACTGTTGTGTAGATTGACAATGTGGCTAGCATTTTATACAACATTAACTGAAAAGTACAAAGTGAGAGCCATTCACTTGCATTTCTAAATGTTAACTACATCATTTTACTTTTGTACCCAACACAAGGGATTCCTGAGGGCATCTTTCTATTTAGAAGTATTGCAATGGATTTAGATGCTTCTGTTCACTCCCTAATAGAAGTCATGCAGGTCACAAAACCATAAAATACAATTTGGTACTTTAAGTTCAGAGATAGGTCCACAGACTGTAGAAGGGCTTAGCTACAAATCTTTCTCAATTCGATACAAATTTTCACAAACTGTGCCCGAGATCTACGTACTTTTGAACTAAGCAACCATTTTGAATATTTTTTGCAGCCAAAAGATGTGCCCTTGCTACCAGCAACTACCAAATTTTAAACATGAAGAGGCATCTGCATCTGCACTTTTTTTTTTTTTTTTTAACCTATCTTGCCAGAGTAATATCTTTCAGTGCTAGAAAGGCTGACAAGTCCCCAAACATAAGTTCTAAAGACAGATTCACACTGAATTTCCTAATCTTTACTCTTTCCCACAGCAGCATTGTGAGTAACATATTATGATCATTTCACCACTAATACCTTTGGCCAAATATACCTATAGTGGTGGCTGTATCAAAAGCTTCAAAAGCACATTTTAGGCTTCACTGGTCCTAACAGCTGCCACACAGATAATAAAAATACTATTTCTGTCATCGACTGCAGCAAAACTAACCCTGTTAACCATTCATCAATATAGGTTTCATAAAGACTTAGCTATGTGCCTATTTCCAGGATGAGTGGCTCCAACGAATGTGCTATACTTTGGTGAAGTTGCAGCCAAAACTTACCAAAACAAAATAGACATGTGCTGAATAGGAGACAGAACTGAATATCTGGGGGTGATTTCCAGGCCTAAGTATATCCAGAAATAATGCAATAATGAAAACCACCTTTGTAAAAAAATCTGCCGCTTCGGCTTTTCCACACGTGCCTCTAATTGTATCTTATTCTCATACCGTAATGAAGTACTGCTTACCTTTTTTTTTAATACACCTTTACTGGTGTTAAATGAGCCTACTCTAAAATAATGATGTCTATTAGAGAAAACGTTATTAAATATTATCTTGTTAGTTGCAAGTATAGCACTTAAAATACTATTCTAAGAGATACCTACTGTATTGTGCAGATAAATTAAGCTTCTCTGCCAGTCCCTTACTATCAAATCCTTTTACGGTTCTTTGTTGTTGAACCACATATAGTGCAACATTGTCTGTCCTTAACACATTACTGCTGGATAAAGCCCTTAGCTCCCTAGACTAAATCTGTACTGTTCTCTGTCCTGGTTTCTCAATGCTATCTCATTGCAACAGCTCACATTGAAAGCACACTATTCCCACACCCACCAACATAGCTCTTGGGATAAGAGCTGCACCATTGATACACTGTGTATTCTTTTCCATAGGTTCCCACCAGCATGTCGCTAACAATTTCCTGGGCCTTATCAAAAAAAAAAAGGGGGGGGGGGGTCAGGGTGGAAGGGAGGGAAAAAGCCTTTGAAAAGTGGAAACAAAGGATCAGACTCTATTGTTGTTCTATTTCACTGCCATAATCTGCGTTTTCCATCATCCTACATGTAGAGACTACAAACATCGCCTAATACAGATACTCCACTCAACAATTTACTGTGGACAGTTACTGTTTGGTATCTGTAATCTTTCATCCTACTATTTGTGGTTTTCAAATCTTCCTTTTCATTTCCTTTCAGGAGCTTGAATTGAGCTGAACCCCATTCCCCTGCCTCCCCCCCAAAACCTTTTCCTTTGCCTGTTGGCATGAGAAACAACTGAATCAGTTTTGAGCTTAGGAGTTGATTCACACAAGTGAAACATACAGATCACATGAGTTTGCTATGGAAATTACTCAGAAACAAAGTGTGGATCATGACACTTTGATTAAGTGTACAACTGGGATCCCTTACTTCTCCGCATGAGGCTTTTTCCCTCAGCAAAACTAATGGGTTTTCAATCACACAAGGAAGATACTGGTAAAGTAAAATAGATACGATGCAGAAAGTTTAAGTTTCTTTTGAGAAAAGCCCCCTATTAAAAGTAAGCTCACCCCAGGGGACATTTTGTGGTTTAGCCATCCTACATGAGTCCTACTTTATTTCATTATTCAATACACTGGACACACTTAGAACTGAAGTGATATGAAGCAACAATAGCATGCACTCTAGTCATTTAAGAAATACTGGCCTTCCTACAGAGAAAGTTCTATGTGATATGTTTAAGACGGAGGACTCTTCAGTTCTGCTCCTGAGATTGACACTGACTTGCTGTGCAAACACGGCAAAGTCATTTAATCCCTGCCATGCCTACATTTACTCATTTACAAAGCTCTCTACCAATACAGAAGAATTGTATAAACAAGTTGTTACGAACATTATTTAATATTTGCAGACTGCTGTGAGGCAAGTCCCTGTGCTAAGGCACTCATCCTACAGTCTGTTCTGAACAGTCGAAGGGGGAAGATGAACAGTTTAACTTAAAATCGGGGTATTCCATTCTAGCAGTCTGAGAAGGAATTAAGGATGTAAATCTTTCTATCCAAATCCTAGGTCTGTAATCTCCAAATTTCCACTGGAATTTTAATAATATATTGAAGACACATACTTGTGCACTTTAAAATCAGAACTAAAAATACCACTAAATCTGAAATTTTATGAATAAGGGAATGTACAAACTTCTAATAACCCATTCTCTCAATCTTTGGTAGTCCGGGGAAACCTTTCTCAAACAAGGTTTTGAGAAAGAAAAACACTGAACTGATGCCCACTTTCCTGTGATCGTACTATTCCAGTACACAGATAGGTAGCCCTCACCTCAACCCTTGTGTTAAACTACATGAATGATACCTGACCCGCAGACTGCTCACAATAGGTTTGTGTGAACTATTTGCTGTTTATTGTTAATGCTCCTTCCTTACCAATCACTGAAGTCATGCACTCTTTTTTTTTCCTCTTTGTTCAGAAAGATGAAACCACCAGAGGAAGACACTGTGGCTCCCACTGTCACCTCATTAACTTTGTCTTATTTTATCCCTCTTCCCGACACCATTCACATTTTGAAGTGAAGCCATAATATTACATTGGGAGGTCAAATGGCACCATCGCCATGACAGGGAACAGGAAATGGGGTTAATAGGGTAAAAATGGGAAACAAGAGTCCCTTTAGACCTCTTCCAGTTAAATGCTAATGTTTCAAGAAACGTAAGGGTGAACAGAAATGACACAGATGTAGTCTTGATTCCCATGGACTGCTCTTACCATACAGAACAAAAGGTGATGAAAGAAAAAATGTTTTCCATGTTTCAGGCTAGTGTATGAGCACAGTAACTTTAATGGGGCTCTTAAAATGAAAAATCTTGCCGACTTTGTCAGACATTACAGTTAAAGGCCCATGGCAAAATTAGCAACACCGATTCCAAAATTCATACTCGCACAGGCACATAAGCTGAAAGTGTTCAGCAGCACCCATCGACTCCATGTGCTGTCCCAAATGCCCCATGAACACTATGGCTCTTATACTAACAGATTTGGAAACCTGAGTTGACCAGGCTGGACAACTTGGCCAGGCATCTGAAAAACAACGTTCAAACATCACTCTGATAAAGTTCCTGTTCAGATCCACCTACACTTCACTTATAAACTCATTACACTTCTTTGGCAGAAATCTCATCAGATTTGTGAAAAGTATTAAGTAGGCATATAAAATATGGCATTATTATGCCAGTAATACCAGACTGAATAGAAAAATATTGTGCAGGAAGGCTTCCCGAATACTTTCACATTCCTCTTTTTTATGTGAACATAGTATTCCATGCTAATCCTGAACCTGGTATAGCACATGCCCCTGCAACACTAGTCAAGAAACTCTTGTCATGTCCTTACTCATCACACCTGTGTTCCCACAAGTAGATAAATCAGCATTACAGAGCCTACCCTCATTCCACACAGTCAGGTATGGTTTAAGGCAAACATAACTCAGGCAATCACACAAGGCCCTGTGTTCAAAGGGGCATTACTATGGTTGCAGAGGTGAGCAGCTCAACAAGCTGGAAGTAGAAACAACCAGAACTCAAGTAGTATTTACTTAACACAGTCACAGTATCTAAGATGCATAAGGAAAAAAACAGGTAGAGCTATATGCTGCTGAAAGTAAATTGCTTCTGATACAAAGCTTACTCATTAGATGCCACCATGCAAGACGCTTGTGTGTTACACTGCAACATAAAGTGTCAGGAGGTCTTTACAGAAAAGGCAGTGAAGGAGAAGGATGGCAGATACGTGAATTCTCACCAGGTTAGCTGAGTTTACAGGAAAAAAACAACACCTCACAGACAAACCATCATGACAGTCTGCAAGTTTAGATCTTGTATGTTAGTCCTAGAGTTGACACTACAGTTACAAAGAGACATTTTGGTTTCATTCCTCACTGGAAACACCCATCATTTGCCTAGCAATTCAGGAAAATCGGAAATACTGAAAATTCTGTGCCACCAGAGCTCACAAGTATTTGGAAATGATTGAGATGCTGCCATCTCTTCATTAAATCTGGCAAAACCAAGGTGACAAAATCTGTCACGTTAGGTGCAGAAAACAACTGAAGCTCTCTTGACAATTCCTTGACATGAATATTTGAGTGGCTGTATATACCTTTCATGAGTTACACATGATCATAGTGAGCAGAACTGAACTGCTTGGAATTTGTTCCTGTGTTTGTTTCGCACTAGCTTCTTCCCTGAAGAGCTAATAGCAGGAACAGAGATGTTTAGCCCCTTAATCCTACAGGTGCTGCCACACTGTGACCTGCAGCTTCGTTTCAGCTTAGTTTCAGTTAATAGATACCAGTGGGTGCCTTTTATAGAAATTGAAAAAAGAGTGGAAACAGCGCAATCTTCTGTAGACACCTTATGTCCTCAGCCATTACCATTCACTTTGCTGTTTCTTCAGTCCTGTTAACGACACTGCCCTCATCTTGCATTTATTTCACATTCAAGGGAATCAGTATGTCCTAAATTACAGAGGTGAGAGGTAGTACTACAAAATGGGAGTGTGGTAAATTCATTATATGAAGAGATTATTTTTCTTAATACTAAAGCAGATGGAGCGGCTAAAATACAGAAGAACTACATCTATGCTAAATATTCACACACTATTACAGTCTTCTGTAAAATTAATGAAATTGTACGGTATCAGGCTTCCTCATTCAAGATTGTCTCTGTGTAACTCTACTTAAGCCAAAAAAGGAATTACTTGATAAAAAGTGACACTTTATGCTTAATTTTAAATGCAAAACACATTTTTCTCTTATAAACCTTTTTTTGAACTGAATACTTTAACAGACTCCAAAAAAACAAAAACTAGCAAGCTGAGAACTACAGATAGTGAAAACTACAACAGCAGCTATAGTGGGACAACTTCTGCGACAACAACTTGTAAAATTTAAATACGTCAGTATTTGTCACTGTTAAAAATTCTGTTGAACTACTCAGTATTTAAATTAATAATTTAAATGTTTGCCTAATGAACTGGACTTGATTACATTAAGGCATTCTCAATTAATTCTGACAGATCATCTTCTGAATTAGGATACAGACTCAAAATGGTTTATGGATTCCTTGTCCATTTATTTACTGAGTGAATATTTCTTCAAAATTAAGAACAGCCCTGTTCTAAAGCAGAACTGCTTAAAAAGCAATGAGTGAGAAAGTAAGAAAAAAGAAAAAAAAAAAGAGGCAACTGCAGCTCATTCCCTTCTTACCCACTGTCAGCTGGAAATTGGCAAATACAGTAAGTGGCAACAAGAATTGACATGCAGCAGAAGAGAGATGCTACCTTTGGCAGCTATTAAAAGCATGCTAAGGGATTAGAGGGGTTAGAGATATATAATTATTTATAATACCAAACTAGAAGATAACTGGAAGCAATGATAAGAGACAAAAGAGTATGCGATAGGCCTCTGTCATAGTAGCATCAAATCAATATATACTTTTGCCTCAAACCAATGACAAACTGAAGCATACTGAGCTTCTGAACTATAGCTAAATCTTTATTATTATGTAGTTCAATCTGTTCTTCTTATTCAATATACTGTAACAGGCAGCTTGCTTCCTTGGGAGTTTAAATTTTGGACTGTGCCCTGGAGATCACTTCACTTCACTTTAGAGCAGTTTACAGACCTCACGAGACCTTGCAAATGGCTTTCTAGTCTTTGATTTTAAGAAGAAATGACTCTTCCACAAGCAAGAGTTAAATTTTCATAACATAAGCTAACACTACTTTTCATCCTGGCCTCAGTGTTATATATGTAACAGTTTATCTTTGGCTAATCTCTGTCCTTCTGACTTTTCAATTCTTCTTTTTTGAAAAAACATAAACAAGGCAGAGTTAAACATCAAACATACAGGTAACTGGACTGGGAGTAACAGACAATTACAAATGGGAGGCGAAGGGAAGACAAGCAATTATTGATCAGTAAGTCACATTAGGGGTACGAATGAACAAGTTACAGACACAGAGACAGTTAAGAAGGCCAACTGGTGGATAGTTTAGATTTTGTGGGAAAGTATTTTTTGAACAATTCTCTAAACCTTTTAGTTTCAAGAAGGGTAGCTAGGGATATTTGATGACAAAATAAAATAGCACATAGAGAAAATAATTTCTCCACATCAAAAGAAATGGACTTTACCATTTTGCGTTAACATCCATATTCCCAAGCTTTGAATTTTTATACCTCATGTTTTTCACAATGGGAACAGCATCCTCGTATCTCTGATGAGTGTTTTGCACAGTTATGCTACTGTTCAAATTATGTCAATAAGGTGAACTCTCATTCATTTTCATGGTAATTTGTCTCATTAAAATAAGTAAATCCTAGTCTTGTACTTCAGGAATTTTTAGGAGAAAGGGAAAATTGGTGGTAATACTATGCCACTATTACCTTTCCACTACTAAATAAGTAGCCATTTATTCACATACACATTTAAAAACTGAGATCGCATAGGGAGGTGGGGCAGCATGCTAGAGAATTTTCTGTTCAAGAACATGCCACTTCCCACTCACATTTCTGTATCAAGCACCAGACCCAGCTCTAAGTTTATTGTGGGCTTGCAAAAATGAGGCTGTTCTCATCATTAATAATTTTCATGAGTATTTTCCTAACAGATCTCTATATCCTTGACAGAGTTCAGTCAGTGCACTTCTCTGTGAATAACATGCTGTTAATCTGGGTAACTATCATTCAGCATCTGCTGAACTGGTGATGGCAGCTCAGCTTCC
Source organism: Nothocercus julius (assembly GCA_013398735.1). Lineage (NCBI taxonomy): Eukaryota > Metazoa > Chordata > Aves > Tinamiformes > Tinamidae > Nothocercus > Nothocercus julius. The sequence continues at coordinate 633,386 of VZSV01000058.1, forward strand.
AAAGCTGAGCGTATTTCACTACTGTGAGTTACACTAAAGGCTAGGTCATGGGAACAAGGATTAGGCCAAATTCAGCTCTGGTCTCATCTTATCTCACTAGGGAACCTGACACATGGTGGTCTTATCTCTGGCAGTCCAAGAAAACACAGCAGAGACAGTAACAGAGAACTGGGTACTCGAAATTCCACAGAGATTTCTACACATGTCACAGCAGAAGAGCTTCAAAGCATAAAAGGTGCAAAACTTTTCTGACTTGCACGAGGCCAGTTTGGAACTTTTAGCCTGTGGCATTCCCTTACCATTACCAGGATATTCTCAGTCCTTAACTCTTCCTGCTCATTTGTTTTTGCACAGAAAATAAAGTCATACCGTGCCTTCGAACCCCATCTGGACCAGATGTTCCAACGTCCATTGATGCAGCAAGCGCAATTCACATGTTCTCAAGAGCTTCTGTCTGCACAGTACAAGCAGAAAGACAGTGTCAGGTAAGTAACAAGAAAATTACTTTTTTTTTTCTAGTTTAATTTACTTACATCAATCTGCTAAAACCTATATAACCAATTACAACATTTTATCTTCTTTAAAAATTAAGCTACATTACAGGACCTTTTCTCTTCCACTGAACTTTTGCTGTTGCAAATCTTAATTTTCAACTTGATTTTCTGATTTACAGTCCGATTTTAGCTCTTTTGAATTTTAGAGGACTCCTCCTAATAACTTAAGGAAGAGTGGGATCCTTGCTGGTTTTGGGAAATTTAAACATGTGAAGAACCTAAAAAAAAACAACTCAAAATTCAGAGAGGCAAGCTCTAAACTCCTAAGGATCAGCTCTTCATTTTTAGGTTTGTTATAAAATAAAGAGGTATTGAATGACAAAATTTGTAGTTAATAGTGAATGTTATGATGTTCCTTTTAACTTTTCCCACTAAATTACTTCTAAAATTTGAAGACATTTGTAGCATTTTCTATGAACCAAGAGTAAGACCTAGCTGCCTAAACCCAGTAACTTCCTGGTTTAAAAAAAGGTAAATCATTAAAAATATTCACAGCAAAAGTAGACATTTAAAGATTTATAATGCAGAAACGCTGATGGTAAAATCATACGAGTAGAAGCTAAATATATATCACTGTCCTGAAAGATAGCCTTTTATTCATAGCAAAAAAGAAGAAAAACAGGTTTCATCAGACGACAAGAATTCAATGTTTCTAACACTGTAAGAAAAGTCATAAATAAAATAGAAAATGGAAAACCTAGATACATGATATAGAGAACTTTGAAATGTTTTGGGAACTATGCTTCAGCATGGCTGAGATTGTTATCAGAGATGTTTATTACTTAGTTTTGCACAGAACAATGCAGCGTTTGTTGCACATTATAGAATACTGAAGAATAAGACATGCATGTGCACACTCACACACAAACACTGTCAAAGTCATTAATGCACGATTTCAAACTTAAATCAGTACAATTTCATTGAAAACACTCATTTTACCAATGTAAAACTGGATTAACACAGAAGTAAATCATGGAAGCGTTCAAGCACAGCTTAATAGGGTCAATGATTTTCTTTCAGCGCAGACATAAAATAGGCACTTTGAAGTACTCTTACTTTGGGATGTAACTTTATGGCTCTTGCTCCAAAAATCAAGGGACAAAAAGTGTGCCCATGGTTTACAGACAGAATGTGTGCCTACTGTTTGTAGTTGTCTTGTATTGCCTGTATATTTTGCCCTTTTTTTTTTTTTTTGAAACACACTGTAAACAATTCACAAATATCAGTTTACAAAAACATTTTTTTAATTGTGCAGCTAAATGGCTAATGAGCAAGTAACATCATGAAGTTACAACTATCTCATTATAACTGAAATCAGTGGCAAAACTCCACATAATTTATTACATGAGCCAGCATTTTGCCTTTCTAATAATATGCTCATATATATTTGTAATACAAACTATTGATTCATACAACAGACAGCATCTTTTAATCAATGATTTTAAGATTAGAAAATTAACATTAAGCAGAACTGTATTATTTAGCTTAATGAATTTTTACTTAACTATGCAAAATCTTTTAGAGTGAGTTTAAACAAAAAAAAAATCCCAAATAAAGTACCAAGACAAGAAATCCACAGCTCTAATGGGAGTTTTACCAGTGCTAGTCCCGAAGAACCTGGTCCAGCAGTCTGCATGACCAGGGTTTTTAAAACACTGTGTGCTAACACCAAGCTACATACTTTAATTTCAAGATTAAAAAAAAAAAAAAAATCCCACACAAGAACTCCTGATTACTGTTCAGAGTATCTCAGATTTGAACTTGCACTTTTGAAATTCTTAGTTTCTGTATCTTGAGGTCAGAATAGGAGCTGAGGTCCACCGAGAATTTCAGAGTAACTGTGGATGCTAACTGAGCCTTTCTATATAAATCAACCCACCAATTTTTAAGATAAGCAAGAAACAGAAATCAGTAATAAGTAAGACTTGAAAAAGTCTGTCAGAGATCATTTTATCTAGTTTGACATTCTGTGTACAATGAAATGTCCATGTTTTGGATGTGCAAAAAAATTAAAAGCAGAGCTCTGTTGTAATCCTCCCAATTTATCCTCCCACACTAGCTATCCACTAAAAATCTTCAATTCCTGTATTTTACCCTACCACTATTCTATCCTACCACTTAATCTTAAACCCTAACTCATCTCACTGTTTTTCAATTTCACCAATTACAGTGTCATTTTCAAGATCAATTCAGCATGAAAACTAAAATAACTGATTTCCAGAGAAATAGTGGTAAATCAGAAATTCAGAATAGCATTTTTCTTCTTTTTGTAATCTATGTTCACTTTACATTCTCAGACTATGAAGCCACCCTGAAGAATCTCCTCCCGAATTTAAGCATTCAAAATAGTTTTCTTGTGTAGAATCATCTTCATATATAGTTACAAATAGCTACAGAAGTGTATGCTCTATCTACTTTTATCCTATTTCATTCTACTATAAATTTATTTTCATAATACCTTCCAAAAGCTTCTGTTTAGCCACGACAGCATAGAAATTCTGTTTGACACTTTGTTTCTATTTGATATATGCATAACTCAAAAGTAGCAAATGCTTGGCCATCTTTTTAAGCTTTCCTTAAAAATGTGATGGCATCTAAACAGTATTCTTCACTACCCACTGCCACCTACTGCAGAACTAGGTGCAATGCAAATAGACCTACTTTTTAGAAACTGCAGTTGAACTGTAAATATAAACTTAGGTGCTTAGTGCATAATCTATGCAGATACATGCAGCCATATATATGCATTATTGAGTTTCTTAAACCTTAATTGAGAAGAATAGCAAGAATGTCAAATGGTTAAGTAGTGGCAGTTTAAACCAAAAAGCTAAATTATTTCTCTGAACAGGTGCTACTTTTTCCCATACATAATTAGTTGGTTCTAAAACATTTGTATCAATTATTGGGTTTTGTTTTATGTTTATTTTTCAATTTAAAAATCCTTTGAAGTATCCTTTTCAGTGCTTCTTTAGGGTTTAATGCATTTGATCTCTAAAATGGAGTTGCAAATGTGAAACTACCCAAGCTGAGATAGACAGCTTGTCTCACTACTCAGCCTTATCTTCTCATCAGCTGAATTAATTTCTAGGAATTAATGTCAAACACTGTAAGTTACTCTGGCCATGAAAACATGTCATTTTAGGTTTAAGTACTCAAAGAACCTAAAACCACATTTGCTGAGTTAACCAGCCTGTAATTTAAAATGATTTTTTAGTTTGCTAGACTGGAACAGTGAGTTTGCCATATTAATCTCTGCTACTGATGCAAGTTCATTTTTCTTGTAAAGATTCTGGCCAAAAGGATTTAAAAGGACAATTTAAACTCTGTGACCCAATGGGGCTCCCTAGCCTTCAAACCTATGAACTGTATTAAGTTGTTCTTTTTCACTCTTCAAAAACATGAAAAGCAGTATGCCTCCCAAGTCACTATTTTTCTCTAGGATGTGTTTTTCATCCAGGTGCAAGGACATGAAAGAGCACTTCTCCATTTCAGGGCTCCACCGCAGAATACGTATTTTACTTTCTGTAGCTCATTTTTGTTTTTAACTGCTCCTCCAGCATAGAAATTTTGAGGGAGATTTCATCTTGTACGTTTAAGAAAACTACATGTCTTACTGTTCATAGTACAGTAACTGTCAATCACATCAAGAATACATTCATGTCTGATGCCTACATGACTGAAGTACCTGTATGCCATGTAAGAGATACCTGTAGACCACAGCTTCTAGCTATTTCATCTGAAAACTCCTTTAGCATAACAGATAAAATATGTCTTTGCTAACGTAACTTAGCAGGTCTCTAAACAATGCTTGAATGGATGAAGAGATAAACTAAAACAAACTAACAAAAAACCCACTTTTTTGGAGTGTTCATAATTTCATGCTTGTTCACAGCTATAGACTCCTACAGGTTAAAGGATAAGTTTCCTTATATATAAGATTCTAAAAGAAGTAACTATTAGTGCACACTGCAGTTTTTTCTTCATTTGAGATCTTCATCTGGACAGAAGGAAAGGGATTATCTGTACAGCATTATCAAACTACAGTTTTGAATACACTGCTCAGAGTCTTCAGTATCTGATAGGTGAACACGTTGGAGTAGAGGGATTGTTTTGAACATAAATATTTCTTCAATGAAACAAAGAAGAACTAGTAAAGACTACTTAACAGATTTCAGCACTGTTAAGACTGCACTAACTTGAAAGAAACAAGAGCATGTACACTAAATCTTAGTCCCACTGGGCTCAATGAAAATTTCCCTCTTAACATCAAAGAAATTGGGGTCTGGCCTTTATGTCAGCATTAACCCCTGCGCCTGAGCTTTGCCACTGGACTTTGCAAAAAGCAGTAGGGCTGGTGAATGCAAGTGTAATGGTATATAACTTTGTGCTCAGCACATTAGAAAATGGTAGGGATCTATTCAACCGGCATAAGGCTGAATTATTTTGATGCTACTGGATGCATCAAAACCAGTCTTCCTTTTTATTTAGTATTATGAAACGATTATATTTTTTTCACAATATTGTATATGAAGTAGCATATGAAGATCTGTACTGAGTTTAAATTCACATTAAATTCGCATGACCACTATACTCTTTTCATACATTTGCCATGAAAAGAAATTAGGAGCTCCCCTCCCTTTCTGGTACATATCTATAGTAAAGGGGTATGCAAATGTACAACCACTCTGGAGACTGCTTGCTCTTCTGTTGCCTTTGTGAAACACGACTAAAATGGGCAAAGCTCATGATCCTCTCTCTCCCTTTTGCTTTCTCTTCACAAGCTTCTTACTCCTTGGAGACATGCCACAACCTACAAGCTAAGGGTCGGCCTGTGCTGTGGACTCTGGCTTATTTCCCCTCTCCAGCCTCCTTTTCATTCCACCTATTTGATGCTACTATTAGACTGTGACACCTAAGTGACTTTTGAGACAGAACTAGCTGACTTGACATGAGGACTATTTCTGCGGTACTGGGAGACGAGGGAAGAATTCTTAGCCTGACCCTGAGAATGAAATTGCTCCTAACATGTCACATCTTTCTGAGTGCCACAGTAGCCTTTCTGGCTGCTTATCCTGAAGAAAGGTAGAAAAATGACAGGACAACTTGTTCTTGTCCCTGTCCCTATCCTGTTGCCATTGACCAGGCCTGGCCTTTTACACATGGTCAGTAGTCAAAGTCTGTGGTTATGAAGACAGAATATATGAAAACAGAAACTCATATAACAGCTTTACAGATGATTTACTAGCACAGATCACGGCCTTTTCCTCCCTTTTTGAATTTGCCCTGGTATTACGATTGTTCACATACTCTTGAAACAGGCAACAGAACTTAATATTCCCTTATCAATTATAAAACATTCCATCTGTGACATTCATACCCCCTCAGTTTGACTAATTAAACAGATCTACATTTTTAAAAAGTCTTCTATACTGCCTCAAAATTGAATGCTTTTTAAATAAATTTATCTTTCAATAGAATTTGAATCTGTCTGCATTTTATTACTTTTAAATCATCTACAGGTATAAAATTTTAAAAAGACTTAGCAGTGAAAAAGAAGCCTTGCTGTATCTCAGTTTAATTTAGATTAGAATAAATTTTGAATTTACATCAACAAGTCTGCAAAAGTGTTTCTAACTGTCACAGAGTTGTTTGAGGATCAAGATAATTACAGCATGCAGGATATCACACAATATAATATACTGGCATCCTATATCTATTCAGCTAATCTTCATCCCTTGACAGATGTTCAAACATAGTATTTTTATAAACTGAGTTAAAAACAGTGTCTCACTTATTAGATACAAACAATATGATGAAGAACTCAAAGTATACATGTATTAAACTACATTACATGCAAAATAAACAGAAAAATAAGGTGGAGTCTCAAAGACATTCACTGATTATCTTTGTAAAAGGTTTTAACTAATAAAAGATCAAGGGGCATGTACAGTGAAATAATCTTTTATGAAATAAAGTAATATAGACTAGAGTATCAGCACTGATTACTAAATAACAATAAATTTCATTATTTATATTCGTTGATCCTGGTTTCCAAAGGTTCTGGCATTCAAACTGAATTTACTTCCCACCTCCTCGGAGGACTTAGGTTTGCCTAAGACCTTAAAAGACTGTAATGGGATTTGCAACTGTACAAGACCAGGATGTAAAGCAGCAACACACTCCTTTTAGTGCATCTGTTTCAATTCACAGAACACCAGCTTCTACTTCAGCTTATCATCTAAAGAAAAATATACAGGAAAGGAACACCACATAACCCTTAGTGTCATGCTTCTCTCCCCACCTTGACTTGAATACTTGTTTATCTGGACTCATACAGAAAATTGCTTTGCACTGACAAAATACCATCTTATATCTTATTCGATAAGCAGTTCACAAGTTGGGCTCAGGAGGAACTGTCTGGCAAACATATGTTGGGGTTCTGTTCTCCTCAGGTGCTGCAGAACTTCAGCAAGGTGAACAGTAATTTTAATAAATGTTAGGGTTTTTTTTTTGTTTGTTTTAGTTTTCTTTCACAGGACTACATAATCATGTACTACAAAGTACAGGACTACTTAATCATGAAGGAACTGACCAGATCTCCAACTTTATTTCAGAAAGCAGCAAGTGAGCATGGCAGTATTTCACTCTCCTAATACCCAGGCTGTACCATAGGTCACTGCTTTCTCCTTTAGAAGGTGATTTCCTACAAATAATATTCTGATCCATGACTTCTGCTATTTGCAATCTGTCCTTTCCTTCTCCCACTTCCAACCCTGTGAATATCCCAGGCTGATCTGTTCATGGATTCTTGTGCCGACCTCTATTCTGAAGTTGCCATCACTCCTTCATTCAGAGTCATCTTAAAAATTTACGTCTTCCACACGTCTGAATTTGAGCAAATTCACATGCTATTCTAACAGCCAAACTTTAAACAAGCTGCAGTAATGACAGTGCCCTTAGTTGTCCTCCACTCTGAAAATGGGAAATTTTGATTAGTATGACTACAAAGAACCATTAAAAAAAAAAAATCATAACTGATTCTGACCTCCATCTTAGTTTCTGCCATGAATCTATGGCATGGTTTGTATATCTTTAGACTTAATATAATTATCCATAGCAATATCCAGATCAACTTAATATGACATCCTGGAATTCTGCTCATTTAGTAGAGAATTTTTCTCAAAAATCCATGCTAATAAAAAAAAAAAATAATAGAAGACCTGTATTTATCAGATGAAGATGTTGACAGTGGCAATATTGAGAGAGAATGTATTTCATGATAACCTAGTCAGTAGAATGTAGCTGCCTGGAAAAAAAATCAGAGCCATTACAAAGGATTACTGGATAGCTTACTTCAGTAAGCTATTTAGAAAATCTAACATGTATGGACTGCTCTTCATTCTCAAGTGTACGGAAAAAGATGCACACAGACACACCTGCCTGCATGGGCACACACATCTTTCCTTCTCAGATCTCCTGCCTTCCCTGCAATCCACACCTCCAATCACCTGTTCACTAAGTATTAATACGTAGATATTGAGAATGTATCAGCTCCTCCATTTTCCCACCCTGTCTGTATCCTAAACTGTGACTGTAACCTGGAATATGCGTGTTCTCGACACCTAAGCTTGATGCAAATTGTTTCTGATCTCCACTGTTCCAATCAGGTGATGATCTTTTCACACTTGTGAGGCCATTTCCCCCAACTACAGAAGGATGCATCTAGATTTTGCTACTTATCATGGCCAACGATAAAAGAAACAGTCTATAGAGTAAGATTTTGACAAGTAATAACAGCAGTGAAAACTGTAGTTGTTCTAGCCTTGCCTTTGAATGTGTGTTTGCTAAAACAAATACCTGAGGGACACGGCATGTTCAAAAAAAGAAGTTGCTCTTCTCAGATGAAATGGATAGAGAACTGAAATCAACTCATGGCTTGCAATGTCAGAATAAAAATGTGTGTTTGCTGGTTGGCAGTACTATTTAGTTCAAAATTCACGAATACAGTAGCAATAGCTGACAATGAAGTAAATTTTTCCTGACAACTTAAAATGTGCAACAGTGATAAAGTGAATGTATGGTTGCAACATACATAAATAAATGCATTCCATTAATAATCTTAAATGGCTTCTACCAAAACACATAATCAGACAGTCCATCAATAAACATGGGTCTCATCAGCCAGGATATTATGCATTTAATTTGCCAAATGATCTTTTTCTAGAGGCAAGTTCAAGCAAACTTGTTTGGTTTCATGTTGTTAGTCTTAATTACAATCTGAAATGGAGGGAGCAATTTGGGGCAAAAACCAGGGGGATAGGCGCAGTGCATTCATGTTCATACTAAGTTGTAGCTCATAGGTACAAATCTCCTGGTAGCTCTGCAAAGGATTTCTTGCCACTTTCAACCCTGCAGCAATGATTTTCTAAAACACAATAGCTGATCAAGAGAGTAATTTTAGATGTTGCTTTGCAGAATCTTTACAACAATCTTAAGTTTACTGCTCCTTGTTCAGCACTGAAATCAAATACCTTTCACTTACTTGGTATTAAGGCAAGTCTTAAAGCAGTAAAGTAAGCCTAGTAGTACTTATTCTAACCTATTCACTAGGATTATTTTCAAACATATGCGCGATTCCTCAATGAAATGGAAAAATAAATGTATTTATATCCCAAATTACTATTTGGAACTAAAAGTTCCAAAGTCACTCCTGATACCAGAGCTGGAGATGACAAGACACCCACAGTGAGAGATGCTGTACATAAACATATGAGAGAGATCCTCACATCCTCGATCCTGACACGGAACTCACAGGACTTTTAAAGAAGTCATTCGTGAGGGTAAATAATTCACGAGCAATCGCACAGTAAACCAATGGTAGAACCAGAAGTTCCTAATTTCCAAACAAATGCCCTTTTGACTTGATCATTCTCTTCATAGATCTCCCTGTAAACAATGATGACAACAAGCAGTATGTGAGAAGTATTTCTATTTACAGGATTGCATGCAGTAAAGGTCCCCACTACTACAAAACAAAGTCCCTTTCTTACTTTCAGAAAGTGCCTTTCCACAATGATTTTATCTTCTATCAAATAGGCATAGGAGCCAACCAGAATTATGGCGCGCAATCAACAATATGTATAGAAGCCCATCCCAACACTGACAGGTTACTACACAGGATATTTTAATTTACAAGCCCTTTTATAAGAGATTTAGCAATCAATCATGTACAATAACTGCTACTTCACTGGTCCCAGGATAAAACCATGGTTTTGTAACTGATGGGAACAAGAACATTTGTAGATTAAAGTTTTATGTGCATGAAGCCAGAGAAAGAGCAAGAAAACACTGCATTAATGCTATAGATTAACTTGACAAGACAGCTGATCCCATTGTGCTCACGTTAAGAGAACAACTGACTACTTTTGTCAGTTTTTGACGAAATCTTAATATCCATTCAGTGTCTGTATACTACATATTGGTCATCTTTTGTGACCAGGCACAATGAATGAAAACAGAAGTGAAAACAACTGTTGTCACCCTACTGCAAGCAAAGATGATCTCCTGGTCTGAGTTCGAGTTCATCTGAGTTTTGATCCCCATCAACAGGATTCCAAGTATGATCTTTGATGAACGACTTAATCATGAATTTGTCTTTAGTATTTTATACAGGCAACACATAGACAGTAATTCATTGTGTCACGGGGCAATTAGGCTTGATTCAACATCAGTAAGTGATTATCGCTTATATATAAAGTTGATACATACGCACACACATGCATACACACACACAAAATGTATTTTTGGGATAGGATAGTATCAGTTTTATCAAAAAAGGTATTAACATACACAAAATGCCTAAGTATTACAATGAAGAGCATCACAGAAAGCCCGGCAGCAGCTCACAATAAAATATATTTTGCCTAACATACCAGAGCAGAGCTCACTGTGTTCATGTTTCAGGGATTCAATATTACTTTCATTATAACTAGGAAAGAAATTCTAAGATATGGAATGGCAGGTCTCAACACACAGTGATACAGAACACGGAAAGCGGATTTTTCAGTCTGGCCTGCCAGTTTCCTCCGTCATATGCCTCTTTCAAAGGAAGTTTGTTGCATAATTTGCAAAGAAGTGAAATAATTATTTTTATTCCTGATTAGCCGGGTTCACAGTGCAGCATCACAGTCAGATGTACGAGTACAAAGAAAAAGTAACTGGAATAAATGGCTAGTAATAGAAACTGCTTCATCTGTCACTCCTTAGTCTGTCACACACACACACACACACACACACACACACACACACACTCTCACAGACACACAGACACACAGACAAAGAAAAAGTAGTAGTTTAAGAAACCACTGTTCAAGGTCTGAATAAACCTCTAGGAGTGCCTGTTTCTCTCTCCTTTAACCATGTTGAGCGCCTAGAATGACTGAATTATTTTATGTGTAATTCAGTATTTGAAGTATCCAACACAAATCCTGGTCTAGGTGCTTAGCACTTCCTTCAAAAATATCCTAAGCAGCATTTGCACAAGTGTCGGGGTGTTGAGATGAGAATTTTCCAGGTTTCTCCAGCTCACGTTCTCCTTCTTGTTCCTCTCACAACCATTTGTTGCTAACTATGGGTCAGAAGGCAAAAAAAGCTGCGACAACCTTTTACACTTCCGGCAGTTGCTTTTTGTATTAAGGAGGCTTATCACTCATGTAATGGATAGAAAATATTAGCTAATCAAGATAAATGCTGCTTAACAGAGAAATACTACCGAGCTGCCAGAGAAGCGTATCAAGAATTTTAGAGACAAAACATAAGCAGTTTCTACAGAAAAGAAGGCTGAAGCCAGTTCTCCTTGCTTGCATCATGTAACTAGGGTAGAAGTGTGGAGCAAGTCCAACACACTCTTTATTGGGTATAACCTCCAAAGGTTACACAAACACACACCATGGAAGAAGCTGTGATGCCTTCACAAATAAAAATGAGGAGAAGAAAAGCTGTCATAATCTTTTTAGCTGTAGCTATTTTTCATGCTCCTTAGTAGCAGAGGGAAGGTACTCAAGTTTCACACAAGTTAGATGCTCTATGTTTGCTATTAATACAATCTATAGAGTAAGCAAAAAAAAGATGTGT
>VZSV01000058.1:645177-712054 GCA_013398735.1 Nothocercus julius
AATTGACAGTTTTAACTGCTATAACCAAGGAGACAGCAGGCTGTTGAGATCACTCCATAAACATAAAATAATGGTTGCATTTAGGAATGCAGTTTCTATGGAAAGATATCAATACAACTTGGTCTTTAAATAAACTCCTTTTCAAGCAACTACTATTCAAAATATATCTCAACTCACCTGTATGCTCCAAGAATACTCTGATATTTCAGTTCTGGGATCTGATTTATGTGATGCAAGACAGCATGGAAACCTCAAATCTTACTCCCAGTCTAAAACTGCTTATCAGAGAGGCACTGGTCAACATTTAGTAAACAAGCTTTCCTCAAACTATTTTCTTCTGCCTGTAACAAGGCTCACACACCTGGAGGGAGAAGCACCCTTCAGTTTCTCGCAAATGCCTCCTCTACATGTTGAAGCTGTGACACACAGACTGGGTATATCTGTTTCTTCAACTAGTACAAGGAAAGAACTATGTAGTGCTTGTCCAACTATCCTGCAATCCTTCTTGTAATTACACAAAATTTAAGGCAAAAATAAGGTACATTTATTCTAAAAGATTATGATATAATGCAAATCAATGCTTGAACACTATAGTGGTAATAGGAAATGCAGACTGCTAAGCAGCTCTTGATAAAAGCAGATACAAGAAGCAAGAAAAGCTGAGCTAGCAGCGAACTTCTATCAGATGACATTCATTCACAATGGATTCTATAGTATTTCATATCAGAAAAACAAGGTATTTTAACCCAAATATTTTTTCTCACAAATTCAGAACAGAGTATTTTTGCTGTTGTGAGACTGGGAGGCTCTCTGTTGTTACTTTGACATTTTGCATCCAAAAATGTCCTGACTTATTACTGATTATGGTGCTGACTACGGTACTGATGTACTAATACACAATTTTGTACGACAATTCACAACATTTCAGCCAAGCAAAATTCACTTTTGCATTTACAATACACTTGCAGGTTGCCTGTACAAATTAGTTTATTGTTATTAATTCAGCTTAATTAAAAGTGAATTCATGCAGGTGAACATGCTGTTACTTCTGAAAGAAATTATTTATCCAGTTGTGCGAGCAGTAATGAATCCAGAGGATGTTGCAACAAGCAACTATGCTTGCAGAAGAGCCAAAGTTATTTACATAAAAGGAGTAAAATTTCCAAAAGCACTTCAATGACTTGTGTTAGGTCTACAGCGTTGCTCTGTAAGATGTATGTACGCCATGCTGAAGACGGTCTCAGCTCAGCTCTTACCTGTAACCGAACTAGAGATAGCCCATGGCTGTATCAACACTTCTCCAGCACTAAACAGTGCTTGCTTAAATGTGTAAATGTTTTTTTGTCATGTTTATATATGTTTTTATGACATTTAGAGTCCAAACTACCTACAAGCTAGATGCAGTTAAGCACTTTATGTGCTGGAAATTCAGAAATCTTTTTAAGGATCTAGTATTTCTTTCTAATATTTCTGGAATGTCCAGATAGAATTAGGTATTTAGAATTAAGTTCTAAAATAGTCAGTGGTCCTAACAGGAAGCCATGGGAGCTACCAAAAAGGGGGGAAAAAAGCACATGGAGAACTTTTTCTGAACTTTTGCTGCTCTCTAATGAGCATTCTCTCTCATTCAAGGACTGAAAGTCTATCTTTAGGGAAAAAAAAAAAAAGGAGGGGGGGAGGTGAAGGGGCTAGATTATTCACCTAGGAAAAAAAGAGTTTGGCGTTAGTTTCCTGAGAATTACTGTGATGCTATTTTTAAATTCAGCGACAATTCAGTGTAATCTACAGAACACATCAACAAAGGGCTGAAATTCCCTTTCAATAACTGCATAATTCCTAAACTACAGTACCTTGACTTTTCATGCCTCCAGCCTTCTACCTCAATAAATTTTGAGCTGTTTCCCACAAACTGATGCATCTTCAAAAGAAATGGAAAACGCCGCCAGGCATGACGCATATCCTAGCATAAACCCTCATAAGAAGAGATGAGGGCTTGAACAGCTTGTTTGAAAAAAGGAACTCAGTGCAGGTATCCTGCTTTCTGAGCAAATATTCTAAACACGAAGTATTGCTACAAAACAGGGGGCAACAGCTCTGCCATTGGATTCACCTTAAAAAGAAAGGCCTGATCACTTCACTGAGAGAATACCTGCAGTCATCTATTGGTGGAAACGATGTCTATGTCAAGTGAATTGAGGCTGTAAGCCTGTTTTTATTTTGCTGACTCCAGGCCTAGTAAGATATATACTATTTGACATTCCACATCTATATTCAACAGTTCTAATTTATAACATTAGCTTTTTCTTTACTCATGAGTTTCAATCATGAATATGCCAGTCTGTCTTACTGAGTGTGGGAATACAGGCTGTCTGCTATTCCCAAGACCTGTTTGTGACTTTGGTCAAAGCCAGTGTGTTTTATTTCAAGATGCCAATGCCGATCATTTATTAACTCAGTTTCACCACCAACAAAATGTTTCTTGGCTTTCACTACTGATACTAAAACAGTAACTCAGGATAATTCAGTTGCCCTGAGTAGCAAATTTTGTCATTAAAATATATAGGGCATACAGGGTAAATTTGTTGCTGATGTCCATTGATTCTAATGGAGCCGTGACTCAAGACATCAGGAAAAAAAAAAAAAAAAGACCCAAAATGTTCATCTTAATTGAATATTACTTTATTAAACACAGAAGACCTTTCAACCTTCCAGGTCACTCTGGCAGAGAACTGATAATGGTTTATGCTTAATTCTAGAATAACTGTCTGACATAAAATGATATCAAATCATTGTATGTCTCTGCTAACTAGTGAGATAGAGCAGATACATTTACTTCTCTCACTTGATTTTAGTCAGATGTTGCAATGAATTTTTAAAGCAAGTGCTAAAGTAAATAAAAGCGAAACGTTGACTGATAAGGCCATCTCTAAAGAAATCATTTAGGAATATCAGCGCCAGACTGGGTGGAACTTCACTTACAATCCTGACTCACTTTTGGAATAATAACTAATTTCATCTCTCTAGTTGGAAAAACCAGGCTCTTCACTTTCTACCATGAATGGAATCAACAAAGGCGAAAGACAGATGCAAACAAGTAACTTTGTGAAATCTTCAGATTAGAGACACTTACCTGCCAGTATCTGTAGGACTATTTTAATATGTTTAGTGTTCGCCTCTTCTAATTATGGACTATTTCAATTATGTCTTGAGATAGAGAAGTACCAGAACACTACTGCATGCAACATAGCTGCTATGCTGCTCCTGCAAATCACTGGAATTAACTTGTGGCTAATCTTTTCTATGATACCAACATTTTTTTTTTTCTGAACAAAAATTAATGCACTGCACAGTAGCACACACTCCTTTATACATATATATGTGTGTATATATATGTATATATGTATATGTGTATATGTGTGTGTGTATATATATACATATATATATATATAAAAACCCTCCAGGGATTACTTCACTGCTCTCATTTGAACATTCAGCACCTTGGCAAATTTTTATATAGAAAAGATTAATAACAGTAATTCCATTACACAGTTTTGAGCGCTTTTTAAAATATTTCTATAGGAAGCAGAAATATTTTAACAAAAATTTCATTAGAGAAACAGTTTTCCTTCAAGAAGCATGTGAAAGAAAATGTGTTTCTCAGTCCTAGTGTGTATTTATAAGCTAAAATAATTAAAACACAATATCAATTAAAGAAACAGATGTAGATGTGGGAAAGGACTGTAGCACATGTTCAGAATCATGTGAGCATGTTCCCATCTGTGAAAGATACTCTATCAACATTTTTTTTTTAAATGTAAAGCCAGCATTTCATCTACAATTATTAAATGTGGCTACAGTCAGAAAAAGTTACTAGGCAAAAGTCTTATTCAGTAGATCTGTTCTCCATATGTATTCAGTCCAAATGTACTCACTTAAGTGACAGAAATAAACTGTCACCATTTTTTTTTTACTCCTGCTAGCTCTGCAGAGCCAAATGCAGCTAAGAGGAAGTGAGCTGTATTCTATTTTAACTCCTGCACGACCAACAGATGATATAGTTATGGAATCTGCATTATTGATGATACCATGCAAGCCCAAAAGCACACAGCTTAATTGTGCAGGAAGCCATGATGCAAAGGATGTGGTTTAATTAGGCTATGGCTTTATTAACTCATCTGGCAATGCAACCCAGCAATATGTCATACAGAGCAGGCTATTATCCTTCACTTGATTGTTTCAACCTATTTTTGAAGATGGCTGTTAACTTTCGCTCCTTCTCACTAATTCCAGCTGTTGCTGGGATCTTACCATCTTTGCCTCAATATGTAACCTCAAGGCAGCTACCTGCTATGCTGCCACATTTTGAGCCTACCTCTTGCCCTAGCCAACCATGGCCTTTAAAAAGAAACATCCAACTTCCAAACTATTTGTCTTCATCAATGAGTGCCAAGGATTTTTTTTTTCCTAGACCTCACAGAAGACAGCAAATTTCACGTTATCTGTAGCAAGTCATAGAAGTCCTATAAAGATCCTCTTTAGCTTGAAAAACAATGGTGCCTGATGAGCAGCTCATAACTAGAGTAGATAGTATTTCTTGATACCCTGCACTCATCTTTTACGCCCTTCCTGTAAGGGAGGTCCCTTAGGGATTCATCATCCCAAGGCAGAAGAGAGCACTAAAAGACCTACAGTATGTTCTGCCACTGCCAGTAGGACCAAAGGGTTTGGTCCACCGATTTCAAAGGTGTTTTCAAATGGGTACTAGGAAGAGCTCAGTTTCTCTGTGACCTTTTATACAAAGAGATTATAGCTTTGCCTTCCTTGCTTGGCAGTATTTCTTAAGCAGGGGATGTCTGTGGGAGTAAAATAGAAATGCTGAAAGAAGGACAGATTAAGGACGAAAGACAGACAATCGTTATTCTTATTTAGCCAACAGTCCTTCGGAAAGCAGAATCAACTGATCATGGAAAACTGGTCATCTAGTCCTTTATCTCAACCAGTCCTGACAGATACTTCTCTCAACATTGTAGTTCCATGAATTACACTGTTGGTGCAAGATCTTGTTCCAGTGGTTCATAACTATCTTTCCAATCACTTTCCCCCACCTCTTCCATCCAGTTTTCCTGAAAAAAATGACTATTTACCACTCCTATATATGACATGACAAATGAAAATAAAAATCATTCCATGTCATGAAGTTTATTACAGCAAGTTGGCACAAAGAATTAAACTGGACACAACTAAAGTAATTTCCTGGATGTAAAAAACACATTACTTCTTACACTACTCAAAGAGACAAATTTCTACAACTGTCTCCCCACAACCACTGCAGACCTGCTGACTCCCTGTGACCAGGACTACAAGGAACTGGAAGTAGTGCTGGATGGCTGATGGTTTATCTTTGCTGTACAAGGAAGTAGACATTTGAGTACAAACATGATTTGGATGCTCAGTGGTAAACTGAGTGCATTTATAGGTTATCAAAGGGGAAAATATATATTGCCTCATGAAGTATCTGTTATTCTTACTTTTTATATCACTTTTATGATTTCCAATGTTGTTGCTTTACTCAAGAGCTAAGAATCTTAAAGTCACATGTTCTCATAGCCATCAGACAAACTGAAGCATTGTTAACTCTACAGTTAAGGGAATGCAACTGACAACTGTTTGGGAATACTTTAGTTATAACTAGTAACCAGCCTCAAGCAGCTTGCCCGATTTAAAAAAAAAAAAAAAAAAAAGAAATCCCAGGAACAGAGGTCAAATTTTCTGAAATCCACCTCTGTGACTCAAAAAACTTATTAAAAAAACTTATGTTGCTTACCATTTTCTCCTCCTTTGTACTGCCCATACGACTGACCATAGGTGTGTAAGTAAGTGTGTGCGCATGTAAATAAAAAGACAAAGACCTTAAATGCTACTTTGATACTTAAAATTGGTATTGGGAAGACAGTTTCACAAACAGTACTGCTTTTTCTCTCATTAGATGTACATATAAAAACATACATATAAACATACATATAAACATACATATAAAAACACAGTAGCAACAATATACTTCCATATTGCTGTATTTTCAATGAAGTATATTTAATATAAGAGGATGCCTGGCACCACATGTTTAATTTTCATTAATATACCTAACATTCTCATATAAACTATACTTGCTTTATTAGAAAGAATAATCTAATCTTAGCTTTTATTCTGTTAAATCAGCCGTGTGTGACCCATTACTAACCACTAACAAGAATGTAGCTTGAGAGTCAAAGAATTAGTCCTACCACACTCCTTATCAAAGAACTGGAAAATAAGTGTATACCGCTATTTTCCTGTTTAAGCATTCTAGTTGGTGATGTATGGAGAAAAACAATATATTTGTGCATCTTTGTATCTTTCAGCTTCCCTCTTCATTAGACAATTCTAATTATCTTCCTTCTGTATTGAGCATCCTTCACACCTCCTATTTGTATACAGATACAAAAATGGCATGTCATCACAGATATACAAAGATTAGCAACTATTTAGGAACTCTCAGAGCAAAAGTGTATAGGACTGACAGAACGCCTTGCGCTGTTTTAAGGTACAAAGCTGAGAATCAAACACTTTATCTTCTAACACAGTGTGTAAACTTACTAACTGGACAGTTTCATTGAAGCCCTCTGCTGTCTCTAAAAATTATGAGAGTTTGTAGTATGAGTTCTAGATTTCTGGGTTTAACTTCCATGAAAAACTCCTCATGTTGCTAAAGATGGTGCTTATACCTACTCCTTCAGAATTCAGAAAGTACGTAGAAATATTCTTAGAAAAGATGTATATGTAAAAAAATAAAATGTATTATGATTAGAACAGAAAATGGGATAGCCTGGTTCTGAGGAAATCACAGAATTGCTATTTTATCTTGGACTTTCTCCGGAAAATTTGTTGGCCTCATAGCTCATGAAAGGGCAGATGAATACTGTGGAACAGATATTTTAAACTAGCATTCAGAGCGAGCTCTACAAGCTGTAGAAGAAAGGGGCTATAAAGTCCCATTATGACTAATCTGAGTGAAAAAAGAAAAACAAATACTTTTCGTTTTTCAGTAAATGTGTAGGACATTCAGCATTGCTTTCTCCGCTGTTTTTCTCTCCCATTTAAGAGGAAGTAAATTACTTTGAAACGGTAGCCACTTCATTCATGACCTCTGAGCAGACAGACCTATGAATTTGCGCTCAGTATAAATAGGAGCCCAACAACCCTCCTTAAGTTTCTTAAAGGGATGCCACTGATCCTCACTTTAAGTATATATATGGAGAGAAAGCGCGTGCGAGAGAAAGCGCGCGCGAGAGAGACCCTACAAAACATGCTCACTTTACCATTATAAAAAAGGCAAGAGAAAACAAATTTTCTAAGTGATAGCTATGAACGGGTAATACTTGCTAAACTGAGCTAAAATGTTTTTCCCCAGATAACAGCACTGCCTCAAATACTGGTTAAGGAAAACAGCAAAGCTTATTTTATGCAAGAACATAAAACAGGATTGACATCTCTAAGAATGCCAATACACAGCCGAAGTAAAAATTCACAGGATCTCCATGGTTCTTAGAAAGCATAAACAGATGCATTACACGTTGTACTGTAATCTTTTTAGCTGTTCTAATTATTACAGTTATAAGAGATTCAGTTATTTATTCAAAACAACTTAAAGCAACTCTAAAGGTCCCAGTGTGATGTTTTCACTTCTAATTTTCATAAAATGTTGATAAGAGTGGAATCAAACTAGTTAGTTATCAGTCTTGACATTGGCATAATATGACTGGAAATGTACTATTTTGTAATTACTTGAAAGGAAACAAATTACCTTTAAGAGGAAAACCATGGGTAGAAATTGCAGAAATTAGATGTGTTAGGCTGCTCTTATTAAAATAAATAAATAAATAAGAAAATAAAGAGTACATGTTATTTAACCTGCAGTCTATGAAAAAGAATGTGCAAGCAAACCAAAGGCAAGCATGAACCAGCAGAAGCATGGACTTGATGACCTACCAGATACATTTCATCTTTGCTTCTGTGAAACATACTTATGGCAAATAATCCTTTTATAGGACTTATTCCAAGCCCAAGTTCTTGGAAGCGCAACAGGAGACGAAGGATTTGACTGATGCTAAGCTTTCATTTAAACCCCTCAAAACCAGAGCTCTGGGGTTAGAAACAAAACACAAAAATCTTATGCACAATGTTAGGCCACTGGGATTATTAAGTATGTGTTTAAAAGCCCATCCTATTCAATACAATTAAGCTTTATGCATGCGTTTCTGTGTGGTTGAGATCCTAAATAAGTGCCATGCTAAGTCAAAATGCATACTAAGGAAGGAAAGAAACTTTTAACCACATTTGAACTTACATCTTTTACAAAAATAGAGATTTTGCTGACTCAGAAAAAAAAACACACACACAGAACAAAATTAGCATTTCATATACTAGGTTTCCTAGGTGTCAGAATAAATTTTTGCCTGAATTTTCTTTATATCCCTATTATTTGCCTAAATATTTTATGATGAGCCAACAGGGCAAGTGCATCTCCTGAAGTTGGCATCATCCCAGCTAAGCTGGTGCTGCTAACCTGCTTTGCAACAGCAGGCAACTTAAGGAAGGAATCACTTTCAATAAATCGCAATCACTGTGTACCTGTAGACACCAAGGCCAGAAAGGATTACACTGACTGCATCATCTGGCATCTTTAGAAATAAATAGCATAGTTTTCCCCTGACAAAATGAAAGGATATCATTTTAAAAATAAATCAAAGAAATGATGAATTTACTATTTCCTATGATTGGCTGTTTCAGTAAACTACTTTCAGTGTCAGAACACCAGGACCTTTTTCCAGGTCAAAAGATTGGGAAGAGAGAAAATCCACTCTAGCAGTTCCAGGTCAAGATGGAGCTCTTCCTTAAGAGCCACTCACTTTCCTCAAGAAAGATGTCACTACGAGAGGGAAGAGCCTGCAGGACAACTGCTCTATTAAGTATACTGTATGCAAAATTTCCTCTACCAA
This sequence comes from Nothocercus julius, assembly GCA_013398735.1. Classification (NCBI taxonomy): domain Eukaryota; kingdom Metazoa; phylum Chordata; class Aves; order Tinamiformes; family Tinamidae; genus Nothocercus; species Nothocercus julius. The sequence continues at coordinate 654,213 of VZSV01000058.1, forward strand.
GTAGAACTGAATATACTTGGAAGGGGAGATAAACCCACTCCACAGGCTCACAGGTAGATGTTGTACTGCCTGATAAAAAGAGGGATCCTTTGCAAAATGCAGTATTTGTCCTGTAGCCGTATGAATCCCACTTCAGGCATATGCTGCGGAACATACACTGATACATGTATAGCTTTCATAGGGTAGGAAGGAGTGGAGTTTAGGTCATATTCCTCATCTCCCCTGTGACAAATGTTGGGCCATGACAATGTGGTTTCCACTACGCATAACACAATTTAAAAGCAGAATACATCCCTTTGTTTTTACTGTATCAGAAACTGACTCAAGAGAAGAGGACCATCTCCCCTTCCCACCTCTCATACTTGGCTTGTTAACTGGAAAACTAGGTCATTTCAAATCTAAGACATGAATAAAAAAAAAGTTAACCGTAGCAACATCTTAACCCCAGGACACAGAGCTACCAGTTCTTTTCCCATCTGGAAATACAACTGGCCTGCCTTTTGTTTCTCTGAGGAACAAAGGGACAAAAATACTGAATTACTCTNTATCTGTATTTCTGCAGTATATGAGCTCTGATCCAAACTTACCCATGGCAGCATGGATGTCACTGCCCTTGCAACCTAGAAAGAAGTTAAATAAAGAAATCATCATCACCCTTGCAGTATCACACACTGAAACAGGAAATCTGAAGCTATATTTCCTAAGCCCGAATTACAAGGAAATCTTTAGCAAGACAAAGCTGTAATTAGCTGATAATAATAATGCTCTACTCAGAACTTATTTTCCTACAGAATGCATTACTGAGGTGTTCACACGGTAAGAGAAAGAACTCTACCCTGTACAATCATTGCAAGGGTAAGCTTTTACTACCAGAGTGAAAACATTTCAGGCATAAAGTATTCAGGCCTAAGTATTATCATGTCAATATTAGTGCAACAAGACATGAACACATTCATATTTACAGATGTACCTTGAATGAACGCTACTGATGAAAAAGTAAGACAAAAAGACTCTCCTCACAACTTACTTTTCAAAATGCAGGACACCAAACTCCTCCATTAGCTTTCTTGTGAGCTTTGCTATTTCTTTTCAGTAAAGTGCTTGCTGCTGGCTAGGGCTATTTACCTGCACTATCTATCTAGTTGGGGCACATCCCTGAATAACACCAAGCTATCTGAATTTCTTACTTTCTAATGATCAGCAGAGTTCCTTTGTAATGACCAGATTTGCCCCACTTTAATCACTGCTTATTGTTTCAGTGCACAGAAGGATTCAACAGCTCATTGACTGTGTTGACTCATAATCTGCAAAGCGGGAACAATGTTGCAGCTCATCATATGTAATCAGCTACTAATTAAAAGAAGATGGAATTTAAAAATTATATGGTACTTTCCAACTAGGAGGATAACAAAAGGTATAATAACTGCTATGAGCCAGAAGCTCTGACAGTCTCCAAACTGCACTTACTTCAGGGGGTAGACATCACTATCTGTTTCACAGCAGTAGACAGCACAAATATTTCTAGAGAAAGAGTAAAATTTTACCAAGTCAGTAGTTTTACTTACAAAAAAGAAGAATTACAGGAAACAAAAGGCACGGATGCAACTCCTGAAATTCAGCAAAAATGGGTTAGGCCTAACAGCTCTCCTTAATGATGAAAATCCATGAGATGTTATATTGCCACAAGTCCTTCAACATCTTTAAAATAATCTCTGGTTAAAGGTCAGCATCAACACTCGGTCTCAAGAAATGGCACTAGCTCAAAACACAGCATTAGCTCCACCTTTCCCTTTTCCTTGCACATATGCTCTACTCAAAATATCCATTTAATAAAACCGATTACAAACATATATAACTGAACGCATAAACCTTGACCTAGTTTTCCTAAAACTGGTCTGTTGTGTTCCGCAGAAGTTCAGAAAACATTCTCTATGCAGAACAAGCACCTTAAAGATTCATCAACTACCTAGACATTTGGCACATATGACAATTTAGGGTCTTTTGCTTTACAACAGGTAAGTTTCATTTTATCCACATTCTCCCTAATTCATGTTGTCCATATAGATGAACCTGGAAAATGGTTCATGAGTCAAAATGCCACAGAATTATACAATCTCTCATGTTAAAGAACAGTACAATCATGAGTAATTTGATCTGTTCATTTTATCATCAGCATTCTCATTTTTGACAAACCATGCCCTAGTCCAGGGCATCCATCAGTCTTAGTTCTCTGCTTAGAATAAACATGATAGGAAGAAATAGAAAATTAAAAATGCAACAACACTATTGCAGATACTCTGCCCCAGATTGGGTCCTGGAATCCAATACATATCATGTGAAATATGTGCATATTGCTATGTAGATGTGCTGAATATATCTGACGTCCTCAGAATGTGATGTGAAAATTGTTGTGGGAACAAACCCAGAATTATTTGCAATTTAGCTGCAATGAAAGCTATATTGAATTACAACTTGAACTGCAAAAGAATTTCTTGAGGGTATGTCATTGTGTTGTATTAGAAGTAGTCAAAATACTTTCAATTTTTTTGAGGATTTTGAAGATGCTGTTTTACCAAAGCTAGAGTATTTTTCCCAGATGCATTTCAAACAAGAAAGGTTTAGGTGGTCATCACAAGTGAGAAAGTAGTCTTCAGACATCCCAGCCCACTCAAGTATTTTTTTCCTTTAACTCAATTCTGCTAAAAGTGTTCAGATTTTATTTTATTCTAGTGAAGAAAAAGTCTGAAACCTCAGACACTACCACAAAATAAAATTTTGATCCTTTGGTCAGATCTACCCATCATTTCTTGCCTGAATCCTTCTAAGTGACAACTGAAAACACAAATATTCATGATTACATGCAAATGTATTTTTTTTTTTCTCCTCCTTGCCAGTTTAAAAGCAGAAAAGTTAGGGGTGTATGCTGCTAACCAAAATTCATATGCTGTGTTAATTTCTACTGCTTGACTTCCTGAATTTTTTAGCAGGGGAAACTAGTTGAGGCAGTGCCCATAACCACACCATTTCTGAATGAGCGAGATCCATATTCAAGTAGCTTTCTTAAGAAAAATTGCTGGCTGTATTTTGAAAAAAGAAATGCTGTCTTTGTGAACATGAAAAGACAAATACAAGAAATGTTCAGAACTGGAGTTCCTAAGTCTTTCAGCAGACAAGGGATCCACATAAAGTTAAATCCATAGAAATTGTAATGATACTGTAGCCTTTATCTCTGAAAACCAGACTCAGATATATATCATGGTCTGTTGACATGGCGTGTTCAGTAGCAATGCTAGTTTAAACCTCTGAGTACTCCTTCTGGCTTTTGGCAAAGCTTCCCACCAGCCTCACTGTGTTGACAACTTGTGGAGCTGTGCTGTGATGGAATCATGGAAAGCAAAAAAACAATGCTCTCTCTCCTTTTTTTTTTTTCCCCCCCGCTCAGATTTTTTCTTTTTTTCTTTAAATGCTGACAAATTATTCATTCTGACTTTCCTTAACAGTCAAGAAGGAGGCAAATGCAGCATCAGATCCACATTCAAGCTCCCACTGGGCCTTTGGTTGAGAAACTCATGCAACACAACCTCCTATCTCATACACTGTCAGCTTGCAGAAATGGGACTGTAATGGTAAACCACATCTCGGGAATCACAAGTTTGATAGCATGGCACCACCCTGAGCCCTGCCAAAACATGCCACCTACTTTAGAACAAGCAAGCATTGTCCCATGTTCCCATCAGAGAAGCTAAAAGCACTAGGCTTCAGCCAGATCCTTGGAAAACATGCAGGAGAATGGAGAGGAAAAACAAACAAAACAAAACAAAGAAGTATGGTGGGGATGAGGAACAGCACCAGCTCCATGAGGAACATTTGGAATTCTCTGAGAATGTCCACCAGAACATGAGGAGGTAAAGATTCAATGAGCACTAAGAGTCTCTGACAGCAGAGTAGAAAGAATATGACTGCTATGGACACCATCTCACCTATTCCAAGCACTAAGTGCTGAAATTAAACATGCTCCTTCTGAAACATTAGAATTTGTTAGAAGGTGAGATGCAGTGAAGAAGTGACAAAATGTTGAACTTGGGGACGAAGAGGACAAGATATCGCCAACTTGAAGCTTTAGCTTCTGCTTCCTAACATTAATGGCTCACTTTTGAATATGAGGTTCTGATCAAGCTAGTGGGATTTAGGAGATGTAATTTCACCTTTGGTAGCCTCCGGTGATACTGGCTACTTTCCTGTTTCTTTCCTTTGTGCAGACTGCAGTGAAGGTATGTCTGTTGCAGAGAACTGTCATGGGACCATAGACAAAGACATAAAGCTTAGCTGTTCTCTACAGTTTTTGTATGAAGTAACTATACAAGAATGATTTGTGTGTACTTGCAGCTGAAGTTTAAAATGAGTTTAACTTAAGTCTGGGATTCCATTTCTTTTCCTGTTTTCTTTTCCTCAGAGTATCAATAATAAACATTACTTACTTGTCAGGAAACATAAATTCCAAGAATACTGTCTGCCGTTTCACTTGGAAAGCCTGGCAGTCATTTTGAAGAGTGCATTGTTTCTAGAGAGTTTTTGTTTTCTTTTTTTTTTTCCATTAAAAAAAAATGGCAAGAACTTCAAAGAAGGGCAATTATACACAGAACTGTACCAGGAGAACACTACTTACTGGCACCCTTTGGGAAAATAAAAGCCCAATTTATAAAGAGGAACAACTATTAAGTGTTTCAGAGGGAGGGATGGATTTTGTTTTCAGTTTAAATCTATGCACAAATTTTAAAGTATGACCTGACCACAAAACTCATTAAATAAGAGCCTGACAACAAAAAGGTCTAAAACAGAGTCAAGAATCCATTTTAAATCCAACAGAGAGCAGTGAACCCCACAAACTTTCCACTATAAACTTATCATTCTATCACCGGAAAGTGACTACTAATTTTGTTGTACATAGCTTCTTCATATCTGAGAAAGTTAATGCCTTCCGTTTTCATACCAAGAAAATCCAGCCTCCCTCATCATGGAACAGCGAGCAAGACTGTCAGGATTCAGTTGAAGGCAATCATATTAAGATAGGAATAAAACAGGAAAGTGTACTTCATACGAACATTTTTAGGAAATAATATGTTGTGCTATGTTCTGTGTGGTGTGTGTACCTATTTGTTAAATATGGATATGGAAGTCTTAATAGCCTCCATTTTTCTTAGGATTTCCTATCTTTCAGAATATTCTGACCAACCCGTGGGCAGAAGATTTGTTACAACAAAAGTGGCCTAGCCTGTAAATGACTCAAAGGTATACGATCGGCTTAGTCTGTAAATAGCTAATACAACACATTGTTTTATCCACTGTCTTAGGCAGCATTTTAGAATATAAAATTTTAGTGGGAAAACATAGTTCATGTATTTTCTTTGTGCACTTGACAGCTGTTTCGTTTAGATTCATTTTACTAGCTGTACTCCGTGCAGCACAAGTATGCCCTCCATTTCTCATCTTTCCATACGGCTTTCAAAAAGTAAAACGAGAGGGTTTTTTCCCCCTTTTTTAAATAGGAAAAAAAAATAAATCAGCAGGAAGTGTCACTAGTACTAAGAGGCAGAGACAGAACTTCTGAAAAAGCTGAAAGCATTTTTGTTTGTTTGTTTCAGAACATTTCCAATGAGATAATGAAGATGATACTTTTAATGTTTCCAGCCAGCGTACGCAAAAAAATACCAACTAAGACTACTAGCTTGAAGAACAGTGTCCAGAAGCACTTTGTTACCCTTGACCTTGTCTGAAAGCAATTTCCAGAGACCCCTTGTATTCTGAGAATTTCCTAGCAAAAATGCATTAACAACATGCTCTGGTCTGTATCATCCTGCAATACCACTCAACTTGCCCAGAAATGAAAACAAAAATGCTTACTTGCATAATCCACAACGTCATTTTCTTTTTGTTCCCATGGTCTTTGGTCTTGGATAACACACTTATCAAAAGAACAGTGAAATGTCACCAGTTTTGTTTGAAGTAGGTAATGCTGCGTCCTAGAAAAAATTAAAACGTCTATCCAGTTCTTCCTTAGTTTAGCTAGTTATTTAACAACTTCAAAAAGTTTTTAAATTCATTAACCAACCACAATCATAATGGACAAATTAGCAAGGGGAAGTTGCTCAAGAATACTTCACTAAAGGTATAATTGGCACAAATGCTATCCCTAACATCATACAAAGGTAGTACAGCCCTGCAGTTACTGACTTCTAGAACAGGTTCAATTAAGTTAAAAGCATAAAGTTTTCCTCAGAACTCCCATCACACAGTACACCTTTGTTTTCAAAATAAAAATGAGAAAGAGTGCAAGACACTCAAGAGGATTTACTTAAAGAATGGAAGAGTACAACAGTCTGCCCTGAACATGCTTGCTCGTAAGCACGTGCACTGCTGCCATGTGGGCCTACTCCAAGGTTAATGCTGTTTGTGTTATTCGATCAACTTCAGAAAGAAGAGCTATTACTTCCCCAAGCCAACATTTCTGAATTCTTGATGTGGGTGGTATGGAGGCTAAGGATTTTTGCCCCCACTCCTATATAACACATCATCCTGCCTAGGAACACAGATTTTTCTGGCCTATATTTAATCAGTAAGACATGACAGGCAGTGCATTTTCAGAGGATTATCATATACCTTGGGTGGTGTTATAAAGGAAGAAGCTAAGGACTTTCCTCTAAGCGTCTTTTTGCTATTATGAAACAGAATTTATAAATCAAAAAAGAGAAAGATAGCGAGAGTCCTGCACTTAAAGGGTGTTACTGACACAATCATGACATCATTGGCAGCCAGTATGGAAGCTCTGCTAATATGCAGACTTTTAAAGCCACTCCATAATTTAAAATGAAAGAGGAATTTTGCCTTCAAACCACATATCAATATTGTATTGATTATCTGCAAAGGACTTTCTAATTTTCAAAATTGTCAGTCACTGAATAAAATCAAAACTAGGCTTTGATTATTTTGAATTTAATAGGTTAAGCAGTCAGAGTGCTAATATGATTAAGTAAGGAGCAGTCTCTGCACTCAGAACTTGGTCTCAAGTCAGTGGAGCAGCTCCTACTAAATACAGGTTAACAGCATCAGGCATTTGCTAGAGTCTTTCTTTAGTTTATTCTCAGGAATTCATTCTACAAGTTTCCATAAAATTACATTAGAAAACAAGTGTTTTTCTCATTACTTCTGTTCCCTTTTGCTGCATAAAATGACATGTTAGGTACATACAGAATTACTTTTGGAAAAAAAAAAAACACCACTGTCAGAATGCTGATTGAACAGATCTGTGTTTATATGCAGCAAAACAAAAGGGAATTTACTTATCTTTCTTTATTATGACTTTTCAGTTGAGTTTTTTGTTTACCTGTTTAGCTATGTTATTGATTACAGATGTGTTGTTTTTCAGATAGTGTGACTATAAGCAAGGAGTATTTTTGTCACTTTTATGTTAGCAACATTCATTAGTAACAATAAGATATTCTGAAAATATCACAATCATTCCTCAAGTGAGATCATATTTCAGTGTCTTAACAAATTACAATTGTGGATACGACAAAACCATCTCTACCCTCAGATCTGGGCCTACATGGCCTTCTAGACCAAGTTACCATAAAAAATTGCACCTTTGGGGAATTCACAGAAAGCAAGATCACTTCCAATGATGTTTTCAGTTAACACCCACCTCCTTGCATTTCCTCTTCCCACTCCCCACTCTTTCATTATGAAAGGTCAAACAGAACTGCTCTATCTAGTGTGTGACATGAATTTCTACTGGGGTAATCTAAAATTAGGCTTGCAGCCTAAAACCTTATTTGACCAAAACAAACTACACTGTAACAAACCAGTGTTTCCAAGAAGCCTTCAAAGACATTACACGGGACTCAGTTCACCACAGAGTTAAGGCCCAGAGATGCTGGCCACAAACATTTTCCAACTACAGCATCCACAGAATCCAACCTCATCTTGGGAGACAAAATTATTGTGTTCTTCCAGTTAGCAACACTGCTTTTCACTTCTGATCCTTTTCCAAACACACCTACTCACAGCATGGACATCTGAAATACTGTCACCAAATATATTTAGACAGCATTACAAAAGAAAAAAAATTAATTTCTTACAACATATAATTAAGTGCTTTTTAAGCATACTGGAACATCACGGCTGTGATAATATAGAAAAATTTCACCTTTTGAGCTCTACACATACTTTTCTTAATGAGTACTCCATTAGAATGAAATTCAGCTTNTCTAGTAAAGTCTTTCAAGTCTTTCAAAGTGAAATATCTGATCTATCTGCAGACAAACCTTTTTGTTTTTTGTTTTAGCTGTCAAAGTATTGAATGGAACAGTGTCTTAATTTTTGATAAACGAGTTCTTAAAGTTCTTTCAAGACAAATATTTTTTTTTAAGAATGAAACTAAAGTGAAAAACATTCTCTGAATTTCTGTATTGACCTAAAATTTATCACTGTTGAAGTTTTGTCACTAAAGTAACAATCAAAAGTCTAGGCAAGATGAATTTAAGCACTGAAGAGAGCTACTATTTGACATGAACAAAGTAATGCTTTGTAAGTACCTGAAGCAGGTTCAAACACTTGATGTGCTCAAACAAATTTGGAGCACTGCTAAATCACACTCTATAAACTTGATTGCCTTCTACTGAACTTTCTGATCAACTAAAGATGTTTGAAACATTTCAGAAGTTGTTTTAAAAAATATTTTAAATGCCTAAAACAATCATCATGAATTTGCAAAATATATTCATTAACCCATCCTTATACCTAAGACAGTGCATTTCAGATTCAGTCTAAAATAAGAAAGACTTGCAAAACATTGGGTGTTGGCATTTTAGGTACAGGGGACACACGTAACGCACAACGTTGAGCAACCAGTAACGTGAGAAAACATACACTGGTTACCGCGCATGGATACAAGGAAGTGGACAGATCCAAGACCGACAATTATTTATTTACAGAGATGAATTTAATGTATTTTCAAAACTGATTTTCTTCATTGTGACTAGTGAATTAAAGACATTACCATAACACACACACAGAAAAGGAGACTTAAATGGTTTGCAATAAGTTCACGGCACTTCAGAATCCCAAAACAAATGTGTTCTAATCTGACTTCTAATGTTGAATTAATGGCTGCAGCATGTTTTAGCTGAACAAAGATACTAAAGATACTGAACAAAATACTGTAATCTTTAGATTGGACAATCCGATGAAGAATTTTTCAGGCTTTTACTTGGATGGGAACCAGTGTTCCTGTGTAAGAGCACTGAGTAATCATGTGCAAAACAGGACCACCCAACATCTGTCTACATTCACTTGGAAGTAAGTTTTATATAGGCAAGTCCTGCTATAGGACTTGCAGGAAATTTATACCGAATACATGGGTGGGGTGGGATAGAATCCTTCCTCTTTACTTAATTACATTCAGGGCTGAACGATGATCCATTCTGTCTGGTTCTCCCCATTACTCTTTCTAAAATTAACTCACATCTGACATTATAACATATGTTAAATATTATATAAGTGGTCTGTTCTATATTTGGTTTATTCAGTCATAAATCCTGGCATGCACACTTTAAAAAAAAAAAAAGTGCTGTAAGGAAAAAAAAAGCATACAAAATTAAATAGGTAAAAAACTTTCTTTTTGTTCAGTTCATAAAGGATTCAAAATAACCTGCTGACATTACGGCAGTCTGTCCACTAGCTAAAGTGTTTTACAGGTGAATATGCTCTTTTACTTTGTAGAAATGGAAAATTCACAGTTCAGGAGAGTTTAGCAACAGCAGCAATTTATGCTGAAATAGGCTGCAGTCTGGCAAGGTCAAGGTGTGCCTGCTAGTGTGTGAAAGGCAATACTTAGCAGACTGAACAAGGAGCTAGCAAGCTCCCACACTGCTTTTCTTAATATTCTTGATTTCTACTGTTTTACTGGGGATCCCACACTCTCTCTAACTGGTAAAGCAATGTTCTGGCAGGTAGTCAATTTTGACAGCTTTTCTGAACCAAACTTCCAGTTTTCCTAGCATTTCACAACTGTATTTCCCTGAAAACTATATGCTGTTTTGTACAAACTTTCCAATACTGCCTTGTATCAAACTGTCTCATTCAACTTTACTTGGCAGAAATATAATACAGAAGTGCTAAATTATAAATAGCACACTGTTTTCATTTTAAGGTCACTGACTTTTCCTTATACCAACTGTTCCAACTATTAAAAAGCTGAAGGATTTCATACCCCAAGTGGCTGCATAATGAATTTAGAATCTACCACCTACAAAATGTTTTTAGGGTAAAAAGTAACATATAAAAAATATCTTCCCTTCTGCTTCTTAAAATCTATTCTTCTGAAAATAGCTTAACTCCAAGATCAGTTCTGAAAGAACTTTCTTACAGATATAATCTTCGGGGACAGACAAGGGCAGTTACATGGTTAGGAGACCATAGTAATACAAAGATGAAGACCATCAAAGAAACTGAAATCAAATGACAGTGAGGTGCCTAAATATCTTCAGGAGAGTAGCTAGACTGACCAGCTCTATAACTTCAGGGGCTATCATTAGCAATATTAGTTCAAAAAGTAGTGAACTGCCGGGCAAAGGAGTTCTGTCCATGCAGCTCTGAAGGAAATCCAAATTATTGGAATGCCAGACATGCAGTTCTGAAAATTATTCATCCTGATAACTCAGAAGGCCTTGTTTTCACAGGAAGATGTAACTGAAACTTTTTGTACCAGATCCAGACAACAGTACATACATCTCCCTATTATAAGCATAAATACCAATGCTGGTAGAATTAAGCCCTTCTCTAGAAGTTTCTGAAGATATGCAGGAAGAGGATCTGTTTCATCTCAGGAAATAGGATTGAAAATTGGATATTGTTGCCATGTAGACAGACTAAAGATCTGTCACTGAAATATTAGCAAATAATTAACAAATTATAAATCATCATCCTTTAGTATGGAAGGATAGTTCTCTCAAAACCTCTGATCCTAAAGAGTTGTTTTTAAAAGCTGAACAAAACTGTGGCTAGGTTAAGATTTTTAGTGTAGTGACAGTTACCCAAAAATCTACATTTTTATTTCCTTTACATGATTCTATAGCCATAGTTATCTCCTAATTATATGTTTATTTCTGAATAAAACTAAGTCCAAGCCACATATAATTACTCCTCTCCTTGCTCACTGCTGCCTAAGAAACCAGCTTTATAGTATTCAAAAGTCACAATGAGATTTTCACTTGCCATGATTCACACTGTGATACACCAAAGCACAACTTCGAATACCAAAGATGTACTCTGAGCCACTTGATAAAGCAAGAGTCCGAGTGTCCGGCTATTAGGCAGTGACACTATGCACAGCAGCAAATAAGAGGCTGAATGTATAGTTGATATTCTGATCTGATTCCATCAGGTGGAAACAACTGGAAACAAAAAAAAATAAAAGGGAAATATTTTGCATGACATGACAGTGTAAGAGATAAGATTTTAGTTAGAAGAGGCTCTGCAGAAATGAAAACTAGAGGATTTAACAGCCTGATTTATGTTTCTTGACAGGCAGTTGGGCTTTCTACAAATGTCTCTTTCCTCTTATCAAATGAGATGCTTCAAATGCAACATATATTGACTTCCCAATATCAGTGTGGTGGGTTTTTATAAACTGAGACTACTTGAGTACTGTGCGAGAACAATAGCTGTTCTCCAGCTTCCGCCACAGCTAGCTTTCCATTCTCGTTACCCCACAATCTGCCAGAGCCACTTGCACAGGCTTGTTTTTGTGTGTACACAGGATGCTTACAATTATTACCATTAAAAACTAACCTAATATTCATTTAGGCTCTGCTGCTGCCTAGTGGGCTGAGTCAGAGAAGAGGAGGGAGCTATTTAGCACAGAAACGAGAACAGAGATTAAAAAGACTACTGGAAAAGTAATATGTAAGAACAATAGCCTGAAAGAATAAAAGAGAGATATAGCTGGAAAAAGGAAAAAAAGAATTAAAGTCCTACCTTGAATTAAAAGTATCTTACCGACATATTTCACAGTATCAAAGAAACCAGACTTTTTGGCTTTACATATAATGATATCCTTCTGTTCCAGCAATGTAACTCACTGAGGAAAAAATAAAAACTGAAAACTTGTAACTTAAAATGTCACAGGCAAACATTTCTTTGAAAACTCTATGACACATATTCAATGCACAATATATAAAGTCATAGGAGACATCCAAAAGGACTTTTTCATTATGGAACAAATGAATCAAATTAAAACAGGGTAGGTAATCTAAGTAGGGTGGAATGGCAATGATAAAATTATACATGGCACCAGAAAGCTGAGTGTATCTCTGAATAGTTCATATCCAGATGCTTCAGTGTTTAGATTCTTCTCAGAAGTGCAGAGTATTTTTAAAGAAACTGCAATTTTTATTGAATGGGAAGGATGTAGCTTAAAGCAGGAGATAGAGCAGCAGCAACACACTTGATTGGGCGCATTGCCATTGAAAAAACATTTTTAGCATTTGCCCATTTTCAATGAAATTACTCCCTGCGTATTGCTGCTTAATACATCTATGTGAATAACAACACACACCATGCATAAACACACACAATATACTGTAAAACACTGTAGCCACAACCATCAGTCCAAAGCATACAGAATGACCTTACTAAAGTTATGCGAGCAAGCTAACAGTGCTAAAGAGCAAAAACAACTTTCACAACTGTTAAATTTCAAATAAAACAAAAAATTAAAACATCTTTAGCCCAAAACAAAACAATTATAAATGCACAATAACAAATCAAGAAATGATATGACCTGCTAAAGAGTTTCAACTAAAATTTCTTTCTACTGATTTCAGTTACTCCTCTTTTATTTATCGTCTACCTATTGTACAATACAGCATGCCTTGAACCTTTTTATCTAAGGTTTTCTCTTGACAAAAATTTTATCACTTTTTGACACTGATATAATAAAATGGTGTAAAACCTTTTTCTTCCTCACAGACACCTTACACATACATACAAATGCTTTCACCAATCTAGCTTCCATGTGAATGGTAAAAAAATGAAAACTTATTTCACTGGCACAGCTACATTGAGCCAGTGCGAAGGGTTTTAATTAGTACTAATAAAGACAATCCTAATGTAATCCTGACTAGCTGTACCAGAATACAATGTACACAGAGCACTTTAAGATATTTATTACACATATTTTTAGGTTACCTAAACAACAAAACTTTCATTTTCCAGCAACAGGTTAAATACAAGAAAAGAATTATTTACATTATAAAGCACAGGAAAACAATAATGCCTGTCATAACTGATTTGTTTACACAACCTCCTAAAATTGAATCATTTTGGAATAAAAAGCCAAAACACAGCTCTAGCGATACCAGTAATGATGATGTTTGTGAAATGCTCAGGAAAAGATCAATCTCATAAGCACATGCCAAGAAAAATACAGTAGTAGCAGCATTCTACTTAATATCATATGCCTCAGACATCTAATATGTCAGCCAGTTAGAATGCTGAGTGACAACAGCTCAATAGTCTCTCAACTGAAGAATCCCAGTGCAGATATACAGGCAAACCACATCTTTACATTTTGACTTCTCCTTAACTATGGTCTTTTTGGCAGATTTCCTATTTTCTTTGAGTATTGGATTCCTATAGCACAGTACAGCACACAAATCTTCCTGTTTGATCTCCCATTCACTCATATAGCAGAAGTTGGCTAGAAGCAGGATCAAAGATTTCTCAATTCTTTTCCTTTCTTATTTTCCCTGATGACAATTCCACCATAGCGTTTTTTTTTTTTGTTTTTTTTTTTTTTTTTTGTTTTTTTTGGTTGGGCTGCAAAATAATTCATGCCAGTGAACACCTGATCTGAATTCCTGTGACTAATTAACAGAATAATATTAACAGAATATTCACAGGTGCAGAGCAAACCAAGGGACTAGATGCAAATTTGGTCTTCTGTTGAATCATACTGTTTTGTCCTCACATTATTCTGGCATTTGGGCTGGCTTCAGGACACCATGACTTTTCCACTGACTGTGTGCTGCTTTCTTGTATAGAGAATACAACATATCAAGGTTAATTGAAGAGAGGAGTCATTTTATACAAATGCAGTCTTTGTTTACTTTTACACATTCATGCACTGATAATTAAATATGAGAGAACTGTGAATTTACTGTTTTCAGCAGTCAGCCCGCAATATCCAGAACTGATCTGATTTTGATCATCTGGAAATAATATCAGGTAGTTCTGAATGGTTCTTGGTCAGGCTGAGACACACGCTTTTACAGATATTAAGCAAGCGTATGTGAACACTGTCAACAGAATCACATTCAGAGTAAGAATCAGGAAAACTGTATCATGGATGGACCTGCTAATGCAACAGAGAGCTCACAAGAAAAGGTTTTCTGCCTTTTTTTTTTCCCCACATTGTAACACTCCCAGATTTCTAGTAAGCTATACAAGCTACATTTTGTAGCTTGCTTTCAGCATCTTTGATGCATTTCAATAAATAGTATGAGCCTGTAACCTTTTTCATAACCATGATATTGCTACAAAAAGTGAAATATTAAAAAGGAAAAGGGAAGAAAAATGTGGAAAAAAGTAAATTACATGAAATAATAAATCAAAGACCTAAACTCTGATATTCGGATTTTTGGTGGTCCATATGTTTTACATATTAAGAAACCATCACCATAAACAATTCTTGCTGAAGAATACAATTCACATTCTTCCTAAACCATCCTATCTCATTTGTTTACAGTTTCCTTCTCAAAAGCTTCATTAAATTGAAGACAGCATGAGCAAGTTGAAACAATTCATAAGGAAGAAAAAAAAAATCTCTATTAAATAATGTCAACATCAAAGGCAACAATAAGTAATCTCCTGCAAAGGGAAGGCTGTGAAAGCATCTTTTGAGCCGCTTAAAAACTGGCAATTATCAATTTCATTTTCACATGAATGAGAGGGAATGTTCTGTGCATGCTTTAATCTTCTAACATGTATTTCATAACAAACAACAACAAAAAAAATCAAAACACCTTTAAGATATTTCTGGTGAATATTTAACTAAGTCCATATTAGCAGGAGCAAGTTTGTATCACTGAAAATCATTATGCCTGTGTTTATCCTTTTATTTTTTATAAAGTCCTACAGTTTTTGTTAGCAAGTAATGTTCTAGTATTCATACAGAGAAAGTGGCTGTTGAAAGAGGCACACAGCCCTGTCCCAGGCTGGGTCTGAAGTGCTGCTGCAAGACACAGTGTCAGGAAATAGCAGCATGAGCACTTCTGTTATTGGCACACCTGTTTCCAAAGAGCTCCAGCAATCATGAAGATGGAAGGAAAGACAACAAGGAAGTCTTCAAGAGTGCAGGCAGCTAGCACTAGGCTTACTTAGCCCTTTATGAACAGGGAAACCAGCACTACAAAAAAAAAAAAGCAGCCTTTTGCTCATGCAGATTTATTTCAGTGTGCATGGACTGGTCATGCCACAAATGATGCACCCTGACATATAGCTCTTCCTTGTCACTGGGAGACCCAATCCTCTCTAGATTTTCAAAAACGCAGCCACAAGGTATCAGCTGTAACAGCTTGTACTTCATTATTCAAAAGACATCTTTTATGATTATATTAAAACGAAAAAAGAGGGAAATGCAATTGCTTCCTCCTTTTATACTTAGTTCTGGTCTAGTTTATAGCTACACACTTTTTCCTCCACTTTTGTTTTTATTTATGAAAGAAGAAAAACCCAAAGCAAAAATATATATATATACACACATTCATTTAGGAAAAATCAAACAATATTTCAACAATATATTAACATTATTGGCACGTAGTGTTTGACAGTTTAACACAGAATAAAGTAACTGTGTATAAAAAAAATAATTTTATGTTAAATTAGAAGGTTCTAAAAGACCACTGTATACATTTTCATCTTCCTCAAGCTGTTACCATGTTTGTTTGCTTTCAAGATAAGCTAGGCGAAACTGATATACTTGAGTCATTCTATAGCCACAGCAAATTCATTTGTGTATTCTACAGAAAACTCCCTTAGCAAGTTTCTAATAAACTGATGGGATTCCTTCAAACATTGAAAAGATACCGCAAACACATTCAACCTATTGAGGTTTCCAAGGAAAAATATTACATGATGTAAACATGCTGTTTTCAACTGTCAAATCTGAAGTGATTCATTTAAAACAATCTTGTTGAAAAGGTTCTGTCTCTGAAAGCATCTTTACCAGCCATTTTAATATAAATTGTATCATCTTTTCCCACAAACCTCACTAGACAATGGTGACAAACAAGCACTGCACCCCAGTTATCATTCTAGTAGAAATCCTGAACCTCACTACGCTTTTCATTAGACTTCCTGAATGGATGGGATTATTTCAGCAGAAGAACAGAAGTACCTCAACAAAACTCCTTGCTCCTTGTAGAGGATATTCACACTTTGACTTGTTAGTATCATTGCTTTCAAAACCTCCGAACTTTGAGCATTTTTTAATGCTAAATTTATACCGGATTAAAATTACTCCATGACGTTCCTCGCTTTGTGAGGCAGTTCGTAAGGAGAGGTAACAACACCCTTTATTAGGCAAAACGATAACATACACTTTTCTTTCTGCAAGCATGGCTTTTCAGAATCAGGGGAAAAAAAAAAAAAAAAAAAAAGGAGTAATACAGTTATGACTTTGCCAACCTGCATTAGAAATGCAGCTTATACACACACAACACTGTGGTGGGAGACCAACCTGAGAAATATAGGAATGATTCCTAAAGCCTTTCCTTATTCATAATAAAATGCTGCTCCATTAAGTAAGCCTTGGTTAACATGCCTTACGAACACAATATTACTTAAACACAGTTTGTGACCACTATTCAATCTAGGTCAAGAATCAGCACTTGCTCAACACTGTCTTATAAACATACGCAGTTTTTAGACAGTTTGTGTTTAACTCCCTCTACATAATTACCTTCTTATTTCTATGCACACTAATTGAATCTCTAAGGATCTACATTTCTGTTTTACCACATATGCAAGATAAAATGGAAAGATACAACAAATTCTACATTCTTAGTTTTTCCTAAATCTCTCTCCTTTTCCTGTAGTACTCACTGCTGGTGTTTTCACAGTTACAATTTTCATTTATAGATACTATTCTTGTTACCATTTTAGAGGCATCAATCTTTTGAAGATCACCCCATTCAGCCCCCTCTCCTCCAAGGCTAGCCATTGAAGATAAGGAGAGAATTGTTTAAGAAAAACTCTAAAGACAACAAAAATGTACAGTAGTATTCACAAGCTATTGATGAAATATCAAATATTGACAGGCTTGTAAAAACTAGTAATTTTTTCTTAGTAGTAGTAGTAAATAGACAGATACGTCCTTGTAGACTTCCTATGAACACAGAGAAGGTTAGAAAATTGGAGCCTATAGTTAAGAAATTTATCAGTGTCTCCACTTGCTACCAATGATGAGCAACTACACTGAAGAAGAGTTTTTCACTTCTTTTGTGCCGTTATTAATTTAAGCGAGGAACTTCATCTGGGAAGTATTTTGTACCTCCTTTCATTGATAGGGTGGTTTAGGTCAGGTGGCTATAAGGCAGAGAAAATATCTTTAGCACTGCATAGGTCTATCCAGTTCCAGAATAAAAGTGAAAACTAAGTTCAAATCAGACAAAAAGATGCATAATACATAGCTTCGCATACTCAATAGCTTGAATAAAGACCATTCAAAAAGCAGGAAATCCTTTGGCAGTATTTATGTACAGTACAACACAGTACAGCAGGAGCACTGCAGACTCTTCCATGCTGCCTGGCTAACATGTCTGTTTCCCACTTAGGAGACTAGGCAAGTTCCATCTCTGGGGCTATTTAATCCTCAGCTTCTTTGCCAAGATCACCAGCAAAACTATCAATTATCACATCACAAAAAAGTGAACAACCATCCTGTAAAAGCTGGCATAAAATCATCCACTCCTTTCACATACCTCTCTACACAGCTATCAGATGGCAGTAGCTCTGGGTTGCTACTGAATTAAATGTTTGAAAGTGTTCTGTTTTGAGCGGGGGGAAACCTTAGTTACAATGATATCACAAGGTCTTACCAGAAGCCTACTGAAGCCTATTCCATGACATTCTCCAAAGTCCTGATGGTTCCCATATTTAAAAATATCAGATTTGCTTGTTAATGCAGTATCTTGATCCTTCCAATTCATTTTTAGGTGAGAGCCCAATGGGTCAGTGCCAGCAAGCATGCTAACGCTTGTTCACCGGAATCCAGAGTGCTGGCGAACATTTCACTGCAACTCGACTTAAGGGTCTCAAGCGTATTTCAGCACACTCAGAGTATTAGAGCTTTATATCATTTGAAAGAATCCTTTATTTTTAGTGCTAAATCAACAAAGCTGTTAGTGTCATTTTCAGACTGTCATCTACTGGGAATTCAAAATTACACTCAGCTGCAAACTATTGACACTCCTCTTAACAAAAAAATGTTTTTAATAAATCTTTACATTAGCCTGTGAGATAAAAAAAATCTTTACCATGAAATATACAAGTGTGTAAGTGTTTTATGAAAGTTTTATTAACTTTACAAAAGAAGAATTGGCAGTGAACCATGAACATCCTGTACTCCTAACACGTGGTTATAAATTACATGTTCTTTCCAATAACATCTGAAAAAGAGACTGTAATTTAAATTTCAAAACCACTTGGCATACCTACTATATAGTGCTGACATGAAGTAAAGGGAGGATCTGGAGAGACTCAAACAAAGAGTGAAAATATAAAGACATCCTTAACTAAAAAGCTGCTGATGAATACAATTCCTTTCCAGCTGGACAGGGATCAAGTACTTGCTTGTCATATCATTCAATGCACTGTTCAATCAGGGATTCTTCCTTTCAACAAAAAAGAAACTTAAGTGCTGCTAATCATCCCTTGTAGAACTTTATCTTGCAGATACCTTCTTTATGTCAGGATTTCTCAATGACCATTGCCAACAGTAGAAGGATCAAAGTTGTTATTAAACAAAAATGCAAACGTGCCTTTACTGATGGGGAAAAGCAGTTATCATGTGTTCATGCATACAGGATTTGCAGCCACTAACAGCTTAATGATATTTAGAATTTAAAAAAAGTTTTAAAAAATTCATATGAAGACTCAGAGTATCAATAGAAAACACTTCTACTCTCATTTCTAGATGAATATGAATGTTAAGGCAACCATTTATTGTGATTTCCTGTAGGAAGATATACACCACTTCATCCATTCAAGTATATATTTTAACATGATAATATATTCAAAATGGACTTTTTTGAAAGGACCTGTTTGCCATACCAGGCAGCAAAATATTCTCTGAAATCTTGTAATATTTTTAAGTCCTTAGAAATGTTTTTAATGTGTATATTTATAAGAAATAGAAATTTTTTCGCAAGCTGACTTGCAAGCTGCAAGTAAGTAATTTTATGCAACTCATCCTCACAGCGCAGTCTGGATAAAACCATTTTTTCTGCCTTCCAGCAGTATGTAAAAACCCAGAGCAAGAAGCTTGCTGCAAGTTAGTTTAGTGGCTTGAATGGAACACAAGCCTACAGAGAAAAGGCCAACACACAAATAACCACGCAGCAGCAAGATTCCTTAAGACCAGTCCTTAGAACAAAGCAAATATAAAAGCACTCTGAGAAAAGCAATGCGGGAGGTTGTAGAAGACTCAGAGAGAAAAAAGGATGAGCTAACCCTGAAGGTACAGGAAAACAAAAAGACACTGCAGCAAGAACAAGAGACAAGATCAGTNGTTTACTATTTCCGCTGAAATTTGGACAACATGCTTCTTTAAAAGCCGAGGAAAAAGTCCAAAGCAGTGAGTAAAAAAGGCTTCACTTGAAAAAAAAAGATTTAGCAGGCAACTCTATTCTAAATAGGATGCAATTAAACTTTCTCCAGCTGATACTGTGAAAGTAGTATGTTCTTAAAACCATGAAACACCTAGGCTGATGTTTGAGAAAGTACCGGAAGAATGAGTTCAGTGGCCCCTATGAGTCAGGCAGAACATTATATCATAGAAAGAAAATGAAAATTATCTTTGAGAAGTCTATCAGAAAAACTGATTAGCATGTAGCAACACTACTTATACTATGGTGGATGAGAACCTTTTATGCCGAATGTTTGGAAAAAGAAACAATAAGAAGATGCAAATTATAACAACAAGGATTTGCAATGATTTGGAGAGCAGCTACTGAAAAAGCCTGGGTAGCAAATGAAAATATTTAACCAAAAAAAATTTTTTTTTTTTTTAAGTAGTCTATAGGGAGACTTGTAACTCTTACAGAAATCAGAAATTATATCCTCAATTGACTAAATTCTGATGAAGAATTTGGGAAGAAACTGAATCCTAGCCCTCATGCCTATAGGCCTGCAAGTAACTCATGTTTCTGTATCTTAGTCATTCTGAAGAGAAAAATTCAGATCAATTTCATACCAGATTTTAAAAAATGCTAGTTAATCAAAGATTTGAAGATGCAAATAAACATTATGAAATATTTAGTCTAAAAAATTATGTTCGATTATTATTTGTTTTAAGATTATAAAATATTTTAAAACTGAAGGCCATCCCTAAAATATGTTCAAATAAAGCAACAAAATGCTTATAAAGTACTTCTACTTTATGGATTATTATTTTTCTTAATCTGCTTGGCAAAACTATTCAGATGGCAAATTTTCATTTCTATCACAATTGTTTCAAAAAGCATGCTCTTTCTCAGATTATTCACATTAAGGCAGGACTTATAGGACAAATATTCAGAAAAGGTAGTTCATAAAGCTCATCTGGTAAATGAATAAAGTCTCAAGTTTTAAGGTACAGGTCCAAGAGAAGTAAAACTGGATTTTAACATTCTAATAAAATGGCATTACTCAAGACAATAACAGTGACACAAAGTATGCAGAGATTATTCAACTAAAATACTTTGCAAAATTGACCTGAACACTTTCATGTAAGTTTTTATTCAAATACATATTTAAAAGAGAAAAAAGGTGACAATTTTCTCACAAATAAAATTCCTTTCCCTTACTAGCTGCGCTACAGCTGCCAACAGCTTAGGTGGCCGTGGTGCTTACTAAATAATGTTACTTTCAAGAGACACATGCTTGTATTTCAGGTTTTTTGAGTTTGTGGGTTAGAATCATGTGTATTATTAATGTCAGAAGGAGGCCCACCTGCACAGCAGAGAAACAGTGGTATAACCAAAAAAGCAACCCCTATCTTATTTTGAAATCTCATTTATGCTCACTTAGTCTTCACAGCTGAGGACCTAGTTTTGACATCGAAAAGTTCTTACCAATTTCTTCCTTCTATGGTGTAGCGCTAAGACTCTTTAAGCGCGGTGCTAGGAAATAAAGCAGGGAACTCATCTAGACTGAAAAAGGAATCAATTTGATTTAAAAATCTAATTTTATTCCTAATATATTTATCATTATATTTATAACTTCTCTTGGCCATTTTTAAAAGAAGAGAACAGAATAAAACAAAAAATATAAATAAATCATAACAAAGCATAAAAATAATCCATGATCTGTAAAAGGTTTCATCCTTCAGACAGGCAGGAGAAAATACATGCCCCTTCACTGAAGGCCTAGAAACCTTTGACCAAATAAATTATTTTTCCAGTTCTGAATAAGTGATGCTCTGTATGAAGTAGAACTTGCCCTTCTACAAAAAGCGTTAAAGGAAAATGTCATACATACGGTGTGAATATTGGATTACAAGGGCATGATGTTAATCACAACAGATCACAGTGCTATGGTATTTCTCCCCTCACTCCTACAAAAAAAAAAAAAAGCAGCAAAAGGAAGAAGCAGCACCTCAAATTTCTAAGCTTACAGCATGATCACACCAACGCATTAGACAAAAAACAACAACAACAACAAAAACTTGAAGTGAATTCAGAGCACAGCAGGTTGATTACATCATCCTTTGACACTGGCACATGTTACAACACACAGAGTACATACATCTGTTAGCAGCCCTCAAACTGACAGAACAGAATTAGAGAATCAGGGTCAGGAAGAAAATGAACAGGGCAGGAAGAAATTAAGTATATTCATGATACTGTGAACAAAATACAAGTGAAATAAATGGAGTGAAGCATTATGCATGGCTTAGTGGCCTAGCTAATGCTTCTAAAACTAGGAAACAGTAATGAAAATTGTATTGTTGTAGGATATGTATTTACCTTAAAGAAATGCTTTACTCTGGAGGAGCTAAACTATAATCACGTCTTATAAAAATGATAAGAAATTCTGCTAGGATCATTCACTGAGGCTGCAGAGCAGATCTTTCCGAGTAACATTACACAGACTTTAGAAAAAAATAATTCTTTTGGCAGTCAATGTAAATGGCCTAACACAAAAAGAGGTTGGCCTTTTTGAAATACTGTCTATAAATGTCTATAGCTTTAATGGGATTTACACATATACAAGATATATTTGTGTAAGAGGCCATCCACTATATTCAGACAATTACCATACTGCACGCTCATTTTTATCTCACATGTGCTTTTCTTGTCACCAGAAGCTGGTGTTGGTCCGCTCTACCCCAAATTCCCCTTTCAATTACCTAAAAATGTCCTCTCGGCCACTTCTGTATGAAAGTCAGCATCCTGAATTATCTCTCTGCAGTAACTGTTAAGAACACATTCCTTTTGACTTGCCTGCTTTAGTACGGCATAATTTAAGAGAAATCATGAAGATGGTCTAGCCAAATTCAAATGTGATAGAATCTTTTGCGACATGCCTTAGGGTGACGTGCTATAGTGTAAAATACAGCAACATTCTGCAAATCTAATACAGCATCTGGGCCACATAACCAAGGTGAGAGAATGGCTATGTCTATACTACTAAATGGAGACCTAGAGACTTCTGCTTGGTGATGAGGTGATGTGATACTATCTAAGGCTACGTCTACTCTACATAGCATTTGACTATGGATTTTTTCTGGATTCTATGTTGGAAACCTGTATCTCAAACAGGCATTTATGATTTTTTGGTCGCTTTTCTCACTTCCAAGTGTCTGAAATGGTAAGACAACTGTTCTGCAGCTCCCCAGAGCAATATTTTCCTATCATGAAACCAAAGGTATCTGTTTTCCTGGGATGTAGTGAGAAGGAACTAATTATTTATAAGAAACAGCAAAGCAAGATTTTGGGAAGAGACTTCTCATCATCTAAACTCACAACAGAATTGTTTTAATACCTTAACTGAAATCAAAATAAGATTCTTTGCCATCCTTTATTATCATTTACTTTTAAATTCTTCATTCTATCCGGCCTTTGAAAGAAGCTGACCTGGTCCACGCAACTGACAGCCTCCATACTATTGGTGATTTAAAACTATACGAAAAGTCTGAAAAAGACTTAGACTATATATATGAATGGTTTGGATTAGAGAATTTTACCATTATGACTAGGTTATGAGAGAATAATGATCTAAAAAAAAAAAAAAAAAATTGTTTCAGAATTTTTCAAGAAAAGCTCAAAAAAAGTTTGGCATTTTCAAACTTGGGAACATCATTCTTGTAAATGCAAAGGTGGCAATTAGGCAATTACAGTGTAAAGTAGGAACGTGGGGAAACTAAGCAGAAAAAAAAAGCTACAACCATTTTAAGAGGCTCAACAAATCTGCTGAATGACAAATGTGGGCAGATACTCTGGGAACTGCTGGTGACCATCCTGCAAGTTAATGGCCTTAAAACAATGCCCTAGGTCAGGATAAGTCTTAGTAGCACTCATAACAATTCCTTATAGAAAATTATCTAGCATATCAATTATCAATGAACATTTTTAGCAGCTTTTAAATATTTTCATTAAGTGTAGCCCACTCCTGGGTTTAAAAAATGGATAGGAT
The DNA here is from genome assembly GCA_013398735.1 of Nothocercus julius. Lineage (NCBI taxonomy): Eukaryota > Metazoa > Chordata > Aves > Tinamiformes > Tinamidae > Nothocercus > Nothocercus julius. Next base: position 678,165 of record VZSV01000058.1, read on the forward strand.
AAAACCGTACTTTAGCAGCAAAAACTGGGTAGCAGCAGTCACCACCACTGCACCTCCAAGGAAAAAGGGAAGCCAGAAAAACAAGTTCTCTCCTGCACCAGGAAGATTAGACATTCAGAACAGGATGTTCTGCGAGCAGAGAATCTAATGAAGCCTGATTACCTCTGGATTGGTGTCCACTTTCCACAACCCTCCCCTCACCATAACCCATTTCCTGTATCTGCTACACGGCCAGAAATACCATGAGCTAAAACTAGTCCAAACACGAACTGACTGCCTAACCCACTAGGACACACTTTATCTGTTTTCCACAAGATATCTGCTTTGAATGCCTGTCCTCTTCCCAGTTACTGCTTATCACTAAATATGGCAATTTTAATGAAAAATTTAGCAATCTTTCCAAAACGGGCTGAGATTTGCCTCACACCTAAGAACAGAATTTGTTTTTAAAAGAGAGAGAGAGAGAAAGAGAGAGAGAGAGAGACTGTGTAAAGACTAGCTCATCACAGATCCTCCAGAGACTGTACCCAAAAATGCAAAAATGCTAAGCCACCCTTCATATCTACCTGTATTTGTCTTTAAAATTCCAGATGACCTATTGGAGTATCATCACAAAAATAAATAAAATCAAACAATAATTAAATACTTACAAGCACGTACTAGATCTGTTAAAGTTCTCAATAAGCAAGAATATTTTTCAAATTATTAGGTTAGACTGCTTGTTAATATAGAGAAAGTAATACTGCAATTACAACCTCCATTGAACAATTATTTCAGACTTTTGTCTAATTTGTAATACATAAAAAGGGATTTTTATTCTATTTTTGTTTCCACCTCTCTCCAGCTGTACCTAACCTTGTTTATACTCCTTATGATCCTCAATACTCACTGCAGCAGTCAAAAGATTTGTTCTTCCCTATTCTTTCTAGGCACATTAATACATCTGCTGGAAACATACTGTTTTTCTCTTCAGAACATCAACTTCTTACCTTTTTTTTTTTTTTTTTTTTTTTTTTTTTTTTGTAACCTTCCCCTTATTTTATCTGTTTATTCAAATCTCTACACATATTCTTTCAATGGTAATACTGTCTTGAGCATTCTTGCACATCTGACAATGCTGGACATTAATTCCCGAGTTTTACAAATACGTTTTGACTTACAGCATAGCAGTGTACAGGTACTTGATACCTGACATAGAAATAGAATAGCATTTGTCAGCAATAAAGAAAAACTTGCACAAAATACCACTGTCTTCTCCTCGCAAATGAAGTCAAAGCCAATGAAAGGAGGAGAATAAAATACAGGCAATTGTGACTGATATGGGTAACTTCAAATAACCAGTGATAAAGCTTTAAAGCAATACAGAAAGATTCTGGAAGTAAATAGGTAATTTTGAATCTTAGTGAGAAACTCAGATTCTTGGAAAAAAAATATTGTCCTCCCACTTTCCCACTAGATTAATGTTACAACAGATGTGTTTTGCGTAAGATGTGGTACATATCTTAATCAAGTTAAATATTTTTTACTACTGTAGAAGGATCAAGTATGAAGATAATGATTGACATATCAGCTACTCTTCTCCCTTGAATTAGAGCCAACTTTATCAAAGTTTATATCATTTAACCTAAAACATCACAGTTACTTTATTTTATTCTAGATCTTATTAATGGAACTGATTCTACCATCTCTTTAATGAACAAGGGATCTTAATCCCATCAATACACTTACTCTGTAAATCACAATTTGTATACCATATACTAGTTCCAGAAAGGTTACTGTACAAAGCAGCAGAAAAGTAGCTGTAATGTTAGCAACCTATTGCAAGAATGCACCCCCCATTTTTGGAGAGAAAATGTCCAGTAAGTCAGAAAAACAGGCAGACTTGGCTACAGTTTGTCTATTGAGAAACATATGCTACTAAAAGGCCTGGAAGAGAAACAAAAATGCTTCATCTTGCTTTCCATTATTATCTGGATACTAACTAGGTTCAGAGGCAAGATAACACTGCCTATGATTTAAGTCAAAGAAAATAAATATGCTTTCTCTTGTTTATGTCTCCTGTTACAGCAAGGCTCTTCTGTTCTTGACAGTGTCAGGAAAGGCAAATATGAAGAGCAAGATGTGTCTTAAATCCAGTTGTTACAACTGGAGGAGCAGGACACAGAGAGGAAAAAGGTTCAGAAATAAGCACAGATAACGTTGAATTAAAACTAACAGATTTTTTTTTTTTTTTAAAGAGATATAATCAATAATTAGCTTTTGCTGGTGCATGAAGGGCCTCGTGCTAGCTACTGGATATTAATGAAGTAAAGCATCTTGGTTTTACATTAACTTTTCCTCATACATATCTACTGCAAATCTCTGCTCTTTTTGCGTAATATAAATATAGTGGCATTATATTAAAAACTTCTGGTTAAATCAGTTTGAATGCATCTTCTTTTGTATATATAAAAATGGTCCCCAAATATCAATTCTTTTCAATTTGTAATAGTATGTATTTACGTATTTTCAAACTTAAGAGTATGCATCACTGCATCAACAAAAAAAATAATTTGAACACAGTTCAAACAAGTTTTTGCAATATAATGATTTAGCAACACAAAATCAAAAATGTGAGACAATTCTGTCTTACTGTAACTAATGCAGCACTTTTCTTGTGAAAAGTCTAAATTGAGAACAGTTGCAAACTATTTAAGTAGCTCTAACCTTAAAAACAAAGATTCCACCAGCTAAAAGTAGACATGCAAATGTACCAGCAGAAAAAAAAATAAAAAAGATGTGTGTTCAGTAGTGTGAATTAATACTTTGTTTTGTAAGTAAGAATTATAAATATAATTGAAAAAGACTTGTCTCAAAAACACAGTGGATACTGCCAACTCAACAGAATAATCACTGCTTCTTTTTGAGGAAAGGAAAAAAAATTATTTTCCTATTGCTAACTTGCTAGTGCTTTCCATATCAAGGCAGTTATACTGTTAGGAAAATCTACAAGATATTTTTCCTGGCTTTTATGACAATTGCAACAGATTCTTCAGGGGAAGGGAAAAGTATGGAAGTACGTTTAAAAACACACACGCATATACACAGTACCCCCCACAATTTTGCAATTAGTGACACAGCTGGACTATCACTATTTTATGTAGCAAGGATCTGAATATGCTCCTGAGGGTTAAGTGGGAAAACCTATGATATAGAGTATCATTCTGTGGTACTTTTGTAATTTTACTCTAGTGACCTCTGGAAGTAATGCGTGCCTCCTCAGTGTTCTTTAACTAATACGGAGAATTCAACTAGCTCCAAAAAGAGAAAGGAATACTTTTCTGAACACTTACATTGTAATATTTCCTAAAAGAAAAGTACAGCTTTCAGACCAAAAAAGATGATGAAATGAAACTCATTTTTGTTTTTTTACCTAGTCACAACTTGAAACCAGGTCTCCACTGGTGAAAACCGTATGCCATTCCCCGCATTATTTCAAATTTAACAGCAACTCAGTTACAAAATGCAAGAGGCAAAAGGCGACATTAAAAAGCAAGTAAAATACTCATTCCTATTCCTTCTGCTTCAAGCTTTAATTCCTACAGAACACCACTCTCAAAGCCTCATGGCCATAGTAATTGACATATGCACTGTTCTGCAGATGTAGCTGCAGTAACACAGCTGGATATAATGTTCTGTGCATGTGGTACACAGATGTTTGATTGTGTACTTGGTAGTTTGCCAAAGTTTGAAGGATCCATTTAGTTCTTGAAGTAAGAATGGAAGAACAAGAGAACAGTCCATTGGTAATAAAAAATATATTTCTCTAACTGCCTTAAGCACTCTCACTTTCTCTATTAAACTGAGTCACTGTTATTTTCTTCAGATTTTTTCCAGAACTTAAGATCCAGAAGAGATAACTGAGTTGTAATTAAGCAGAAGAAAAAAAAAAAAAAAAAAAAAAGAAAAAGCGCAGACGAATGTTCTAAGCTAACTCAGAACTCTTGCTTTGAGTCCTTCAACATTCCTGCAAGAATTCCCAGCATTTTACCAAGCTCTTTTCTAGAATGGTTCAAATTCTGCTTGTATATTGGTTTTTACCCATAGGTTATGGCTAGAGTTTTGCAATGAGCTATATGCAGCATTTGAGAAGTTTGCACAGCCGCATTAGAACATTATCTACAAAACTGTGTGCTTTTTCCTGATAGAAACTACAAAATTACTCTCAGTAAAATCCAAAAAAATAAAGAAATTTCATCAAATAAGAAATAAACAGTCTCAGAACATCCACATTTCACGGAAAGCATCATAGCCATAGAAAATACTGGAAAATTGCAGTACTAAGCCATAAATCAGAGCAGCCACAAATCATATTACAAGTTCAAGCATATTTCTTCTGTAAGCCACTTGATGAGGTAATCAAAATCAAACTCCAACAAATCTAAAAATTTTAAAATGTTAAGTCTTCAGGAGCAGAAATCAAAATGGTAAAGTTGTACTTCACTGAATGAAAGCATCTTACTGTTGGTGATGTGAGATGTTATAACTACAGTTTATTTAATAGTTACTTTTTTTTAAATAAAGTTACACTTTTATATACTATGCTATTAATCAATAGTTATACTTTATAACTTTACAGTTATGTTTTTATAATGATATCATTTTAATATAGTACAATTTTCAGTATGTACATAGTTAGATGAAGCTCAAAACGTATAATCAAAAATATCCACTACTCCTGGAAAAATTATCAGTAAAATGTTTTACCATTATCAAGGAACAAAACTATTTATCTCAATTTTTCGCTCTAGAAGACTTGGAAAGATTGAGCTATTCCTGTAAAACATTTTCATTTTGGCAAAAATACCATTTCGGATGGAAAAGTATTGCATTAAACATTTTTTTTAGCTCTCTTTAGTAAAGCTGGTCTTCCAAATCCCATAAATAGCACCAGGATTATTAATAATGTAACAATTACCTTGTTTCTAACACATTCTTTCAAGCAGCTGTTTTCTTTTCGTCTCTTGTTTCATTGTGTAGAACTAGAAAGAAAGCAGAAAAAAATGTGCTGAATAAAACTAAGTTTCAGGATAAGTTTCATTTCTCTGTTGTCCTCCTCAGAAACCTCTTCTATCCCTGCGTACTCTGCTACATTGACCAAAAGGAAAAAGTAACAAATACGTCCCGAAAGCAGTACTGCTCGCATGTCATCCTGACTTGTGTGCTGGAATAGAAGTCAGAAAGTAGGAGTGCCTGATGGTTTGCTGAGAGATCAACCCTACGTTAAAAACTGAAGCTTGGCGGTTACAATTTTGAGGTAAAAATGAAATTTGAGATAAAATTTTATAAATCTTAAACAACTGAGAAAGTGTACTAAGTTGGCACACTGATAAACATTAAATGTGAAGCAGAATTTGTATGGAGGGGTGATCTTTTGCCTCCCTTTTCAAGAATGTAAGACTTATAATAATCTTGTAACTTGGTTTTTAAAACATAATCCAAACCCTAAAGTTATTTATAAGAAAATTCTATTTTAATAACTAAATCAAACAGATCACTCCATTCTTCCTTCACTGATGATTCTTGCTCAGATTGCATTATCTCATTCAAACAATTATCTACAGCTGAAACCATGAGATACAACTGCTATCAGGGTGATGACAAGAAAGTTTTAATAGTATGCTGACAATGCAAATGTTGCCCAAATTTCTTCCAACCAATCTGCAATGACAAAAACTGAAATGTCTTAAACATATATATCTCCAGAATAAAAACTGGCCCCGAAGAAGTCAATTTTAAATACGCTACAGATTTATCCAGAAGAATTTTACTGCATTAGCAACATACTTTAGTCTAATCATAGCAAATTCCAAATGATTTTATTTCAATAGTAGACTACCTTTAGTCTACTATTTTGTATCATTATTAGCAGGGATAAGTCATCTCCTTCTCCACAAGCAAAAATAAATAAATAAAAGTCATTCTCTGGTGTTTGGGAAAGTAGAGGTTGGTAGAGACTTCTTTCTTATTCTACTCTCCATCTTCCTCATTTTTGCTCGAGTTCTACTTATTCAAAACAATAAGGTGAAAGGATACACAGAAAATTGAAGCTCCTCCACAAATAGACAAGAGGCTGTCAAAAAGAAGTATTAAAACAACTTCCACAGCAGGAGAGACTGTACAGGATCATCTGGCTTGGAAAAGAGACAGCTGATAGACAAGAGGTCTACAGAATCATGATCTGCCAGAAGTGAAGAGGAAACAATTATTTGCTATTTCACCAAAAACAAGAATGAAGCTGTACGCGAGGAAATTCCCTCGCAATATTTACAAAAAAGTGAGACTGAATTTCTACACAGTACCATCATTACTGTGAAACCTTTTGCCATGCTATGCTGTGTATGTCAAAAGAATAAATGAATTCAAAAAGTTCATGCAGTACAACTCCAATAGTACAACACACAGAAGTTACAGCTCGTATCAGTCCTGTAAACTAAAAGTTGGGAGGACAGAATGAGGAAAGGATCAGGGGATCATTCTGTAGTTGTTCTTTTTCTTAAACTTCTCACAGACATCTGCTATTGACTGCTCTTAAAGTCAGAAGAATGGGTGAGACAGACAGACAGCTGTAAGACTAATATAGTATGGCATTAGGTAATGGCAGCAAATTATGGACTATTTTTAATTAGTGCTGTCTTTTACTCCACTCGATGACAAAGGAATCTTCCCCTTCTAGTTACTGGAAATGAGTAAAAGGATGACATTCTGGCAAGAAACGAGATGCCACTTGAAGTATTTTGTATATATCATATACGTGTATATACACACACACATGTGCCGTTTAGAGTATTTGCTTCATATATACATACACACACATATACATATATATATATATAAAAAATACAACTTTTATGTAAGTTCCCCTCTCTCTCTCCTCAATCTGTTCAATTACACTAAAATGAGAAACAACACACTCCACTTTCAAGCCTTTGGAGTCTCCAAATCATTCGAGAGCTGTTCTAAAGATATAGGAAACCTACCAAAATACCAGATGTTTAATCAATACTCTTAACATTCTGCAACTCTGGAGTGTGGAAAGGAAATGTCAACCAAATCACTCTGGAAAAGCGGATCTTTGATTTTCACAGTCTGCAATGCACAATATTGACACTCAAGAGAAGCTAGTCTCTTTTTTTAAAAATACAAATCTGTGAAAAAAAAAAAGCTTCATAATCTTCCTACCACAAACATATTCACTTAAAAGGAAGACCCAAGCAAACACTTTTTTTTTCTACACCTTCTTTGGAGACTTTGCCTGCACACTTACAATGTGCACTTACAATGTTACAATGTTTAAGTATATCTTACAAATACACCTACTTTGTTATTCTTAGATAGACACCTTGTTAGAAAGGAATGCATTTTGAACCCTTCAAGGTAAACAAACTTAACTTTTCAGAGTTCTGTATGTTCACAGAAATTCACAGAATGCAGAAGTCCTGACATCTGATAATACAAATACATGTGAAAATATTTGGTATTATAACCTTGATGTATATTAACTTCTAAAACCTCATTTAATCATTAGCCTTGTACTTTCATATTGAAGACAAGCTTTCTATTAGAATTATTAACTAATTATTATAGACTTTTTATTTTTTTAAACTCCCAGCAGATGCCATATTGCAATCCCTGGCTTCAAACAAGTCAGGGGATGCTTTTACATTTTAGAATAGACCTTTTTTCTAAAACATTTCTACATCAAGAATTTAATTCAAATGCTTTTCTATTCCTAAAAACATGTTCCATAGCGAGCATAAATATTCTGCCTTGTGATACTGGAACAATTTCTTCAGTTATTTAGTATTTCCTTCTTCCATTGATATCATATCACATGGTATCACTATAGGTGTACCTGAATCAGTAGAAGCATCTTTATTACATCTGCGTTTAATTAGTATGGGGAATAGATAAATACTTGTTATGCAACCCATCAAGCAAATGTCCAAACACTGCAGTACAGTGTGAGCATAAATTCAGTGTGTACCTTGTTAATTTGTTTGCATTCTGATTACATTATTAATTTACAACTACATACTGAAGTTGTGAGGCTTTGTTGATTACCATAAACTTGAAAACACTGTTGAGTGGGTTTAAGGCCCTCAGTGAACTTAGGTCAAGATGAATGCACCTTTTTCTGTCTAGAAAGGATTTAGGAACTTTATAAAATAAATGCCTATTGATTATAGTTGGTTGATTATTTTCCTCATTCCTGTAGGTGATAAAAATTATGTGTTTGCACTGAATTAGAATTTTGATGATTTCCTTTTTTTTCCCTTCTGAGAGCAAAAGCAGGGGGCTAAGTGCTTTATACTTTCAATCTTTCAGTATATTTACTCTAGGCAGCTATAAGGGCACAACTGCTCACAGTAATTTGGCTCATCCTTTCAGTATATAAACACAGTTTCTAAACATTTCCATAATTATTTTAACAGCGTAAAAACAAGAAATCTTGAAACTAGGGTTCTTTATCAGTGTCCTCTATTTAACATGTGTCAGTTGTCTCAAATTTCCAGGTTTTCTTACACATAATTGTAAAATACCCTGGAGGCTGAAACAAGATGCCACTTCTTTACTTACATCTATCGTATCTGTTAACTTCTGCATATTTAGGGATTTTTGTTTGTTTTTAAAGCAGATTCAGGATAAATTGTGGTTGTCTTTTGATTCATTATTTAAGAAATAAACTATGGAACAATTTTACACCAGAGATCAACAGGTCCCAGCGATCAACACGTCAGCTAAATCCATCAGCCTAGTCCATAGCTAGGCTAATGCAGCACATACATACAGGTATCAAGGAAAAAAACAAACAAAACAAAACCAAAAATAAATACAAAACACCAGATTGAACAAAAAGATCTGGCTAGCCAGCTGCCATCTCAATCTCAGGCCATCTAATTCCCAAACACATGCTGCCAAATCCCAAACACTCGCCAAGTCAAAAGTTTGTTTTCTCCTACCGGGGCTCTGAAAAAGTCTGTTCCTGAGCACATTCAACACTGCCTACACTACAGTTACAATTAGCAGTCTAGCATGTCTAAGTCCTGTAAAAATTGGGAAAGGAGGTACTTGCCTACCGGTTCCATTTGTGGGGCTCTACTGTGGTGGGCTTTCTCAAGAGCACTTTACAAAAATACAATCATACAGTATAAACGCTCTGTATCTGAACAAAATCACGCTGGGAATACTTAGAATGTAAGACATCCAGGTTTCTAAAATTTACTCCTCCATCTCAGAGGGTGTGACCTTATAGTCCAAATCACAGGAGAACTCCCAAACTATGAGGACACAGTGTTATAATTGCTTTAATTTCTCATTGCCAGTCTGCACGAAGTAAGAAGCTAAAGAATGAATATTTTAGTGTTTGGTTAAGAAACTAATACCAGAAGGCAGAGGATGCAAAGAGTTCCAACCTCTACTCTAGGAAACCTGCAAGCATTTTATCCTTAAGATTCACTGAAGGATGAACTAGAAAACTACCCATCTCACTACCCAAAAAACTACCCAAAACTACCAAATACATGAGAACAAACACCTCACTGTTATCCCTAGGTTTAAACAGTAGACAAAGAAAGTTCGATTTAGAGATGGAGTATGGAAACACATACACACACACAAAAAGACATATCCAAACTGAAGCACCTCACTAGTGGCCAAACGTGAAAGTGCATCTATATTTAGTTTGTTTATATAATAGAAATCAAATCTAACCTAGCTTTAACCTAATAGATTTACTGCCCTTCTGTCATGCTCAAAGACAGACTTGGGTGCTGAGTGAGGCAGTAGCTAAATAAGGAGATTTAGAATTAGAGTGAAATGTTCTCTTTTCCATTACTAAAAGTGAAATTCTGCTAGAATCGACCAGGGAGAATTAGGAACACCTTTCTCTGCCTCCCAGCAATGCAAGGGAGGAGATAAATGACAGTTCTGGTCTCACATGAGAAGTGTTAGCTGTTAGCTACAAACTCACAGTCAAAACTGAGTGCCAACACAGGACTGTATTCCTTCATTATGCCTCTGGGAGGCAATAACTAAAAGCATCCCTTTCCCAGTTGTGATAAAATCTACCACTTCAGCAATAAAGGAGATGCACCAGCCTTGAATCTCACCAAAGGAGTGGCACCTCAGAGACAATTAAGAGCATCACACAAATGTGAACTTTGGTTGAAATTCAGCAGCTTTTCCAAGAGCATAACAGAACACTACCTGACCCAGTGAGCTATGCAGGTGAAGCCTTTAGTATTCTGAATAACACAGTAAGTTAAAACGAAAACTTATGTGCTCTGTTATGTTTAACATACAATGTAAACAAAGTTCAAATCTCAGGTGGTCAGCATCTTGACCAAAAGATGAGCTTTCTGCCACAGAAGCATTTTGTACAAGTATCTTGATGAGTAATCCTCAAAGGCATGTAACATCCCAACTTCATTATAAACCAGAGAATCAAAGGTATTCAGCATCTTACAGGTTCTGCCTTTTTTTTTTTTAAGAACACATGCTCCGGGCTCTCTTTTCATGTCGTGACAGACTAGACTTTACAAAAGCACAAAGAAGAAAACAGATCATCAGTCATTCCGTAATTATATAGCAACTGCAAGGCCATTTAGTTACTGTGGGATAAGCAATAGAATACTTAATAATCTAACCAATTACTATTCATTATAATAGCCAGGTTGGCTATGTGATGATCCACAGGGGTCTCACCTGCCTCTTCACATACCCAACATTTAATGTTGCCATAGAAATGTTGTTCACACCTCTCCAGTTCAACTTATGCCAGTCTTCAGTGTAAACTCCTATTTTTGGAACTAGCAAGAAAAGCCTTACAAAAGAGGTGCAAATTATGTAATGCCCTGCTGAAGGCCGATTTTATGGCACCTGTCTATTCTGACAGGTGTATTATTGCCTTATCCATAGGTCCAAAGCTTGCTTTCAGTGTGCTATACTTACTTGCCTCACATATTGAGGATATAAACAAGAAGATATAGTTCTGCTGGCCATAAGGCTCATATCCATTGTGATCACACTTCGGTACATTAAAATGACTGAATAAGAGTGTCTCATATGCTTCCTATTAGCTAACCTGAGCATAATGATAGTTTGCTTTTATTTATTTAATGGCAATAGTCATTATAGTCACATCTGGTGGATGTCTGTTCTCCCATAGAAAGCAGCAGCTGAATAGCATTTGGAGTTCTCTGAGTCTATGAAACCCAGCACAATACAGCAGCGTTTTTCTAAATTGTTTTGGGGCATAGGAAAAAGTCTGAAACCAAGGATTTTTACCCAAATCCATGGAATTATTCTACTGACTTTAATGGGTTTAGAATGCTGTTTTTACTCACAAAGAGACTTGAGAGATACATATGCTTTAAATAATATAACTTCTTAAAAGACAGGAGCTACCTGTAATACTTCATAGTTATATTTGCATTTTCAAAATCAGTTTTCAATCTCACCTCTCTGTTGTGATCAAGCCTAAACAGTATGAAATCCGGTATCTTCCCGCCACATTCAATTCTGGGAAAATTTGAGTCTGGGTACAGACTTAGGAATTCTGGCTAATTTATAGTTCAAGGTCTGTTACAAACAGAAATCTCAGGGCACATTTGACTAAAAATTTTATACAGGCTGAATTAACCTGTTCCCAGCTTTACCAAATAAGCTGAATCAGGGCTTAAATTCAAGCCATGTGAAAGATGTGGGATTAAACAGAACCCAAGAAAAAAATAATCATCATTTCAGCAATTTCACAATTTGGGTTAAGTTTACAGAAAAAAAAGAAAATGAAATAAATAACTAGAAAATAAACACACGTGCAGTTATTCTCTAGAATAGTTTCAAGAGTCAGCAAAACAGAACACAACTATGTGATCACTCCAAGGGGAAGCAAGATGCCTGTGCTTCCCAGAAAAACCTATGGCTTCAAAATAACTTAGGAAAAATCAAAACTACCTGTCTTGGATCACTAAACTATTAGTTTATTAGTATATTCCTCTTGGGATCCTACATTCTAGTACTTTTTGTGGATCTTTACTTAGTGTTCTGATCCTAATTCTCTTAAATGCAGTCCAAAGAGTCCCTCAACACAAATGTGTCGTACGATATTGCTCACACAAAATTTACATCAGTAGTTTGTACTGCAATACAGTACTAGAGTAAGAAAGCTGAAAAAGGCAACCTGAAAGAGAAAATGGGAAGATGGGAGAGAAAGGCGGAATATAAAACTTCTAAAATACGCATCACTGCAGGATTTCCCTTCCACAAACCTATTTTGGCTTAGGAGATGCCAGCAGGTGGCAGATAAGGAACTGTGTGGTCATCAGTCAGACCAGAACTTTAATCTTAGAATTCCTTCAGTGAAGTGCCTCTCAGAGGAATCACAGGAAATAATTATGGTAGGTACTTAAGATTGTTAATAACCAGACAGAGGTTATAAGAAACTCGGGCCAGTGAAACAGAAAGATATGAAGGAACTACAGAACTTACTTTTAATAAGAAAAGGGATTCTATAAAATGCTGGCTGATGCTATTTGTTTAACGAATACTGTAATCAACAAGCAATGGCACTAATGCTGAAACTGCTATCTTTGGTCTTCTGATTCTAAATTACCGGTTGAAATTTTCTAACTCACTTGTTTTCCTAGGTGAATTGATGGATTTATTTTTAAGTTAATGCATGACATGGCTTCTCTTCAAAATATTCTCCATTCTCCACAGTATATCCCCAGTCTCTGAAGGATTATAATTACCAAAGGATATTTACACAACCTGCCTTCTTGAGATTTTCTAATGGACTGTTATATTTGGAAAAAAAAAGGATTTGAAATATTAAATGTGGGAACACTGGGAAACTTCATTGTATTTTTTTTTAAAGCAGTAGAGTCAAGCAATAAAAGGTGCGATGAGATCCAGGCATACACTGTGAAATGCCAGAAAATGGAAATACATTACTATGCTTTATGGACAGTTTTAACTAACTACAGAAGAACAGACACAAAAATATTTAGAATGGATAGAGTAATTGCCATAATCTTGTACTGCACTTACATGAGTTGCTCTATACAACTTGATTAACATTTTGTGGCTAGTTCCTATCAAGTCAGACTGAGAGGCCCTGGAAACTTAAATAAAGCCTTTCTAAATACAGACTACAGAAGCCTATAGAAATCCCTGGGATAGCGAGCAACTCATAGACCAGCCAACTAAAGATCTTAACAATCACTCTATGGACAGATCAAATTCCTGCCGTGCTCACTCTAAGTTCACCAGGCATAATCCACATAACCATCTTCATAACATACTGGCCTGAGCCAGTCAGCTGTGCAGACAGGAAGCCAAAACATATCTGGGCAACACAAAATACTGAATTCTATCCATTAACTACTTAATGCTACACATGAAGATGGACAAGATCACAGACCTACTTACTGTGAATACTGTTTTACTGAAGCAAACTGCAAGGTTTTACGCTTTTTCATAAGCTGGCTCTTCAAACCAAGCACAGTTAAGAGGCATATTCAATATGCAGGAGTATGTGCTCAAACAGCACACACAATCTGACCAGCAGACATAGCTGCATGACCTATGGCTCATACTGTAAGAAAATGGTGGCAGGGTTTTGTTTAGTAGTTGAGATGGAACTTACAGAAGTACTACTACCTTAGCTCTCTGAACAAAAAAAAAAAAAGATGTAAAACTGTGTGAAAGCTTCAATAAGCACATAGTAGGAAATAAAGGAACCCTTAAGAGGCAGCTATATGGAATTTCAGGCATTTTATATACAATATCTAGTTTTCTTCCTTTCATTCCCTCATTCTTTCTTCACCACATCTTCCATATTCTCATTTGGAATAAAACTTTTTTTTTTTTCTTTTTTTTCTTTTTCTCTTTAAGCTTAGGGTTTGATCTGCAAAATGTTTTTACAGTTGTTTTTTTGTTTTTAATTCACCAAGTTCTTCCCTCCCTCACACATGCGACTGAGAAAGTGACTACAAAAACAGCAGTGTTTTTTACTAATGCTCAATTTGCTTATGTGACACACACTCTCAATGTTTGCAGCAAGTAAACTTCATGTAAATACCCAACAGGAAGACTGTCTAACCTGTGACCTTACCTGATGATAGGTTAATACATTGCAATATACAGTCTGTCTTCACAACAGTTCTGTCTTTACTTTCAGTCTATGAATGTATAACACAAATCTAGATTAAGATAGCACTACTGCAGTTAAGAATTCAAGTAAAGATCAAAATTCTCAGCACTGACCAGAGTTGTTCAAAAGGAAACACCAACAGAAAATTTTAAGATAAGTGAAACTTCTCTTCTGTTGCCTGGTTCTTGAATAAGGTTCAACTTTTTGGCTGACATTCTCAGAGACTACTCAGCCGCACACAGGCACGTAGCACACTGAACCACTTAACAAGTGGCTAATATTTCTGAAAGCATTAAGAACCCAAAATACTATCTAAGAAGAACGTCAGACAAACTTTGTAACACACAGAGCTACCAAAAACTAACGTATTATCTCTGTCAAAGAATTTAACATTAATCTGCAAGTTGATCTTGGATTACCACTGGCATTTTAAAAACACTTTCTGGAATTATACAGGATATGTTGAGGTTAACAGATTCGTTCCATGTAAAATCTTAAAACTTTTGGGTCCCACTCTTCTTTTGAATTGACGAAAAGCAACTTATCTAGTTCCAGGTTTGCCTATATAGGAGGGGAGAGAACAGCCAAACTTATTTCATGGGTCTGCTACTGGACAGTAAAACAAAACTGTGAAGACCTATACATCTCCATAGCCACCACTACCTTTCATGAGTGAAGTCAGAATGCTAGAAATTTACTGTCTTTTGTTTTTAGAATCAGAGCATTTTATAAAGGAGTAATACCTGTAGCTTTCATTTCAAATTGTAAGACAAAAATGGAAAGCTTTTCATGTAGCCTAGGTATCCAATAAACCACACACTCCAAACTCATATAATCTGATGCTCCACTTACCAAGTTCTTTCTAAGCATATCTACAATTTCTCAAACCAGCTCTGCAGTTTGATATTTATACACAGCAGATTTTATCCTGAAAGATCTTGCATGTTAAAAAATTCAGGTTACAAAATCAAAGTACTTTAAACTACATATGACTGAGTGAGGAGAAAAAAAAAGTTCTGATGGATATTCCTACATGATTGTGGAGGGTGTCAGAAGTGGCCTTCCACCCTGGCATAACTTGAACAAGGTTCTGCCTTACTTTTAGAACTTCTGCATTTAGGTGAACCAACAAGGTGCATCTGAAAATGACATATCACATTGGAAATGAAGGCTTTTGCCCTTACATTGGGCAGAACATCTTGGAAAGACTAATATAAACTCTTACCATACAACAGGCTTTTGTAATCTGAAGCTGAGGGCCTTTGCTATACAAGCAGAGGAGCTAAGACATCAGTTCTTAATAACCTATGAGAGCATTAACTTCTAAAACATCTAAATCACAGGAAAAATATAGCTGAAAGGGATCTCTGGAGGTCATCCCAAAGCAGGGCTAGCTTGAAAGGCTCAGGGCCTATAATAATGTATGGGGTTCATTTGGGAGAATGGAAGTTCTCACAACTTTTCATTACTATTTTTTTTTTTTCAAACTTCAGTGAGGTTACCAGCTCACTTTTCCAGGCTAACAAGATTCTTCTGAACAGCAGCTGTCACTTTAATTGGAGTCACCACTCCACCAAACTTAGGGTCATCCATAAATGTGATGAGAATTCTATTTTATTGCCCAGGTCACTAATGAAGATAAAATCAGCCCCAAATGAAGAGCACTCATCAACAGGTACAATTAAGTCTTTGAACCATTAACCAGCAGCACTTTAGCCTAGTCGCCTGGCCATGCTGTAATCTACCTACCTCATCCATGTTTTCTGAACGTGGCTAGAGGATAGTCTGCAAAAAAAATGTTAAGAGTCTTACTAAAGCAAAGGTTCACTACGTGCCCTGCTCTTCATTTTCTACAGACTCCGTCATCTTATCATTAACAGCTGGTTGGTCAGAATGATTTGCCTTTGCTACCTCCATGCAGTCTTGTCTTTCATGTGCTTGGAAATGATTTCCATGGGGACTTTCAATTTAATTTTCCTAGCTTGTCCAACCTGCAGTTCCTCAGATCCTTTCTTCTGCCTTTTTGAACATGGACATAACATTTTCCTTTCTACAGTCATCAGGGATATTCCCCTGTCAACACAACCTTTCCAATAGGATAGAGGTCTCCTAATGAAATCAGTCAGCTCCCTCAGTCCCCTCAGATGGATTCCATCTGGTTCCAGGGACATGAGTATGTTCATCTTATTTAAACTGTCTCTCATTCAATTTTCCTTCACCATGGGGAGTACCTCTTTCCCTCAGACTCCACTACTAGGCTCAGAGACCTGTAGAGCCCTAGTGCAGATCTTGCTATTAAAGACTGAAACAAAGAAGGCACTGAGTAGTCCAGAACTTTGTGCTTTGTCATAAGCTAATCTGCCCCATTCAGAAATGGGAGCATACCTTCTTTGATGCTTGTTCCTGCTTGCTGACATACCTTCTTGTTGCCTCTCCTGCCTACTTAATATTCACCCAAATTCTAATTACACTCTTGCATCTACAAGCAGTCTTCTCTTGCAGTGTGTTCCTGGTTCCACCTTTCATACACATACATTCTTTGCCTTTCAGGTTAGTAAGAAGTTGACTGTTCAGTCAAGATGGCCTTCTGCCATGTTTGCTCATTTTCTTATCCAATAGACCCTTTTCGTACTTTGCAGTGGTTGCCCTTGATAATCAACCTTTTATTCTTACCTCAAGAGCAAGCTCTCATGGGATCCTACCTTCCAGGTCCTTGAATATACTGAAGGACTGATGAAATATAGAGCTTTTCTTCTATTAATTACCTTCACGACTTCCCCAAGGATCTTAAAATCTGCCATCTCCTGATCACTTGAGCAAAGGCTGTCTTTGTCATCTCCACTAGCTCTTTATTCATGAGTAACATACCTAGCAGAGTACCACTCCTCACCTACTCAGCCCTTCCAGAAGCTGCATGAAAAAAATCATCTTGTATATTATTCAGTGCTTTTGACTTTGTCTTTCTTTGAAAGTTTTTAACAAAAAGCATCTCGTTTTTTGAGTTGTCAGACTTATCTCATGTATCACTTTTTCCATTTAACATTCTCAGCAATATGAATCTCTGGGTTTCCAGGGAGATCTCTCACAAATAAACCTTACTCTTTGGTATTTTTCTGCATGCAGAATCACAAGCATATTATTTTGTTTCCCTCAGAGGTTAGTTCAAAACTGGCATCTTTAGTGAGGCTGACTGGTAGCACAGTAATATTTGTGCATCCCTTCTTTCCCCAGGCATTTGATCTAAATTACAGCTAGAAATGATTAGATGAATTTGACATATTACCTGAGAAAAAAATGTTACATTGTTTTATAATTTCCAAAATAGAACTGAGTAAATGTTATTATATGCATTGAGTATTTATTGAGCTTTTTAATGAACTTGCTTTAGCCAAAATTGAGTGACTTAAGTCACAATGAAGGTGGCACAGGCGTAAGTCAGAACTGACATGAAAAATGACAGGAGTTAAGACATCTAAATTACAACACCACAAATCCAAACATGTCAAGCATGTGAAATAGTAACTTAGGCCTTGATCTTGCAACAAACTAACCTGTGTACCTTAGCCTAGACCATGCAAGTCCTGCCAGATGATCTGAATGCTTAAAAATCATGCCCAGACTTTGAGGGTAAGAGCCATAATCAGCGATTTTTTAATCACACGCTTTTAATTAGATTTTGGACCCAGACTTACAATAACCAGACTTCAAAATGTTGACCTCGGGCTGTGATCACACTTATTCTTTTAATTCTCATTTTGCATTTGCTAGTGTAAAATTTAAAAAGTGTTAATTCTGACCACCTGTGCTCTTAATACTTAAGAAAATACACATACTTTTTAAAGAATCATAAGTAATATATCTTGAATTTTAAATCCCCAAACAACAGATCAAAGACAAACGAAATCTGGCCCCCCAAAAAAAAAAAAAAAAAAAAAAAAAAAAAAAGAAAATCAGTAACTGATTTTGAACAATGTAGGCATTGCAGAAATCTGGCCCTTCTCCCTCTCCTCAAACCCAATGAACTTTCTTTGAATTGAAAGAGAAATGTCAAAACAAACGAAAAACAACCACAAAAAATACACACACAAAAAATCAACACTTTACAAGCTGTTTTCTCAGCTTCAACAGTGGACTGAGGTAACAAACATTGCATAAGGGGGCTATGATAGTACTTGCAGAGGTCAGTGCTTCTAACCCTGCCTTGGTGAACCACCTACCCATTCTGTGTTTTCTGATGTAAAACCAAGTAATTGTGGGAAAACTTAGAGTCTTATGTTCTAGAATTGTTTTTCCAGAGCATTGTAGACCACTTTGTAAAGTAAAAGCCTGAAAATACTAGATAATTTCAGAGGCTCAGTACTGGTCTGCTAATACGCCAGGAAGAATAAGCAATTATGATTTTCATCTAAGCAACATATGCTGTTTGCTGTCCTGTTCTGAACAGCTGTAGGTTAGATGCTGTTAAGATTAGGCCCCCTCTCTCCTTCATATTTCAAAATTCAAATTAAACTAAAATAACAGCACCTGCTGAACAAAAACACTATTTCAAAATATGTACTTGCACACAATTACTATGAAGAGGCTGGCCACCATTGTTACCAGTCTATTCTTTCTGAATGGAAATGGCAGAGAAGTTTTCGGTGCAGCTGCAGCTCTTCAATTGTATAACTAGTGCTGGCCCCAAGCCAACCCTCAAGAACTCAAGTGGCACCAAAAGATACTATATTGATTTGCAATCGAAGATAATAGGCCATCAGCTTAATTATTACTGAAGTGACAAGGTTCTGGATATTTCATATTTATATTTCTGAGGCCTGTGAAAGATGAATGTAAATCTTTTAAATGCCTACATTTGCATATCTTCAGAAGGGTTGAGTGCTCTGACTGCATTCATAGTCTTTGAAAGACCAAAAGGACTGGCTATTCAGCTCAGGTTGCTAGATCATACAGTCACTTGCATAAGGAAATACAGCTATAAAACTAGACACACACCTACAGCAAAATATCACTAAGATCTCTTTTAGACACTAAAAAAAGTGTATTTTGATCACTAACGTTATTCAAACATCCTCCTCCTCCACTTCCATAGAAAAAATATTTTTCTATTGTAAGAGACTGAATCAGCATCATCTAGTACTACAGGCAACTCCCAAAATACCTACTGAGTTTCACCATAGCTTTATCACAGAAGCTCCATAAACAGGACTTGACCTTTTGAAGAGGTTTATACTATGGCGAAGCAAGAACATTTAATGGGTTAGGAAGCAGGTCCGAGACCCCTGATTTTTGCAGAGCCACTGGCCAACCTTGTCACACTAAGTCTTCAGCTAGCCATTTTCTAATGCTATGCCTTTTTTATTTTTGGTTAGGCGTATGTATTTTTAGCACTCAGATCCTGTAAGACTTCACTATAAGTAAAGACTGTTACTATAAATAAGACCGTTTTTATACAATAAATAACCACTTCTATTTTAGCATATCTAGTTCCAGCCACAATTTCAAATACTTGTCCTTTATCTCTCATCTTTCTTACAGGTTTCTTTACCACAGACAGGTAATATTTTCACTGATCTCATCATATATACACTAAGCACTGTTCTCCCCCTTCCTCCTAGCCTCTGAATTTCAACTGTCCTCAAAATTGTTCTCTTTTGATTACCATTAGCATCTGCCATAAATTACTTCCTAATAATTTGAGACACATCAGGCAACAGTGCTTTAAACAGTTAAAAAAGAGACATATTGCATCTGGATAACTATAAACAGCCATTGTTTCTCCAGTTCCCAGGGTGCTATAGGATACAGATGAAAACAAACTATCACAGAATGGCTGAGCTAGAAGGGACCTCTAGAGATCATCTAGTCCAACTCACCTGCTCAAGCAGGGACACCTGGAGCACGTGGCACAGGATTACAGCCACGTGGGTTCTGAATATCTCCAGAGAAGGAGACTCCACAATCTCTCTGGGCAGCCTGTTCCAGAGCTCTGTCACCCTCACAGTAAAGAAGCTCTTCCTCATATGGAGATGGAAATTCCTGTGTTTTAATTTGTACTCTTCTCCAGGCTAAACAGGCCCAGCTTGCTTAATAATCTATCATATGAAGACAGACTACTACAAAACTCATTTTTCTCTCTCACTCTACAAAACCAAGAGATTTGCTGATATACTCATTTTCAATCAACTGTTAGCAACACTATTCATAAAGAATTTAGATTTGCACCTCTGAGCATCAATGCCCTGTACTGGAGGGAGTATGTCAGAACTGCTTTTCATACAAATCCTCTTTTCTAGTACTATCAATTCAGTATGCACTTTTAATCACTACATAAAGAGTCAGCCTATACTGGAACAGATGACTGAGAATCAGGCCGCCTCTCTTTGTAAACCTATTTGATCCTTTAAGACAGTAAGTGAGTTCAAGTTCTTAATATTAATTAAAGCAGACACTTCGTATAGCAGGCACTTTGTATATTCAACTTTCACCTAAACTTTCACCTGAGGAATGTGTCTGCCAAATAGAAATACAGCAACTTGTTAAAAAAAATGCTTTTATTTCTTTTCCACTATTACTCTCCACAAAAAGGAGAGAAACAGATCTAGTGAGTGAAGTCAAGGGTTTCCAAAATAGTTAATGATTTATGTGCATGTTACTGGTTGGAAACTCCTGTTACGACACTTCAGACCGGCCCACTCTTCTGAATAGCCTTGCACGCTTCCTCTAAAGAATATAAAAGGAAATATAAATCAGTTCTTAACTGCAATCTTACTAAAAGCACTGGGAAAACTAAAAACATTAGAGAGTAATTCAGTTTTTCCATGAGCAGGTTCAACTTACTTATTCAGAATGCCTGGCTTAGTGTCTGTTATGGATTTGGGAAAATTGAATGAATTTTAGCCATCTTGCTGCAGTGTAGATGTATTATTATCTATTTCTCCTCCACCATATCCAGTGTACATTAATGCTGCTTGATTACTTCCCATCAACAGTACTACAGGAAAGGCAGATGACAATAAGACACACTTATAACACTATTATCAAGAAGATTTAAACAAAGATGTATTTGCAAATACAATGCAAGCAAGCAGCATTATATGAAAAATGATCTTCATACAAAAATGCATGAATATAGCATACCTACGAATTATTGTCTAGGAAAAAGGAATCAAAGAAAGGATTTTTTTGAAAAGTTCAACAGTTTTGAAACTTTGAGTCTAGCCTAAATGGTTATAATCTAATAACCACTACACTATATGAATATATTCATCATACGAAGTGAGTATATTCTGGGAATAGTACTGTGTTTATATCTCAAAGACCACAAGTCATATTTAGCATTCACAGGACAGAAGACAGTAAGAACAGACATCACTATGCTGACTGAGCTTGTTCTCTGGGTCAGGACTGTAGTATAATGCTAAATGAATTTGGAAAGCCTCTCTATTTCCTTGGCAATAAATGTAACAACCTACACAGACTGCATGTCAACATATTAAAGGATGCTACTGATGCGGTTTCATTCACGTATCTCAAAAATTAATTTCCCAACTTGAAACATTCCCTTTTTCTTCAACAGGCATAGTGACAGGAAGGTCATGAAGAAAATTCAGTTGAGTATGGTGCTTTGGAATGCAGGGTATCTTGATGATCATTTGGGGGGCATATAACTGAAAGACTCCAGAGAATGAAAAAGAACTCAGAGAGGTTAGGGGAGAAGGGACACACAAGAGACTTACTGTGGAAAAAAAATAGCACTTCAGATTTGGAAGCAAATTTCTACAATCCTACTTGTATGTACACTTGCTTCAGATTTAATGTCTGCAAGTGAAATAATTTGAACATTAAAGCTAAGAAAGCTGTTCAGCTGTGTCAAAGGGACAGCCAGAACTACCACAACACTCACTGAGAAAGCTCCTGTGAAATGCTAACAGTGGTTGGCAAGGAATAAATCATTAGAGACCTCTGTTAGTGCAATCCCTGCAAAATGGCCTGGTATAAAACCAGACTGTTAACAATCATGTGCATTATAGTCCTGTAAAAGGAAGAGAGCTGTATCGCAACCACCTGCACAAGCAATTTTGAAATGAAAGGAAGTGAGGATGAAAATTGAGTTGTTACTAAGTAGATAAGAATCCAGCTGAGTTTTTTTGTTGTTAACAAGAAAAACAAAACCTTGCTTAAAATACAGATGGAAAGTATCCAGAAACCAATGAGAAATTACTCATATTAGTTATCTGTCTTGTAAGTCCAGAAAAGCATATATTTGTACAATATGAAATATTATTTCTAATTATAGAAAAAAATCTTATCTTCTCACTGTTTAAGTAAGAGTGCCTATATATTAGTCTTCATTGCCAGTAAGTAAAAGAGAACTGCTCCTTCAAATAATGCACAACCTTGCACCTACACAGCACAATCATTAGAAGACTTACGTTCTCCTCTGTTTCTATATAGAGCAACTACAGCCACTACATACTTACAGCTCAGGGCAAGAGGAGGAGCATAAATAATCTGATCTGTAACAGAGATAAGAGGTCTAAGATCATTGAAATATCTCCAAAAATGTTATTTTGGTGATAAAGGATTTGACTGTTCAGATTTCAAACCTGCAGTGAGATTGAAGAGCAGGATTTTTTAGGAAATCAAAAGCCAAACACTGGCAACACGGTCAATAATTACATTTAAATATTTTTACATTTAAATTACATTTAAATATTTTTAATGTAAAATTTAAAAAATGAACATATCATTTGAAGAACTAAAACCACTCTGAACTTAAAAAAGCTGCTTTACGGAACAACAAACTTAAAACATTTTTAACTCGGTTTATAGGCTGGATTCTGAATACTCTATTCGTATTGTTGAACAGTTACTACAGGAGAAGTTTCATTTATAGTCAGTGTAATTACTTAAAACAACAATGGCATACAAGTACACATAAATGTTTCACAAACTGTCCCTAATAAAACCCAGCACAAAACCCCAAATTACACTGTCACAATTTCTAAATCAAAGCGAGTGGGACCATGAGATGGATAAGAACAAGTATTTTTTTTTTGGATCTCTGAGTTTCATATTAAAAAAATTAAATAAAATGAAATTTTTGAATGTTTCTTTCATAGTCATTTTTAAGATATGTTAAAAAAGAAAATGTTTCAACATCAGAAATCAAGTAGCACCATTTCATATCACTGTGCAGAGTATTTATGTATTTAAGAAACAAAGTGAGTCTGTGTCTTTTTTGGGGTTTGTATTAAGGCTTACAGCATAATCGTATAAAAACACTGTTCTCTCTACACAAGAGAACGAGAAAAAATGAGGGAAAAACATTGAATCAAGGCCAATCATTGTGCCAGAAGATTTACGTTAGATGGATATGGCAGAGACTCTGCAGTCTTGCCTTCTGTATTCTCCAGAGCTTTATTTCTTGTCAGATCTCCACAAAGCATGGTACCTCACTTCCTATGGATACTTTCCCAACATTACTGGAAGAAGCACAGATTATGGAATTTCAGAAAACATTACCTTCCTGGCTTTTTAGAAGAGGAAAATTAAGAAATTTTTTTCATTTGATTGTTCCTTTTCTACAGAGTTGGACCAGATGGCCTAGGCTGATGAGCAGCATGGATAAAAAAGGACATCCAGTGCAGACAATCTATCATGCACCCACAAACTCAGTTTGTCAAAAAAAAAAAAAAAAAAAAAAAAAAAAAAAAGACTCTGTTCATGGCTCTACTACCAACTGTTCTTGGCCTTGCTTTTTTAAGCTATTTGGGCATATGTCCTTAGGGCATATGTCCTTAAGGCATTTAGCACAGCAGGGACCTGGTCACGATTGAGACCTTTAAGTGCAGTTGGAATGCTAATACTAAAACGAGGAAAAGACCAGAGAGGCAGAATTACTGGACAGGGAAAAACAGCCAAGCCTAATACTGACCAATAAATGAGAAAATGAGGCATCTCCTCCACTGAAGCACAGAGGTTCAGGGACAGAATATTTCACAGACATTGCAAAGTTCTTTGAAATTATTCTTTTCCATCAGTAAGGGAAATAAAGGAGTGATACATTTATGAAGCCTGCAAATCTCCAAAGAATTTTCTGTTATCCTTCATTAATTGTATTAACCTCTGTTTAAAAAAGTTAATGAAATATACTGCATTAGTCATCAAGAGAAAACTGTAACACATTATTTAACATTTTATTTTCTTCCTTCCAACCCTCACCAAAACATTAATCTTGAATTCAACTCCAAAAAACATGGTGGATGTTGTTATCACAATGTTATCACAAAGATATTATGCTGGTGAATAAACTAACCAAAGGACCTGTATGGATGGCTACTGAAATTAGATATATTACCCCGGGTCTTACCAGGTTATTATTCATTTCTCCGGAAGTTTGGGAAAACACCAGAAGAATCACCTTCAAGTTCAAGCCTGTGATGCTTAAGTGTAGTCTTCAGTCAAGGGCTTCAGACAATAAGCAGGCAAACTGCTGCCATCAATTAGATTTTATTTCACCTTATATATACACAACTGAGCAGTCAGCGAAGCCGTTCCGTAAGGAGGAAGTAACTATTAACACCACACAAACTCAGGCAGACTTACCCCAACAGGTGCATCTAGCAGGACCATAAAGAGGTGCTGCCTCTGCAACAAACCATACCTATTACCTGCAGCCCCATCTTAACCCTACCGGGAGCCCAATGTCTCTCTGCTCCTTCTCTGTAGGGGGAAAAAAAAAAATAAAAAATTACTCTTTACTTGATGTAAAAGTCAGTGAATATTGTTCCCTTACATGAGTCAAGGGCTGGGATTAGATTCACTAATATGAAGGGTGTGGTATAATAACTCCAATCAGGGGACAGTGAATAAAAAAGAATAGCAAATTAGGAGGATTAAGACAGGATGGGATTAAGAACCCATTTAGGGATTAGGAGGATTAAGATTTGTTGTACAGGTTTAAATTACTGTGTATGTGGTAAAGTACTAAAAATGACAGAGCATAACACATTATAGCTGGGGAATATGAGGCAAAACAAGATAAAACAGCTTTATGGTTTTTGATTGACTGTATACAATATGCTCATTCTATCCTCAAACTCTGAGGCTTCTTTATCAAAAGCATCCTTTATAAAACAGCCTAAAGAAATAAATTTCATTACGCATCCATACGGGCCAAATGTATCTTTGGTATATTGCCCCTTGGGATCATTCTATATTTTAGTATCTTACCTTCTGAAGCCCAAACTCATCTCATGTGCTAAAATTAATGAAACTGAGGATAAAATCAACCAGCACTACAATATATGGAGTGCATGTAAATGAAAAGGGTACTGATCAAAAGTTACCCTACCTGCTCTTTCATCTTATGGTCAATATTTTTTCAGTGAATGGAGAAAGCCAGAATGTTCAATATATGATATAAATGACTGAAGAATGGAGATTCTTTAACCACTCCACCAGCATCAAAAACAAACAAACCCCACTGATTTGGCAAACACAGCTAATTTCTCACCATCACACCTTCTTTACCCTAAGGGATGAAGGGGTAAGTTTTCTTTAACTGAAGACCTTTCAAGTATTGCAATGTAGACCAAATTTATCACCCAGTTTTTACAGTATTTACCTCAAAATCTTGAGAAATGTGTCCAGAGATGATAATATACAATTATATGTGTACACCTACACATACTTATTTTGCATCTACTTCATTACATTAACTTTCCTATAAAGCTGGCATGTGAATTATGGCGGTTCAATATACAATGGCATAAGTGTTAGATGCATTCCTAACTCAGGCAGATAAAGCATATCTGAGGAATACATCTGAATCAGCTTGTGCACAGCAAAATTCTTATTTCAGAACTCTAAATACATGTCTCCGACAAGAGATTAAGCATGCAAAATAAGCTACCATCATACATTAACTCCTGTAAGACGAGGACTGTTCCCTGGAAAGTACTGTTTGGAAACAAAGATGTCTAAATATGTTTGGCATCGCATGCAAACAGTATCAGATTCTTGAAAAGAAGTTGGAGGGCAAAAAAGGGGAGGGGAGAGCAAAGGTGCAGAGTCACCTATCCCCCCCCCCCCACACACACACACACATTAACAGGCATTCCTATTTACTACTATTTTTTAAGCCCACCTAGAAGTCATATCCTGGTTCCACTACAGTATCATGAAAAGGTACCTACTAAATGATCTATAAATTCATATTTCTCAATATTCTCAACCTTCTTCCTCAGTTCTGATAGACTCGCTTTCCACTATTATACTGTGGAAGGATTCTGGCTTATGTTGTCTTGAATGAAATGGAAACTAAATTGAGAAAACATCTCCTGCCTGTCACAAAACTTATGCGAACAGCAGTAATAAAGACTCAGGACAGTCAAAATAGAAGAAATGCATCAGATTCTTGATTCATGATTTGCATAATTAGCACTACTATCTGCCATTACAGGTCTGCTCTAACATTTGGCAGTTGGTAACATTCTGCAGAGAGAATGGAGAATCCTGGAAAGCAAATAATTCTGGGTAGACTTTGCCAAGAGTCTCAGCATGCTCACTGCATTGGGCCTGAGAACACACAAGCAACTATCAAGCTATTCTGTGTGTGTGCAAGGCAAGTTTCTCTTGGGTGGAAGTGAACATTTAAAACCTACATGAAGTCAGGCTACTTGCTCTACATAAAGTGACTCAAACAGAAGAGATAGATAGTAAGCCCAGTAAGTGAACTACTGGCTTGAATTGTAGTCCAGCATGTAAATTGAGAGTTTTATTGGCTGAACTAATTTTATTCGTGAACAAGTGAATTCAGTATTTGCAAGGCATTTCCTTGCTAATGAATTGCGGGGGTTTTTTGACCCAACAAGAGAAGGAAAAAACAGAAGTCCACAGAAAAATGGGTTCTTAAATCGAACAACAGCATTAATTGGAAAGCCAAAAAAGTAAATGCAGAAGAGCAACAGAAAAAAAAAAATGTATGATTTTTCCATCATATTTTTACTGCTAACTTACATTTTATATCCTTTTTAAAGGGAGGAAAATATACACAGTATTTGTCATTTTCTCTGTAAATATTTTGCCTTTTGCAATTTACAGTGAAGAACTGAAGTCTCTATATAAAATATACACACACACAAACATACACTCAGGTCACGATATAATAGAATTTTAGTATTAGCACAGTCTGCAACAGAACTCGGAGTAGAAGCAAACAGAATTTTTTCTTCTTTACCATCTTCATAGGTACATGTAGTAATTTCAAGTAAGTGCAGTAACTCTTCCTCCTTTCTTTTTAAGCAGGAATTTTTCCTTTCTGAAAAATCCAACCGGTTTTATGCACTGCAAAACAACACAGATTCTGACAAGTATGAAAATTAAAACAAAATGGTAAATTGACCAAACTGCTGACCTCTACTAATTTACAGAAAATGTTCAATTTTAGCACTGTAAAGATATATAAAAAGCATGTATAACAAAAAAAAAAAAAAAAAAAACACACCACTAAATGACATACACCTGAACTTTCAATCAAAAAAAAAAAATTCTAATCATCTGGATGTATATTTTTCTCTTGTATCAAAAAATCATCTAAAAATGTCAAGGAAGGAAAAAGAAAAACAGTTCAAGACAATAACTAGTCAAAAAGAATTCCAAGTGCCAGTCTGCAATAATAGGAGTCTTTGTAGATATCTATGCCAGGATAAAATAAGTAATAGTAATTTCCTCAGCAAAAGACAAAACAATAAAGCACAACAAACTTTCACCTAAGCTAACATACATTTGCAGCCATGAAGGGCAGGCAGTATTGCCAGTTTATCTTCAAAATGGACCTATCTTCAAATTCAGATATTGGACGTTCACAGACCAGGAAAAAGAGTCTCACTGAATGTCTATGAATTACTTTTTTAAAGTATAATCACTAGATCCAAGTATCTGCTCGCATAGCGTAACTTGCAAAGCAAAGACCACAGAATTATTCAAATCTACCTAACAGAGCTGCACCAATCTCATCTGTTTTCTGAGTGTAACAAAATTATGCAGAACATATAAATGAAGAACAAAAAACAGCTGGGTTAGACCCAGATGCGCAGATTCCATGCCCAAACAAGTCTGACAATTAAAACTCCTGGATTTCATCATTCACTTCATTTTACCAGTTTCAAGACAACATAACCACTTACTGTTTGGCATGAACTTAGTGACATTAATATGAAGCTAGTGAACAAAAAATAAAGCTGTGGGTTTAAAAATCATGAATCAGAGTTAAAATGGGGTTGCTCTGGCTCAAATCACAGCTAATGCTACAAAAGCTAGTAGTAGTTAACATCTGTTTGAGAAACAATTGTAGAAACAAATGAAGAAGGTAAAAATTGTTTGCCTGACTCTCACAAATATGCCTATTGATATGGGTTTGTAATGATCTCACGTAATGATTTTAAGTGTCTACAGGATGAACTGTTCTCAAGATTTTTTTGCAGGATTTAGAACAATAAAAGAAGAAACAGTTGAACGAGCAACCTTTATTAGAAAATAGTAGTGTAAAATCCAACATAATAGATTCAGTCTTCAGAAGTTAGCATGGCTGTGAATGTTCATGAAGTACAGACATGACTAACGCTCTAAACAAGATTTTAGCAATATGCTTTGCACTGTGCAAATGATAAGAAAAAAATAAACACCACCACCACACACTACTCCATTTAAGATAATGAAATTGAGTAAGGAAGGTTAAAATCAAACTCAATATAATACTTTAATCACTACCAGAAGCATGACTTCTATCAGCAACATATCAGAGACCTTTAAGTTCGTTACACTACATAGTAATTAAGGCACACCTGAAACCTGGGTTCCAAACTCACCTCTGCTGCACTTCCACAGAATTCAACACTACAAACAAGGATAAAACTGCCCCTCAGCCTACGGTAACACTAGAAGACTGAAACATTTTATCTTTCCCATATATTCTGTGAGAAAAATATTCAGTTTCTTATTCTGAGAAGACTTTGGGAAAGCAAGGAGGAAATTACCAATTTTAGGTAATTGTGTCATCTTGGGCTACCTGACCTCCAGATATCATGAAAGGGCTACATTGACTCTGCTGTTTCCTGTCCCAGGGGCTTCTTGGATTAGAATAGAAAAATACAGGATGTATGAATAGTTTTAGCTGGACACACCACAGTGCCTCTTCCATTTCAAAAAATACCACCCATCACATGAACAAAACATGGGCCAAGTCCCAAGCACATCCTTCAATAGTCATTCACCAGGTCAAAAAGGCTGTTCTCACCTATATCTCTCCAAGAGAGAATTTTTGTATCCTATATACATTCTTAAAAACTGTTTTTCTGAGCTCCTTGAAGGTTTTATTTCCTTTTTTGTTGAACAAGCAACAGAATAAATGTGAAGATACCCATGTTACGACTAAAATGGCAAGCTTAGCTTTGCATCAACCATACAAATGCTTAACATTCAATTTACTGAACCTTCTACAAATAATTTCATGCCTCATTTTCAATCTGTACGTTGCTACAATGGAAGTCTTCACAAAATATGAAGTAAAGCTCCAGTGTTAAGTATTCATTATATACACTCTCCTTCTAAATTTCTTTGACCATCACAACATTTCTTTGATGTTCCAGCATTTTTACATTTCAAAGACTAAGATAACAATGTGATTTAAGAAGTCGGGGGGGGAGGGGGGGGGGCGGGAACAGAATGCACATTGATAGTGTACAGCAAGGAAACTACATTTTCTAAAACAGTTTCAGTGTATTTAGTTCAGCTGTCTTGACTTAGGTTTGGTGATAGGTGAAAGGTATTTTGGGTTTTGTCTTTTTAAATTGAGCAGGCCCTGTAAATCCCTGTTATTAAAAGTGAAAGAGCAATAACCTTGTAGATCATTGGTTGCTTTTTAGCTTTTTAGATCAGTGGAACTATGACAGTGTGAAGCAATTCTTTCACTTCACTGTCAATCCTCCAAAGGCGCCATGATGAAAGGAACTCTTCTCACACAAGGGAGCCTCTTTTATACAATACAATGCTCAAATGGCCTTTATGGGGCTGGACTGAAGACCTCAAGAAAAAAAAAGGAACAACGGGGAGATGTAAAGAAATAGAAATTAATATTGCTCAAAGTGATTCATACATTATCCCTTTACAGAAACTCAAATACATGTAGTTTGTACTGCATACTGTCTGACTCTGTGAGGGATTTGTTTAAAAAAAAAATTAGAATCCCTGTTTAAAAAAAAAAAGCATGTTAATTTTCCATATGTATGTGGCGATCATTTGTGTGACATTTCCATATAATGGTAGTGAAATATGTAATTTCAGTGAAAATAAACATGCCAAAATAGGCTAGCATGCAACAGCAAGCACCTTACTATCAATCCATACTAGGTACACGCATCTAGTTCCAACAATGGAATCTGATAGCAAAGAAGAGAAGAAAAAGTATGTGTAAGGCCATGAAATATGTATGCTTCAACAATTTAAGAAAAAGCACAAAAGCTTTGCTTTAGTTACAGATGATGAAAGAAAAAAAATCCCATTGTCATACGCTACAGTAATTTTGGCTGCCCAGAATGGAGCAATTCACATATGTAAGGTACTGTTAGTACAGCAGCATGTTCAGTAAATCACGTGAGATGTGTGGTGCCAAAGAACTATCAGCTTCTAGCTCTTATAATTTATCCAATGACAGCAATCATTTCTACATATGGCTAATGTTAAGGGATATTTGACTAGACACAGGAATTGAGAAGTCACAATGCTGTAGCTCATATAGCTAAAAAAGATGTAATTACCTTGTGACAATATTCTTCTAACGAACACTAACCCAATCACATGTACACACACTACTGTAACTTTCAAAAACGCACTATAGTCATGTTTGTGTATTTACAGCCGTCGCAGCATTTTTCTCAACAATTCCCAGGTACTAAATGCATTTGTTCTCACGACACTCCATAATATGTTTTTTTTTTCCAAGGAGAAAAACGTTGCTCTCATTGCTTTCACTTATAAAAAAGTGAACCTTCATTTAACCTGCCACATCGTACACTTCTTGAGGGATTCTTTTTTTTTTTTTTTTTTTTTTAAATCTTATTTCTTCACCATATGTGGTGTCCCTCAATTCACATCTTGCCAAACTGAGATTAATGCTACATTGAGACGCAATCATTTTTCTCCTCCATAACAGGGAAAAAAAAAAAACAGAACACATAAGGCCTTTAAGCTCAATTCAGTTCAGCCATGCGCAGATTTATCAAGGTTTGTGACACTACTGCTAAAAGAATTGCTATCTTTACAGTTTTATATCAAAGGACTTAACCCTGAGGCATTCTGTTCTTTTCATGTTCAAGATGTCCATGGAATGGACTTTCTTCTATAGCAGTTCCATAGCCACAGAAATTGCATAGCAGGGTCAAGAACATTCTGAACCCAACATTCACTCCTTCAAATCCTGAGAAATCTGAGCCGAAGACATCTTGTTTTGTCAGCCGAAGGTATATCAAAAGCACTTCTTGTTGAAGCTTGTTCCTAAGAGTCTACTTCCATTCCCTTGTAATTTGCAAAAAGAAAAAAAATTCTTTTAGGTTGAAACTCTCATATTTCATCTCAACAATATTTAGTAAAGTATCTTGAATATCAAGAGAGGTTTTCAATATATTCCGTCCAGGGAGATTGGGGCGTAAACATCCCTTCATTTATAATTAAAATATTCAGTTACTTTTAAGTCACCTATCCAGTGACTTTATTGCCTAATGTAGCTTTTCAAAAATCACTTTATAAAAAAATATGCAACCACATGCATTCACTGAAATATGCTGTCAGTCCATAAATGGGCATCACATCTGTTCATGTATTCTTAGTCTAGTTTGTTTCCTGCACAAATCACTCATGTTCCTTTTTCCTGTCCAGAAGATGGAACTCTTCAGTACCAACAGTGGAAAGGCAGATAAAAAAAGAATATATTGGAAATTAAATATGCTAGCACAACACAGAGAATCCCTCTGTGTTTAAAGGGAGTTTAGTTCATAATTTTATAGGTGCTTTCTGTTAAATACAAGCAGTCCTTTAAAAATACAAGTCTACTTTCTTTTCAGGAAGTTCAGTCCATCCTCCCACCCACAAAAAAATATATTTTTTTTTAAATTAATTTGTCCAATCTGTAGGGTTTCCTTTTCATTCCACTTAGGCTCTTGGTACATAAATCCACTCTAAATGTCTCATAACTGCTGAGAGTGTGTTGATTCTTAGCATCAACTCATTCACTCAACATCATCATCCCGTGTTAATGACACAGTTAAGGAAAGACTGACAACTATCATTTTGCTGATGGTGTCCAACAGCTGAGAGACTGAGAGGTGGCAGTGATGTAATTACCAGGCCTGACACATACTTTGTTCACTTTTCCCCACCTTTTTAGGCAGATGAGGCAGTACTGTGCCACGTCAACAATCAAAATGGAAATGCAGGCAGTGTGAAGACCTGGGTGAGTAATTACCAGAGGCTGCAGACCTGTGACTACTCCCAGTGCGGTAAAACTGACAAGGTGCAGATTGTTTTTTATCCCCTAGTGTGAATCAGGCTGTCTTGCTGTTGATGGATCCAGGTGGCTATATTAATTAATACACCAGCAGGAGCTCTTTCAGCTCCTGACAATGCATTATCTTTATCTGAAGAGGGAAGGCAGCAGTCTGTTGTCCAGAGGAAAAAAACAAAAAAGTCATTCCTTTTGACTTCTATTAAGGTTGAAAAACACAATACAGCTTGAGAAGTCAGAGTTTATCATGAGAGACGACTTACACTAACAGATTTAGTTTCATCACATTTCAAACTTAGAAAGCTGGATGCAAGTAGAACTGCCCTGTGCAATAAAATCACACTCAAATGTCAATTCCACTTAAGTAGTTTGTGTAAGCAATGTTCAGCTGATTAGCCCTGTATGTAGACATTAACCTAGCCCTACTTTAAGTTTTTTTGAACCTATGAACTTTACATCAGCTTCCTGACATTTAACATGTAAATAAATTACAATGGAAAATACTGATGATTGCTACTCAACAGCAATTAACTGCAACGTGAACCCAGACTGTGGGTATAGCTATTCCTCTGTAAATTTAAATAATGTACAGTAACAGCTATCAGTGTTCTAACCACCTGTAAACTATTAATTATTGCTTAGATTATTTGATATTTTCCATTCAAAGTGCAAACGGTACTATATGTAACCATATAGCTTTTACACCCTATTTTCAAAAGTGACTTCACCACTGTTTAGGCCTGTAGTGAACTGAAGTCATTTTATGCCATTAATACATGCAATCCTCCATCTTTAGCTAGGATAGCTGAAAGGGTATAAAACCAGTCCTCAGCTATTTAACACCCTCTCCATGTAACCTCTATCCCCTCTGCTCTAATAACTCCGTAGCACCCAACAACCAGTTTCAGCCAATTAGCAAAAGTTTACTATTTAAACTATTTAAAACATCATTGCTCATACCAGAGGTCTGATAATGCTAGCGAGGAGATACTGATGATAAGCCTCAGGACCACACACTTCAAGTAAGCCTGAAAAGACTGTGGCTGTGGTCTCCAAAACAACTATGTACCTTTAGGACCAGGTCAACAGCTCACAAGTAACTTTTTTTTTTTTTTTTTTTTTTTTTTTTTT
>VZSV01000058.1:719907-739712 GCA_013398735.1 Nothocercus julius
TACATCCATTACATATGCTACCACTGACTATTAGAAAGGGCAGCATAGTAACACAGTAGTCTATGTCATATAGATCTGGAACTGATTCCAGTAGTTAGTGTCATTTGCCTGAAAAAACGCTGGAGACTAAATTCTGTGGCACTGAACTGTATTTCTGCTCACCTGAAGCTCCTAAGTTCCTTAGTTCTGTTTATAGCTGTTCTCTTCCACATTGGCTTTGGTTAGCTCAGGAAAACACTACTAGCTGTAAGATTCATTCAGTCTGATTATTCAGGAATCTAATTTGCCCAGCAACACAATGTACACTGTGCCAGTTCTAAAGCAAATCAGATTGCTTTTTCTTTTTTTTTTAAAAAAAAAGAAAAAAGTTAAGAAAAATATAAATTATAGTTTAATGTTCAGTAAATTATTGTAAAAGCAGCTTATTTTCTTGTTTCTGCCAACTATCATAAATCTAATCCGACTCCATCATTTTCAATGCCTAACACTGCAAGGTATGTGTGCCTAATATGTACAGCACACAAGACAAAAAAACTTATAAAAAGGACATCAAATATGCTTGTTAAACTGAAAGAAAATTTTGCATTAACACTGCAAAATCAAGAGCTGTCCTAACTTTTCCTCAGCAGAAAGTCACTTACAAAGACAACAATACTTGAAGCAGGCAGCATATCATATTGTTTTTTCATTATTAACCACAATAGAAAATCTGAAAGTTCTTCCACTGCACCCCAATTTAGCAAATCAAATCCTTACAACTTTAAATCAAAATCGTGGGACTGGGATGTCTCCTTTTGACTCAGGAAATGTATGTAGCTAGGACTTGGCATAGTAGTAAGATTAGCTGTAAGTCAAGGAGCTATTACGGTTTAGCCACTCTAAAATAAACATATACTATCAATATTATGTACATTACATCAAAATCTTTTTTTGTGATAGGATAGTAACTTCATGAAAGAAATACCGGTCCAAGAATACAGAGCAAGTGGCCAACCTGGGAAAGCCTTCAACACTAGGAAAAAAAAAAAAAAAAACTTGTAGAATTGACCTCAGAAAGAAGTATCTACAAATCTCTCAAAGAGGTTAGATCTGGGAAAAGAAATGTATGAAACAAGTTACAGGTCTCCCAGATGTGTATTTCCAGTACTGCCTTATTTTCCACTGATTCAACAGAACTCTATTTTCAGTACTTAAAAATAAAATGTATTCCTCAACTGGCAACTTCAGAAATCTACTATTACTTACAACCATCCTACTCCATCACAAAGTAATCTCACAGTTTAGAGCTGTAGGAGCCCTCATTTTCAGAGGGATTGAGCTCTTAACTCTCTTCAAGTTTCTTCTAAGATATCAGTTTCCCAAAGCTGCCAGGTTCCACTGTAAAACACGTGGAGATAAACAAAATGTTTTATAGGAATATATAAACTGTAGTCTGTAGGTTCAGGATCCTGTCAGCTATCCTGACTACATTTACCTTTCCATTTTGCTTTTCCCCTATCCTTTCTTCCAACATCCACTGAGACACAAAGAACAAAATGTTTAAAACAAAACAAAACCCAACACAGGTAATTTGGTCTCCCTAACCCTTTGGAAGAGCAAAGTATTATCTTTGATATTCTATTTTATTTGATATTTCTATTTTTAAGATGTGTGGCAGCACTACGATGCGATGGGATCCTTCAAACAGCAGATAAATAGTATTTACATTTTGTAGAAGCATAGGTACTTTAGAAGATGTTCATGTATTTCTGCCCAGGGAATATGGAGAGTATACAACTTCTACATAATGAGCATCTGTCCAGAACTGCACTAAAAGCCAACACCTCAGGTTTTGTATGAAAACTAAGTCAACAACATTTCCCTGTGCCTGTGTTCTGTTTTCAACTAGTGCTTATAAACCTTAGAGAATCAAAAGCAGTTTCTGCCATATTTAAGTTCAAATCAAGTCTGCCTTTTGACTTTTATATTGCAAACTACAACTAAATTTGGGAGGAAAGAGTTTAGATTTTGCTGGGAAAAATGAACTGCAAACAGCAAGTTGAGGGAGGTGCTACACTGTACTTGGCTGCTTTGTTACCAGAACACCCAGTTCAATTAAGTTAGCCTCCAAGACAGCAAACAGTCACCACTTTTTATTGAATGTCAGCAAACGAGCATCAGTAAGCTAATGAACTGTGGCAGAATGATCCTCCAAAATAGTTCTGCCTTATATGAAGAAAAGGAAACAGACACATAAGGTCTTTTTATAAACTCTCAGCACAGAGCATTCATTACTGTTAAATTACCAAAATGTATGGCATTATTATACTTAGAAATGGTAATTAAGTTCCTTAAAAATTCACTTAGAAATTTCTAATACTATTCTCTCTTAAGATAACATGAACCTCAACTCCGGAAACATTTGTTCATGAACTTAAATGCAAGCATAACAGTATTTTCACTGCTGAATTTATCTAAACCACCATGTTGTAAAAAAAATACCTAACACCTGCACAATTCTAGATTTTAACTCTTTTTTAATATCTGAATCCTGCTAGTACAAACAGACAAAAGACTGAATTAAGGCAATGAGAAGAATAAAGAAACACCAAGGGCCTATGTCCTGCCTATAAACAATCCATCTTAGTTCACACGCAATTATCAGCACAGCTTTGTTCAGGAATGATTTATATGGGATACAGATAGGTGACTCTCCACTGTGCACATCTTTCACTCTTCTACCCGTGACAAAATAAAGCAACTTCCATGAAAAAGCTGCACACTGCTCTCTGACAAGGAGTCTTGTACATATGTACGGAAAGAGAAAGAGGAACAGAAATGCAGGGAAACAACTACTCATCCCAGCTCCCATGGAGACACCAAGTGAAGAGCTATTTAGGAAAGACCTCAGGCTCAATATACTCAGAATCCCTTAAAAAAAAAAAAAATCAGTCTGGGGAGACTTTTTTATCAGTCTAAGTGGCATAAAGCTTTACTTCAGCTGCACTAAAATATATCCTTAGCCAGATGGATATTGGAAAGGAAATCATACTTACCCTCAACACTCAACCATTTGTTCTGTTGACTTTCAAATACTTGATCCCACTCTCCTATTACAGAGGTGATGCAATTAAGAGAATTTAGGGTTTTTTTCATTTTTAGTTATGTCTGTCATGTACTTTATTTGCATGTCTGTCTTTAGAACAGATCTTAAACTAGATCACGCCCCTTTGTGAAAACTACAGCAAGAAAATACTCTTATTATGTGAACATTTTTTCTTGATTAAGTCTGCAGATGTGGAATCCTAACAATAAACATAATAAAATACACAGTTTTTAAAAACCGAAGGCAGAATTTTCTCTTCCATGAGAGAACCATCTTAAGGAAGGTCAGATGGAATAAAAATGGAATATCAATAGAAAACCAGCCCACAGATGAGGAAGTTGAGCGAAGAATCAGAAAGTTCTTTGCTTTTAATTCAGAGATCTTATTGTATAATCCTAAAAAGGGACAGCTGATAGCTGTTGACCTCGCAAATCTGCCTTCATATTGTTGGTCAGACAGCAATCAATAAAACCAACAACTGAGAATGAATACTGGTCAGTTATACAGCAGTTTAGTTTGGAGACACACTGAAGAATCAAAGGCAGAAAAACAGAAAAAAAAAAAAAAAAAAAAAAAAAACACACCGAGTTGCCTATATAGAGGGAAGCAAGAGAAAGAATTTAAGGGCAAGGAAAGACACAAAAGGTAACAGATGGGTGGGAAAGAGCAGATCATTTTATTGTCTGCAGTTTATGGACTGTTAAAATTACTGAAGCACATGATACCCAGATTTAGTGCTGAGACAGATGAAGAGGACGGAGGGAAAGAATAAAGATTAAAATGATTGCCTCAAAGTTCTTATTACAAAGGAACAGCTACGTAAGACAAAGAATGTAAAGGAGATTCCCCTGCACAGCTGAGCTGATAATAGTTCCATTAAATCTCCTAGCTACTGTAGTAGCTCAGTTCAGACATTTTCCCAAGCACTGGACATAAAATTTGAGCTCCTGAGCCAAGAACTTTCAGCAGTTTATATATGAGAGGCACTGCTGGCACAAGAAATAGAAGATGGCATTGTTACTGAGGCTCTTATGACAATGGAAAAGGAATAGCACCAAGATTCATCATGATATCAATGCTCTGTTTCTCATTGCACAGTTTATTGGTGCAGCATAAATCTACAAAATTATCAAGTCTAGCCGTGTGGTCCTTCTGTTTTAAAGAGCCTTTCCCCCTTACATTTTATCTAGGTACAGTATACTCTGCTTTTTTTGTATTCTTCCCTTCACCTTTCTGGAATGTAACCTATTAATATATGATACAAATAAAAACTCCTTTATAATCTATTACTCTTAAACCATTTTTTAATATACATAAGTTATACTCTTTAATAATACCATGCTCTTTTTCTTCCTCACAGCGGCTTCTATGAGAGTTATCTACAAAACCTTCATGACCCCATACTCCTCCTCAGTTTTTCCATCTCAGCCTACAGTATCACGGAGCTCACTTACTGTTATTTGGGAAACAGCACGTCTAAAACCTTTTTACCTAAAAATTAGTCATTCCATCTACTGCATAACAAAGTTTTCACACAATCTATCCACAAAGTCCCCAAAAATGTCTCCTCCAGTACAAATCTGCACAGACGAATATAAGCTTCTCCTTTTCTGTAAGGTACAGTAACTTTGTCAAAGAGATAACAGAGCCGAAGAAAAGACAGGAAAGATCGTATCTCTCTTA
Source organism: Nothocercus julius (assembly GCA_013398735.1). NCBI lineage: Eukaryota > Metazoa > Chordata > Aves > Tinamiformes > Tinamidae > Nothocercus > Nothocercus julius. Next base: position 724,676 of record VZSV01000058.1, read on the forward strand.
TGGTAGCACCACTTACATTAACTCATATTGATTAAACTGAACCAAGTGGCCTAGTTTTAGACCTGATGATGTTTTCTCAGGGATTAGAAAAGACTATAATCAGTCTCAGCTGCATCACAGCAAACACTGAGATGATATTTTCTTACAGGAAACACGTTGAGTGGTCTCAACCCACATGAGAAGGGCAAGAACAGTGGCCAGGTGAATTAGAAAAAAGGCTGCTGTGATTTTAAAGTAAATAACCTCTGTCCAAGTCAGCTTCTGCAATGCACAGCCTCAAGGCATTCAAAGCATACTGATTTCTAGGCTCACATGAAGAACATCACATAGCTTGTAGTTTTTGGAGACTGAAGAGAATGAGGATTATTTTTATTTTGGAAGGAAAAGTAGCTAGCTGTGGAGTTTCAGCAATTTTTTTGAGGTTTAGCACCATTTTCTTCATAAGCCAAACCCCAGCATTTTAGGCTGACTCTATTGCCAATCATTCATTATTATTCAAGAGCAGTAGAGTCAGAATTCCCATTACAAAGATGGGTTGCATGGAAATGGTACTGGCACTGTCTCTGTAGTATTTTTGCTTTCAAATCAAATATATTTGTTTAAAGTAAATATTAGATCCTGATAGTAATTTCATGTAATATTTGCAGGTTTTTAATCTTTTAAAAACAGGTTACAAGTATCAAAAGAAGCATTTTATGCCTGAAACAGATGGAAACCTTACATGTATTTTAGATAGATATCTTAAGCATGCATTAAACCTAAGCTGTTTCTAGCACTCTTCTAGACAGAAAAAAAAAAAAAAGACCAGTATGACAGTGATAGCAATCACAATCTGTTCTTCAAAAGTATAGGGAATACAGTAAAGAAAACAAAAACTAGTCGGTTGGTAACATCAAGGGATGGCTACTAACGATGATTTGTGCTGTCGTGATATATTTCAACGGTAACATATTCAAAGAGTCATCAAAAGAGCAAAGTGGCAATGACCAGACCGTAACATTATTTGTGGTGCTCTAAACTAATACCTAGTCTATTTTTCCTCCCAACACTAGTGTAAGCACCTGCAAAAATTTTATTTTCGAAGCAGATTAGTTTCAATTTCTTAATATCAGAAACAACCATAAAAATCATCTGAATTCAGATCTAGAGGTGTTAAAATACTTGATGCAGAAAAAAGGGGCACTGACAAGAATTTTCCAATGCAAAATACATTACTTGCTACACTGTTTTCTTCTCCCCTCTTAGAGCTGTGACACACCCTGAAATAATTAGACACAATGAAACTACAAAATACAATGAAATAATTTATCTGGCTCATAAAAATATTATGCATGGACTAAAAAAATTATCATATCCTAATCTCAGCTATGTCTGTTTAGAGACAGACTAAGAGCAATACAACCAGAGCACTGACTTCATGAAGTGTTCCTCAAAATTCCACCTCACTGAGGGGAAGAAAGGTTTGTTTCAGACTCTTCCCATTTCGTTCCAGAACACTTTTGCTATATTCAGAGCTAGTGTGAATGGTGGATTTTCACTAGAGTACAAAAGTGTAACCAATATTTTTATATAGTTCATTGTGGTCTTTTTTATTTTCTTTTGTTTTTTTTTTCCCCTTAGTATCCAAGAGGCTATGATGATCACAATTTGTGTAAGGAATGTAAACTTTAGATGCCTTATTAAAAAAATACTCTTTTTCCAGTTTTTGAAGATAGGTCCAATCTCCTTTTACCCTTTCATAAGTCTCAGGTTATTTGAAGAAGTCTTTTAAAATGCATTCAGAAAATACCCATGCAGACTGAAAATCATGTCAATTACGTGTAAAAAGTTTTGTCTCCACCAATGTCGAGTCACTGTTCTTGATTTTAATCATTGTTTAATCTCAAGTTGGTATGTTTCTGATTAACGAAGCATTTGTTCTGCATCACAAAATAACTAAAGAACATCCTTCTAATACCAATGAATTGTGTCTAAGAGCTAATTACTATGCGACCTTCGATCGTGCTCCTGTTTAGGACTGCATCTACTTCAAACTTCAAGAAAGTTTAGAAGTGACAGTGCAGGCCCAGAGCACTGCAGATCACATTGTTTTACTTCTGGTTGCCACTTGGCCATTCAGCTGGCTCTCTGAAACATGTTACCATTCACATGTTTCCTTACAGTATAAATCATCATTTGTGACCTTATTTTGAAATAATACATACAGCACACTTTGCATTCATACAGTATCCTATATGTGAGAATCTGAAGCATTTGAAAAATCAATTAATGAAGCATCATCATAGCTCTAACTTATAAACATGTAACTCACGTGCAGGACTCCAAAGCTATGTCATGACTACAGTAATCTTCTGGGGAAGGACAAAGCAAGATGTTGCTGTACTGTATCCCAACTCTGAACTTGTAATACACAGTGTATATGAAGTATTACAAGAAAAGAGGCCAAGATGTTAAAATTCTTAGCACCCCAGACCTCAAAGGTAAACAGATAATGGAGTTCACCCAGTACTCAGAAAAGGATTCTGACCCGAAACACATGTATTTCCCAGAAACTCATGAGAAAACTACATCAAACACAAAGAATTCAGATAAATCATCTTAACTTACAAGGCTACCAGTCTCATTTCTACATTAATTCCATGACTGAATACTTTTTATGGTGGAATAGTAGTTTCATTTCTACTTTCACACACCCTCATAGCTTAGATATTCATTCTTCCCATTGTATGGTATTTACACTAAGAGTAACCAAATTAAATACCCCAACTAAAAGACTACACAACCACTTTCTAAAAGTCTTGGGCACAGTATGTTCTAATGAGGATTTGCAGGATGGGATTACTCCAGGAAATTCTGCCATTCCACAGACCAGTCTATTCTCCAAAATATTTAAAATTAATCACAACCCAATGAGCAAACTTCTCTTTTTTTTACCCCGCCTAAACAAGGTTGTGTAGTAAGACCAGTGGTGTTTTAAGGGGAGAATAATAAAAACTAACCATCCGTCCCATAGAGGTTTTGTTGTTACAGAACAGCCGTATGTATTTATCATGGTTAGGAAGATTAGGAATACTGTAGAAGAATATGCTTTTCCCTATAATGTAAAGTCAGGTTTTGATCCCAAATTCTGGTCTTTGTTAACCTGAACTGGGTCTTGAAGCAGAAGGAATGGGAAGGAGAAAAACAATGCAGTATGCATGTATGTACACGCATGTGTAAGGTTTCAGTGCAGGAGTACAAACTAGTTTTCTGAAATCATACTGCTCAAGAAACTACATACTGTGGAAAGAAGTAACTTTTTTTTTTTTATTAGAATAAATAACAAGATGGACTCTCAATACATCCCTGTTTGTAATGATATTTGATTGCTTCACTAGAATTTGGAACACAGGCATCACCACACAGGATCAGACCAGCACTTCACCTGATTCTGCAGCAGTTAGGACTTTTCTCTAGTTTAAAACTAAGAAAATATAGTCTTAAACTAAACCAATGTTTTGCCATCTCCCAGCATAAGACACTTGAAAAAACAATCTCCTTTCCAAAAATCTGAAATAGAACAGCTGATACAGTATTCAAAACAGTCCATTACTAATGGAACTTGAAACATTAGCAAAACCGGTTTGCAATTTCTCACAATATTCTCTCCGGACACACATATTTTGGCTGCTGCTAACGTAGGATGTGTAGAAAATGATGACTCTCTTGGTGAGTGGTGAAGTTCTGAGGAACAATGACAGCAAATTCAAACACACAGTGGACTTACCCTAGCAATACTTTCACATAAATATAGAAGCTATAGCAAGCAGTTGTTCTACTGACACCTAATGCACATGTGTATCGCCTCTATTGTTCAGAAACTTACCAACAAGACATGCCCAGCATAAATTACTGTACAAAAATCTGCATAACAGAACAAGCATTATTGCACAGAGAAATATGAAATTATTTCAATAATAACTATTATTAATATAATTAAGTATAATTATTATAGAGTTTTATAAAATTGTTTTTAAATTATTCAATATTTCAATATACTTCTCTTACTTTTATTTGACTTGAAAGTGAGTTCATAGAAAATGAATTCCCTACCCCTAAAAACTCTAAGGTGTTACCCAGACAGGTTTCAGCATACTTAAGTTCATGCTCAAGTAATTTCTCCTTCAAATACATTTCACAGTTACTGCTATTTTTCTGCTCAGTCTGATCTCCTTCAAGCTTGTCAGCATTATTTCTTTTTCAGATTACCAAGAACAAGTGGGTATCCTGACACTAATTATAAAACTAGGACCAAGCACCAAGTCACAAAGAAGTTTACAAGAAGAACAGAATGAACATACAAACAAATACAACGCAAGTGTCCACTCTTTCTTATTTAAAATCACAGCTTTGGTTCCCTTTGTCACTCTTGTTTGGCTCACTGTCATCATTCCTGCAAGAGTTCGGGAACCAGAATCTGACAGAAGCTGACAGTAATGCAGTCATCCTTTGCTCTTCTTACAGCGGCAGCTGTCAGAAACTATATCACATTAAGCCAAAGTACAAGTTATCATGAAGCATTTCCAACATTAAAATTTAAGAATATACCTTTGGAGAGTTTAAAGTAACTTAGGATTGTCATTTTGTGATAGAAAGAAAGATGGATGTGTAAATGAATGGATGAGTAGGACAGAACGAAATGTTACAACATTATATGAATAGGCCATTTTGAAAACAAAAATCCAACTTTTGTACTCCTTTTCTGCAAATTGCAGAAATATTCACAATACTGTACAGTATTTACAGATCCCACTCACCAATTATAATATTGAAGAATTTAGCTATTCTATAGATACTGTATCAAAACTCTGCCTTAGCATTTCAGATATATCCCTACCACTCTTGTAAGTGCTCTCACTCCTTTTTTTTTTTTTTTTTCTTCCTTCTTCTTCTCTTTTGTCCTGAAATCTGTACACTTATACAGGCTAGATATATCCTGTACAGGCGAGCACCTCTCTCATACCTGAATCTAAGTCTGAATTTATAAACCACTTGTACATACACTTGTCCACTTGTAGATACACATACCATTAGAAATGCTAGCTAAATACAGGAACAGTCAACACAAACAAGCCCCACTCAGAAAGTGGCCAGTAAAACTAGCATCATGAGCTGGGAAAAGGCAACTAGAGAGAAAGAGAGAGTTATCTTCGAGGTATGAAAATACTTTGTTTCAGAAAGTCCCATAGAGGCATCTAATGTAAGAAAAATAAATGCTAAAGCAAAGTAAATAAATAATAAAAGGAAGGAAAGCAAATCACATACGGTAACTACCAATAATCACAGTAGTTAGAATACCGGTCAATAGCTGTTTGCATACTAGAAACATAGAACGAATAAGCCAAATACAGAAGTAGCACAGATACCTGCAAACTACCCCTATTTAGTCACAGACCTTCATTAAGCTTCCTTTTCATTTAACACTTCTTTTTTAACTTTTTTTTAATTAATAACTACACCCAAATTAACTAAAATCACCACCCAATCTGTGTGCTCCACTAAATACATTAGTTCAGGAACACTTTACTAGATACCATCATACACATACTTAGCATCACAAACATCACCTCTACTGTATCAATAATCAGAACAATTTTGCATGCAAGATCATATGGATCTTGTTCATACCCGAAGAGTAAGAACCTCACTTGGGAGAGGAAAAAAAAAAAAAAAAACAGTCATATAAAATCAATCCTAAAAATCTGGTTTCAAAGCTTTGATGTAATCACTGAATGCACCTGTCCCACAGGAAAAGTACTGCCAGCTGGGGAAAGTTAAGTGAAACAAAGTGAACATCTATTACTATTAAAAGAATAAATTAAAAAAGTAGCTTTTTTCATTCAAGAAACTCCCAGTAACTATATATTCTAACACAAAAGCCATCTTTAATAACCTGGTAATTTCCAAACTAGCACAAAAAAAAATGAGTTATAGCTTTATAAAAGCTAACCTATAGATGTTAAAAATTCTCTAAAGGGAAAAAATGCCCATTTTTAAGCATTTAGAAAATCCTTACAGAAAAGCTTAGAAGGTAGGAGAACCACAAACTGGACATGAAGAAAGCCCAAAGAAAACTAAAATACAATCTCCCCTCCTTTTGCTTTTCCATAACACCTTAACCTTTAATCAAGCCCCCCGCTTTCATAACCCGTACAAGGAATTTCCAGCAAATAACACAGATACGTGTTTGCACCTACCAAACAACCCCGCGACCTCTTGCCCGGCAACCAAAGCAACGCGGAGCACAGTGAGGAGACAACTTTCCTCACCGACCGTTAGGGCACGCGGACGACCGTTAGGCGCAGCCACGCGACCGCTAGGCAGAGAACACGTGACCCTTGGGAGAGGCACGCGCCCACTCCCTCCCCCCCCCGCCGGGAGGATTCTAGAAGATTCCAGGCAGGGCGCTGACAGATTGCTAATTACGGCTGTCTGAAAGAAAAAAAAAGAGGCAACACCAGAGAAGACGCAGTATCACTAACTATACGTGATTTTTACATAATCCTTCAACTGGTGCCTTTTATAAATATTTATACCTCTGGAAATACCCGAGAGCCTCACCTCAGTGTTGACTATAGGTCAGCCAGGACCGACAGCAGGTGCCTACCCAGACAGCGTTTTCTTTTTTCTTTTTCCCCATTTTTTTTTCCTCCCCTTACAGCAGCACTTCCCCTGACTCTAGTGTTCCCACAGGGATTTGCGAGCTCTACCAGGCTTCTGAGAAATCTGTTACAAGAATGAAACAATTGTACCATTATATAAGAGCATGATCATAAAAATAAAAACTATTTGCATACTACTGTCTCTAGTGAGAAAGAATTAGTCAGGGATTTAAATAAAAATTTTGGTGAGATGAATTCTGAAAGTGTTAGGGATGTGTCTGAACTGCGAAGAAGTCATTTCTCAAACTCGATCCTTTCCAACGGTGCCCGCGAGCGACCGGGCTGAGGTGTGGAGAAGGGGCTGCTAGCTCTGTTTAAAGCGCGCCACGTTTTCATGCTTTACACGCGGCGCCGCATCGCCATCCCAGAGACACCTCCCACGTGCTCAGGGCCGCCATCCCTGCTTGCTTCCACCTTCTCTCTGCGTAGTCCTTAGCACTTACTACAATAGCACCTTCTAAGATCAGAAGTGGAGAGGCAAAATGCTCTCCTTAAAGGAGAAAAGGATCCCAACTGTATAGAAAGTAAGCTCTGTTTTGTGTCCAAAAAAAAAAAAATGAAAAGCGTATTTTCATAGTTGATAACCTAGTTACAAAAGCTCCGCCATGTAAGCTCCAGCAGAATTTCCTTTTTCTTTTCTAAATTTAGTGCATCGTGCCCTGTGCTATTAAAAGTACGGTTCTGCGCTGTGGTGTGCTCTACAGTATCCATGCATATCAAGAAATGGTGACAAGATATAGAGGGACAGCCAGACTATTAAATATCCATCATGCCACTCTGGATCAGGCTTAATGCAATCAGAAACACATGACTACATCAACTTATCTCCTTTGATCAAATGTGATTAAGTAAGTCATTAATTTTCAAGACAAATAAAAAATGCAAGATCATTTTATTATAAATGTAAATGCCTGTCTTCTTAAATGATTTTTCTAAAGGAAGCCCTTCTAATACAGAACTTTGTATACTTCAGAGAACAGTTGTTTTAACATTGGTTTTAATTTTAATGAAACATTATGTATTTGTATGCATGTCTTCTTTCCTTTTTTCTCACACTGCTCATGTTGTCAAGCAAAATTTGTGCATCAGCTTGATCAAGATAATTTCATTATACCATTGTTACCATTATGACTTGGGCAATTAGTAGTTTATAAGAATAAATTTATAGCAATCAGTGATTGAGGCACATTTGCAGTAGTCAGGGTGTAATAAAGCCCAATCAATTTCTTTCATTTAATATGTAGGCTGTGACCCTAGTTTTGATGAGAACTCTTAGCTATTTCATCTTTAAATAAAAAAGAATGTCTGCAAGCAATTATAGTGGTGTGTTAATTGGATATTCCTTTTTATCTTTTATACTACAGAATGCATTGCTAACGAAATCCTTGTTTTCCCTCTCATTCCCTTTCTTTCTCCCTCTCTCTATAATGAACTGATATTGACTTGGTGTATTTTGCTGAGACAATGGGCCAGATTTTGATTTTCAGTAGCACTGGTGTAAATCTGGAGTGACTTCTCTAAATTAAATAGAATTATTGCAGACTTACATGCACACAGCAGAAATCAAAACCTACTCCTCTTTTTCCGCTTTCTCTTGCCAGTGACAGAGGCCCTGATTCTGCAACCCTTGAAGGCACTGAATGCCCCTTCAGGCTATGATTAGTCATGGTCTTACATATGTAAGTATGACCTGAAGTATGAACCGGCATACAGTGTTCAAATGGAGGAATCCGAAGTTGAAAGCACATGCATAAGACTTAGTGGAAAGTCTTAGTCTTTGCCTAAGGTACTTAATTCCATTAACTCGATGCTGATCTGATGTATCTGATGATAGATGAAAGTAGCTCGCATTACAGGGAGGACAGGACTCCAGCTCCAATGCAATCAGCACTACACATTACAAGCTGTAGACTGATCCATGAAATTGCCCACTGGCCAGAACAGGTGCATCATGCGGGGAGCAAGCTGATACCCAGGGATAATATGGACGTAAGAGTCCAAATCAAAATATTTTGCTTCTGGATTATGTGCACATTAAAGCAGTGAACAAAATGTTTCCTTGATCATTTATTTCTCTCCCCAGCAGAAACTTGAAACACAGAGCAAATTTTCAGCACTTCATTTATTTTGCTTCAGTATTTTGAAGATACGCATTTTTCCATCACACGACAAGGAAGATGACAAGTAATTTGATTTTCTTCTGGGATTCAAGCTATAGTATCTGTAACTAACTGTGTTCTGCAATAAAATCATGGAATATTTAACAAAACTTGATTTTATGTTTTAACAGGGATATAACTTACCTTGAAAATGTCTTTATTATCTATTTTATGTCATATCAATAATTACGCAAGTAAGATATTTTACAAGCAACAAAAATGTTACCATTTTTCATTGTCAAATTTTCATGTCCTGTGTCTCTTAAATTTAGGCAAAATTGTTTGCGTAAAATTTCTCATTTGGACCATAAAGCTAGAAGACCCTCAAAATAATCAATTGTAGCACTATCTGACGAAAGGAAAATATTGCTGGTGACTCCAGGGCTCATACCGACATCTAATTCTTATTTAAGTGTCTCCTGATCTATTCAAATTCTTTACTCTAGTTCTGTGATTTATCTGTGCTTGTGATAGTTTATTACCTGCAGGCTTTATTTCTGGCATAATTGCAATAAACATTTTACTTGATGTTTTCTAAGGCTGGGGGGATGGAATCCTGAAGTCCTTAATCAAGCAAAACTCCCACTGAAACTAACAGAAATCTAGCACAGAAACTCAGTGAAGACTGATGGGATATGTAGGGATATATGCTGCTTTGTACTTTGCTAAACTTACCCCAAAAAGCCTATCCATATTGATTGTGGGGGAGAAAGATTATTAAAAGACAGAAGTGAAGACAGAGATTCTCAAAACCTGAAGGCAAGTAGTAATAGTAACCTTATAGCTTAGAGAAATGAAGAGCAAGCAAAACATGCCAAAAAATCAGGAAGTAGTCCATGGTAGGGAATAGTTTTTGCTCATTGATTAGAGGTATTTTGCTGGGGAAAGTTTAGAAGCAAGGAGGTCACCAATATGTATACTTTTATAGCTATATATTTGTATGCATGCATACAAAGATATAGCCTGTGCTTGTATGGGAGAAGAAAGTGATATATAATGCTGTGACAAAGACAGCAAAATACACTCCCTTTGGAGAACTTTTCTATTCCAGCTACCTTTTGGTCATTTTGAAGGAGAAAGAAAATATGCACTGTCTTGGTTTTGATATAACTCAGAGAAGAGCTTTTCTGATTTTAGAAATAAACAAGATTAAAATTTCTAATGATTGAATATAACCTGTATGGAAATTCATCTATGTCAGGAGTTTCTTATTTAGCTGTAAATGCTTCAGAAGAATATCCAAATGTTACGATGAATAACATTCAGTATATTCAATTTATAAGTTTTTGTCAAGTTCATTATTCACAGACTTGGAAATATAGGGAAGGGCTACTCAGAAGAAAAAACATTTCATCACAAATAACTAAAATGTTTTAGTTATTTCAAAGGTTGACAAAGGAAGCACACTGTGAGTATTTAAAAATAAAATTAGCAAGTATTTCAACCTAAAATATTTCTGCTTTTTGCTGTGAGAGACTACTCTCCAAGCACCTTCTCCAGCATGATATGAATATGGGAGCTACATGGCCGTATCATGGGTGATGAGCCTTTTCTGTGTTGACAAGTGATATCTGGACTATTTGTCCATCTGGAAAAAACAAATATGGCACATGCATGTATGTACAGATGTGCATGTATGTACAGATGTACACCCATGCCTGGACAGACATCTGAGTAAAAGTACCCACCCAATGGTGCCAATCTGTCCTGCCAAAACAGCACAGCCATGGAGAAATCCAAGAAAGCAACTTCACAGAAACCTCCCTCACTTCTCAACATGATAGATTTAGAAAGCAACTAGCTGGGCTATCCTGTGTCCTGTGACTTTGGTAGATTAATTAATGGTTAAATATATTTTTAAACTCAAATGATATTTGTCATTAATTTTATTTAGCCAAAGAACCTCTAAGGTTTGTTGTGTAGGACTACCTAATAAATAATGATCACCAATATGAACTTTGAATAGGTATAAGTCAAAAATCCAAAGTGTTTACAGCACGTAACACATTTTAAGAGGTGTGTTGACATTGCATGTTTTTTGATATCACAGTCTGTTACATGTTAATATTTACAATATATGAAAATAAAATAGAAATACTAGTCTTTCTTCTCCCTCTGAGTAAAGTATTGCAATGCAATCATACCATTGCCATCATACACAGAAAATAATCTCCATTATGACAGCAACTTTGCATCACATATGGAAGAGATAATAACTACCTTCTTTGAAAATAATTTTTTTTTTTTTTTTTTTTTTTAAGTTTTCTGCTTAAGATGCTGCTACCTCACTTGGCCATTTTTACAAAAACTGAACTGGAAAGCATGAAAATCCCTTGGTTTGTACCAAAATTTCATATCAGTAAAAGCATTTGTACATGTGCTTAAAGATGCAATTTAAATAATATTTTCTCTGGTGTTATGCAGTTGCCAGAGTTTATTGATTTGAATAATACTTGTTTCCAAGATGGGGGCAGAAATAGTCGTCTTCTTGTCACAGTTGTTTTGTGCAGCTATTGATGTGATGAAACAATTTCATTTGTGGGAAACTGTAAAGCAGCAGCTGCCTAATGGAAATGAAATACTTTAAGAAATTGCATGCATAAAAGCTTCTAGGTGTTTAAACCTCTGGTCAAATGAGACAATTTATAATGTTAACAAACTTAATTCCAGAACAAGTTGTATCACAATTGGACCTGTCACTCTGCTACAAGTAACTGTCCCTCATGATTCATTATGACCCACCCTGCTTGACATGTGGACTGAGTGCAAACAGAGTGTGGAGAGTGAGTTGGGAGAGGGGAGATAACAGAGATAAATCTAAATTCATTCTGGAAGCAGTCACACTCAATGACATATTCACTGACTTCTTCAACAGCTCATTTGATTATGTTCTTTCTGCACTATTCATTTTTCTGAAAGATGAAAGCTGGCTGAAGATCTCATCTGCTCACTGATGCAGGGAGAAGATTTGAAATTAGCACAAAAATAAAAAAAGGGAGGGGAGGGGTGGTGTGGAAAGCAAGCACTTTCTGATTAACAGTTTCTTGGGCCTGACAGGGAAGGCTAAACACCCTGCCTTTTCAGGTCACCTTTAATTAGATATGCATTATAATTCTACGGCATGTCAGTGGGCTGGCTCTGTCTGGCAGAATTGTGCTTAGAGAAGGGGGAATACATTAATCAAAATAATTAATTGCTTGAAGAATGGAAACATTGTTTTCTGTCTCAGCTTGTAACATGATACATATTTGTATAAATTTTTTATTAATGTTCTACAAAAGGCTCAATCTAGAAGGTTAATAACATGATTGTAAGAAGAATGCCAAAAGTGTCAGTAATCCTTTGCCTTTTCTAAATTTCTATTTTGTGTTTGCTTTTTTTTTTATTTTTTTATTTTAAGGGAGGAGGCAGGGGGAAGAGGGGACAATGTTAACTGCCTTAGCTGGCCCGAATGCCTTATAGTTCATTACTGGAAATGAGAACTAAAACACCAGCTAACTGCTTTCCTCCACTGGTACTGAAATATACCACACCTGCTTCTATTGATTTACCCAACTTGTTAATTATCCAGAAAAATCTGGTTCAATATTTTATGACCAAATTAGTTACCAGCTAAAGATTACAACTGGCCTGCCAAAAGGAAATTAAGAAGTGTTACACTGGGGGGGAGGCGCAGAACTGAAAATAAAGATGTGATACTTATGGGTTATTTTGGGGTATTGCCTTTAGAAAATACTTTAGAAGAATGTTTTCCATTAAATCTCCTTGAATTTTGCACTAAGGATTTAAAATGTCTATTAACACTTCAAAATTGTCCAGAAAGTTTACCAGACCACAAAAGTATTGAGCACCATACTCTACTCAGTACTCAGCATGAACACTAACAGCCACACATATATACCAGTATATCCATGACCATACAAACAAACACTGCCTCAGCCCTTCTCTAGTTACTCCTGAACGGGGAGACAGGAAAACTCCTGCAACTCATTCTGTAACTCATTCTTTTTCACCCTCTTCATTACAGAGGCAAGCGTGAGCATGTGCCTTCCTGCGCATGAATGTCCTAGCAACGCGAGCCGAGAGCAGGGAAAGGGGCCGAGCCACGGGAGAGCTCCATCGCTGCTGACACGCGCGCCCAGCTCCTGGGTTAGTCAAATACCCGTTTGCTTATGCAGCACTCAACACCTAGGCCACCTCTTAGGCACTTTCTTCGCTTGTCCTAACTGTTCATCTGCCTCATTTGTTTTCCATGATCACAACTATTCTCCTAATAAATTAAACAATCCTTTCTCCATCAAATAAAAAAGTTAAATCAGGAAAAAAACTGAAAAAGATGCAAATCTCTTCAGTATTGTCTAATTGTACCAAACCCTCTCAAGAAAGAATTGAACTTGCAAGTATTACAGGTATATTTTAAGAAGCCTCCAAACATTTGTTATTAATACAGCTGTCTACAATTATGCTCATTTTTCATCCTAGGAAGTTTCATTTTTTATTTAAAATCATAACAGGAAAATTATATAGCATAAAGTCATTTCCTTTTCCTTTATCTGAAATGCAATGATCAAATAAATAGGCTATAGAATAAATACAATTATAAACAGAAAGACCTCAGTACATTATCTCTTCAAATGGAACAAGTAAATATATAAGTAAAAAGTGTGACTATTTGGAAGGCTTATATGAGAAGATGCAAAAAAACAAGGGAATATTATCCATGAAATTCCATCCCTCTAGACAGAAATGTATTTATGTATGAAAAGAATCAGAAATTAAGTACTTATCTGTCCAAAAGAATAACAAAATAATGTTTTAGTTATATTCCAGATAAATCTAAAATTTATTAAAATAGATATTCTGCTAAAATTAGATATGGCTGTATTTATATTTTGCCCTCAGAATACATAGCAGTAAGATATAGGAACAGTATAGAATGTTACTCATCTATGCTTCTGTGCAACATGCAAAAAGAATTGTGCCAGTCATTAAAGTCTTTTTAAGTAGTGTAACACATTTCAAATCACGTTCAGTCAGCTTTTCCTTTAATAAATTTAGCGCTTGTCTCTCTGTTGCTTACTACCTCATTGTCTCTTCACACATGGAAAAAAAGAGCTTTAAATATTGTTGAAGAAACTGCTACTGTTACATAGTAATTTCTAAAAAGATCCTGCAACACAGAGATTCAGAACCAGAATTTGGTCAGTATTTCAGAAGTCATGACATATTCCAAAGGGAATTGCTATGGATATTTTTCGCACATGGTTTTGAGGCTGAATCTGCATTAGTTAGGTCTCCTACAGGTTGTTTTGTCAGGTAAAGGAGCAGCAAAACATCCAAACAAAAAAAAAATGATCTTGCAGCAGTAATTCATTTCAGAAAGGAAGTGCCTGCAGATAGCCTAAATGTGAAAGTCAAAACAATCCTTAAATGAGTTGCTCAGTGGTGACCTGTCTACTTTTTCTAACCGACCGGACCTCAATACCATATGGTTTCTTTTTCTGAAAAGGGCCAGTTTGATGTATAAAGTAGTAAGTTCTTTCATCAGGAAGAAATTTCAGAAGTGTTTTATGCACTTGCCTGACCATTTAACTCTCATTAACATCAGTGTAATAATACAAATAAAAATCTCACTATTACATCTTGAAAAAGATTGTTATTAAGCAACCTTCTGATAATTTGGATAGGAACAATTCTAAGACCAGTATCTTTTTTGTTCTGATTCTGATTTAAGCTATCCTCCAGCGAAGTGGCTAACTCTGCAATAACTTTAGTCTTTGAGAATGTTTCCCATTATGTTTTTGCATCCAAGAGAAAAATGTGTATTTCTGCTATGACATTTTGGAATATATAGTTGTAATTGTAAGTTGTGTGAACATAACAAAACCCAAGCATTCCTCCCCTTTTTAAGGTTCAGAATTTAATAGAAAAATAATTTGATCAATTTTTTACTCAGAAAAATCAATTTGAATAAACAGTATACATTTTTATTTTGAGTATCTCCTATCTGTACAATATCTCAGGTGCTTTCAGTAAAGAAATAAATCTAAAAATTTAAAATACTGTCTCAGTGCAGTGTAGGCCTTAATTATTACTCATTTTTGGCCACTGATAAAAGAATTGCCAGCTAAGAAATGATATCATACCAGTAGGTAAACTGAGGTTGGTCTTTGATTT
>VZSV01000058.1:744982-758832 GCA_013398735.1 Nothocercus julius
CTTCCCTTGCCCTTCCCTTCCCTGTAGCTCTGCTTACCTCCAGGGAACAGAATTCAGGAGAACTACAAAAGTCTTCTGTTTGACCCATTCTGTTAACCTGAGTCACATCTATGAAGTTCCCGAGAGGCAGCATCTGGTGCCTGGTGAGACAGCTCTCTTCCACCTGCTACTCATGTTTGGCATGTACAGCCTGCTGACGTGTCATGTTAAAATCAGGCTTATCACATAATGTAAATATGGGCTGTGATTATATAGCTGTGTGTACAATTTTGACTGGAACAGAGAAAAACAAAAAGTTACTGTGCAGTGTTAAACTTGACACCCTACTTAGATTGCAACTTAGGTTGTCTTTAAAAAACAAAAGTTCAGGTCAAATTGCAACCAAACAGGAAAACAACATTAAATAAACAATCTTTCCTTTCCAAACTCAGTAAATCATGTGCCATCCTCTGAGTTCTGGCATACCTAAGCATCTCCTCCTTTGCCCCTCTGATTTAACTCTCAATTCCCCTTGAACCTTGTCTCTCACAATAAAAATATTTTTGTCTGTCCTTTTTAACAAACACACACACACACACACACACACACACACACACACACACACTGCCATACCTCCCCCTACCATGTCTTCTCTTGTTCATCTGTCTTAATCAAATAAAAAATTACTTCATGAGACCTACAAGGTGCTTTCCTCTAATTCTAGCCCATGCTTTAGCCCATTTCATTTAATCAAAGCAGTGTGAATGCATAGCTCTTACCCATAATAGTACTTCTGGCTCATTCATATTTCCTTGCAAATTTTTATCCATAAGAAGCATCCCAAAGTACGCAAAAGTGGCCTGATCATTGTCCCCATAAGCTCTCTGCAATAGGGCCTCTATGGGTCACTACAGCACCCACCGTAACTGCAGGACACAACCAGGACAGATCCAGCTCCACCTTTGTGTAGGTCCTCCAGCACAAATAGTGCCTGAATCTTTCAAACTCTTTCTGTGCAACAGCATGAAGTAAGTGACCTCTAATCCATCTATCCATCTACAGAAATGAAACAGTTGCTGTCTCCTGTCTTCTTTGATAAAACATGACTTGCTACAGGACTTGACTGCTACACTTTCTGTATAGTCTTAAAAAAAGGCTTGTCCTCCTGCATCAGTTCAAGAAGTGGATATGAGTGTTATCCTAATATATACACTTAAACCTAGATTGCTTCGCTCATCCATTTCCCTATCAATTAGCTCTTTTCTACTGTATTATTCGATAGAGACAGAGGATTTCACTAAAGCAAGGGATATCACCAGGTAATGCTGTCAAATTATCTAAAAACTGAATTAGGCCTTCTCTTGTAAAGTTTGTTTGCAGATTGGAACTCTAACAACTTTACCACTCAAATGCTTGCTTTTTAGTAGGCAGTAATTTATACTACACAAATTATGCTAAGTATTCATATATTAATTCAGTTTGACTACATTTTATAAAATGCTTTGTTCTGCTCAATAAAGTTAATTATATGTTCTACGTTTCATAACTCTTAGCTTTTTTTTTTTTTTTTAACATAATGCCAATTTCAGTTGCATTTTCATGATAAATTCTGATGTGTAACAAAAACTAAGCCAGATAAAGGAAATAAAGCTCTACAGCATACAAACACACCAAGAATGTCCTATTTATTAACACTACATTAGGTACCACAGCTTAAAAAAATTAAAAGACGGTATCCTTGAAACACATCCTTCATTGCAAAATAAGATATTCTATACAGATTCGTATTGTTAAATTACTGCATTAGATAGTAACAGAACACAATGGAAGTTCTTGAATCATCAACAAACAAAATAAAACAAAAACAAAACAAAAGGGGGGGGAGGGAGTGAGGATTATATCGTCCCTGACATATGTAGCAAAATTACAACCGGAGTTGTAATCAACTTTAAAAACAATTTGTAACCCAAAGTTATTTAGCTAGTTTTCAGTTCCATGACATTTGGAAAAAAAAAAAAAAAAAAAAGAAATTTGTCTACAACTTAAGTCCTTTCTCTGAGGACCCCGTGGGAGCAAGACAGTGCATTGTTGCTTAGAACACGGCTTTCAAAATTCCCTAGGACTGCTGTATATTATGATTGGCTCGGGCATTTGAACCAGCATACAATGAATGCAGCTGTAATTTTTGCAGTCACAGGGCAATGAATGTTCCATGTTATTTTGCTTGTTGCCTATATGTAGAGAGCAATTTACGTGGAGAACATTACTGTATCTGTCATGTTCCATCTAAAAGCACTGATGCAGAACTGCTCGGAGACAGCAGCACTGTAGTATTGATGCTCATGGCAGAAGAGATTTAGATACCATGAAAAGCTAATGGTGTTAAAGAAAGAATTCTTCAATTCACATCAGCAGAAAGAGAACATTTAAAGGGGGATTAGTTTAAGAATAAATGACAAAAATTCAACATTCTGAAATTGTGCAACATGCATATTGTAGCAATTATGGGGACTTTTTGATACAGCAATGAAGAGCCAAATTATGGCTGTGCTGTATATTACTGTTTAGTATAGAGAACTGCCTTTACATAGGACTTTTTTTTTTTTTTTTTAAGGACTATTATAAAATTATCTTTGTGCTTTAAACAAACACATTGAATCTTAGGCACATGTACCCACTAAAACTCCCAGTTCCCTTCTTAGCCTGCACACCACTCATTCCTGGTTAAGTTTCTCGGCCCCTGCAGACTTATCTTCTCAGTTTCTCCCCTGGGAAATGGGTCAGGGATAAGGCACAGTTGATTTTGTCTCATCTTCTTCAGGCTGGAGGGAAATGACTGCAATAGATGAAATGATGGGCTCTGGGCAGGATGATATTTTCATTCTGCGCTTGAGAAATTGGTCTGAACTATTTGTTTTTCCATAGCATTTTAAAAGCCAGTAGAGAAAGGAGTTTTCTTGTCTGTCCTGTGTGAGCAGGCAATGAAGAGCTACTTATGAGTGAACAGCCAAGTCCACAAAGGCAAGCACTGTGCTGCACCGGTGTCGTACGACAGCCACCTCTATTCTTTCGTAATGTCAGCCCCAGGAAGGAAACAAGCTTTGACTCTGTTTTGAGTAGCATCATCTATTCAGAGACACATGCTGCCTAAGAAAACAGGGTTGATTAAAGGAGTCAGGATATAAATATCTTCCTCCTCAAGAAAGACAACTTAAGGTGGTATATTTGCTCTGCTTTGCTTTATAGAGGGGATAGTGAAATTTGGCATGTATTTATTACAATAGACATATGAACACACACACACACACACACAAAGTTAGCCAAACTCCAGAATATCAGAATGAACAGAACGCTAAATAAAGAGCATTAGCTCAGAATATTCTCTAGGGTCTAAAATTGAAATACTGATGAGGACATTTTCTCCCAGCTATATCAAACAGTACCCATTAAAGTTAGTTTTTCTCTCTAAAATATCATCATGGGGTTATATGTGTTATTAGAGTGTATTAGAGATCAAATTTGCTCATTCTTTTAGTGAAAGACTCATCATCTTCTACCATTTGGCAGCAGCAAGACTCAATTTGGGACTACGAAAAACAATCTACACTTTTTTTCATCACTTGTAATAACATTTCTTCAATTTATTCTGTTCTTTTCCAGAGATTCATCTTTAAGATACTTAACAAAGGCAAAGCTCTACTAAGACCTTTTTTTTGGATAGGCAATATAATTCTCAGTCTATTGTTTCCTATACTGAATGGAGGGTAACACTAAGAGAAATAAATTGGATCTTTGTTAGATAACTCCTATATTGCAACTACTATCTTAAGTATTTTCACATAAGATTAACCGTTTATTGTTTTCTCCTAGACAACTTTTTACAGCTCTTTTTGCTTCCAAAATTCCCCATAAGACACTCAAAAGTTATAATTTATCTCCAAAATTTGCTTTTTCTCTTGTTTTTATTATATGATAAAATTGCAAAACCTCTGGAGAGGCACTATGTTCTTATTCCATATCTGTATAAAACCTGACACAAAGGAGCCATGATCCTTGTTTGAAGCAAATAAACAAAAAGGCAACAGAAACGCGAGCATATCAAGAGAATTTCAAACTTTTGTCAAAAAAAAAAAAAGACAGAGGAAAATGATGTTTGCCTATACTACGATGCAGTTACTTCAAATAATTAGATGATTCAGTGCACAGTCCCTGTACAAAAACAAACCTGATTTTTATATCAGCTGTGTGATTTTTTTGTGACAAATTATCTTCTTACAAATATTTTTGAGCATTTATTTGGGTTGATCTAAATTGATTAATATTTTTCATTCCATTTGTGTAAGAACCTCAATTAATATTTCATATTTTCTTCTGATTCTTTACTTCTTTGAACTTATTTTTATATATTTGCCTATTCTCTTATGTGTCTTATCAAATAATTGCATTCAGCAATCATACCTTGTGAACTTGAGCAGAAAAAATATGTTCAACCCAATTATATTTCCTACAAAAACACCACTATTTTCTGAGCATTTTTTGAGTAGAGCTTTAACCATAAATCACCACTAACGATTGCAGTCTGCTACTCCCAACTACAATAAAATGAAAAATTTTCAAGGAAAGTCAGTATTAGATCAATTTAAGAAAGGAACTCAGGAGGGTGTAAAAGGCACCCACCAGGTGGGTAATTCAGACTGTGTAGTACTTTAAGCACTATAGTTGACTAGGGAGCATTTAAATCTATTTTCCTTTGACCTATAAAGACCCTTAAGTGAAGAAAAAAAACTTTGCAACAGGTACAATCTTTATACATTAATTTACTGATGCACCAGGTCTTTACAGAGGACATCAGGGCAAATGTTTCAAGTTAATGGAGGGCATACTGTGGTGATTTGTATCATCTGTCATACACTGAGGACAAGTAGCCATGGGATAACATTTCCTAGAACCTACTGTAGTTAGGCAAAAATATTCAATTTAACTCCTTTGAAATCCATCACAAAGATGCACAGCAGAATGTATAAATAGCCAGGTTAACAGACAGGCTGGCATAGAAACATCTGTACTGAAGACTCTGTTCCATTTAATAGTAATTTGCCAAGATAATTGTGTCAAATGCTGTATAGCTGCAGATGAAGTCAGTATTAATAAGACTTCAATCTTTGTTATCAGAGTATTAGTAGAGTGCCCTTAGACCTTTATTACTTTCATTTCTGAGGCAGAAGGGAACATTTGTGTTTTGTCCTGTCCTATTTTAGCATTCTCCTTGAAATTAATATGATAAAACTATCAAACACCAACCTCAGAATTCTTTAAAAGAAAAATAATACCATTCAGGATAACATAAAGAAAACACTGAAAAACAAAAACCCATCAACTAAAAAGCACACCCAGCTAGAGGAAATTTCCTGGTTTTATCTACAAACCTTTGAGAGAAGCTTTAGCAAATAACTAGAGGAACTTCTAACTAGTAAAATCCTAGGAGGAGCTGTGCATAGGGGTAGCTGTGGTGCTGAGCACCAGGCAGTGGCAACAGCTGGCGGTGGCTGTTAGCCAGGGAGCGAAGCCCCGGGCTCAGCTCCAGAGCTCAGCGCCGTTTGCCAGGCACCAAACTCAAGCCTTACTCCCGCTTGACACTGCATGACCTGTCCCCAGGGCTTCCGTGGCTAGGCCTTTCACTACATCACTGAGCTGATTAGGAACAAGATGCAAATGTTGCAGCACTTCATCATAAATGGACCCAGAAACAGAGCGAGATCCATGAATCTTAGCAAATATTTGCTTGTACTTAACTCATTTTTTCAATATACAATTAAAACTAAGTATGTGTAGGACTTTGAATATTTTTTTTTAATAAAAACATTTCTTGCAATCTAAATTGGAATCAAAAACACGTCCAATAATACTTCCTGACTTTTGCAGGAAAAATTACATTCAGCCAGAACTGAATCATTCAAAAAAGCAGAATCTGGTACTTGACAGCACATTTTACTTAAACCATGAGCTTGTACACTGCATGGTCCAATCCTCAAACTTTGAGCAGCTTGGGTGCATTTACTAGACCAAAATTTTAAAGCTATGGGGTGGTTTTTGTAAATATGAATGAGACATATCTGAGTTTTTAACAGCTGGATGCTTCTAGTAGCTTTTTGCTTTTTAAACCCCACAGCTTCCTTTTTGTCACTTCCATTTTGCAAGGGAGACTGGAAGCAGATGCAGCAGAGCAGCAAGGATAAAGCAGGGATTCTCAAAAGGTAGTATGACACAGGAGGATACCCACCAATGGCTGCACTGGGAGAAAATGAGCCTGGCCAAATAACAACATTGTCCGACACTCACTGCCAGGAGCTGAGTTAGCAGAGCTCACTGTCTTTGCTTGGTCCTACCTACCATTCTTGGCAAGTGGGTGATGCGGTGCCGGCAGACATTCTACCACTAAATTTTCCAGCAGGCATCAAGGAAGAAAAAGTTAAACTGGATGAAGTATAGGAAGACACCTTGTAGGAAACAAGCCTGCCAGACAGAAGAAAAGCAAGGACAAATAAACTGTTTTCCAAGACTACGATCTAAATGGCACTTGGCATTTTTCTAGTCAAATGATTATTTCATCCTTTCCCAGAGAAGTTTTATGCACATGTACTTAAAAGCTTCACTGAGCTGTATCTGCTTCTGTAGATAAATCATGCTGACATGTATTTCCCACATTCTTCTCCATTTGTTACATTTACTCAATTGTATCACCAGATACCGGTGATTAATGCCTCTGCTAATGATAACTCATTCTTACAGACAACACAAAGATCATAGTAAGCACTCAGGACATAGCAGTGCAGCCCAGTGCCACATTTGCACTTCACAAGATGTCTACATTCTGTATCTGGGTATTCAAAGCAGAACTTAGGCACAAAATATGAAGGTATGCAGCATTTCCGAAACTCAGATGAAAACCATTAGCTTATGTCTCACGAACATCAGGATGAATTTAGCAAAGATCACCCTGACATCCTCTCACTGAAACAGGGCCAATGGATTCCCTTAACCTGCTTTCATCTGCATGCACCCACAGAGCGCTATCACCCTCTTCTCTTAGGCAAGAGAGGAAAACAAAGTGGTGCAATGACAGCAGGAAATCCATGGCACAAGGGACGTACCTGAGACACACCTGGGTGCTCTAAGTGCAGCTTGCAAAGTCCTGCTATCGCTCTGAGGCCCTGCGCCGTTACTGTCTGACATCCAGAGGAGCTACCACGTGACATCGCAGCACAAGTGGCTCCCAGTCACACTCAATGGGGGGAATCTGTCCCCAAAACAAAAAGGAACTAAAGCCACTGTGGAATCAGATGAAACTGAAGAGCTCAGACTATGAGCACAAACACGAGAAATAATATGAATTGCCAGATTTTGTGAATAATAATAAAACTGTAACTGCCTTGGGTACATCCGAGCACAGCTGCAACAGGGAACTTCTTAATGGCTTTTCATTGGCAGCTACATCTAAACAATCTGCCAAAGAAACTTTAACAGCCTCTCTTGTCAAAAATGATTCAGCTGAAAGATATACAACTTTGTAAGCCAGGTGGTGGTGAGGTGTGAAAGAGGCTATATGCTGCACGGGATATTGTTTGGGTTTTTTTTTCTTTTTTTTTTTTTCATGATATATAGTCTGTATCATTGGCTGATGTAAATGACTCCTAAGGGCCTTGGAAGCACATATATTACAATCAGGAAAAATATATCTTTTTAAAAAACAAAACTTTTGTTAAGAAATTCCCCAAAGGACTGAAAGTATCAGGGAAATTCACTGAATATCACTGAAGTGAATGTTTTGATTAGGTGTGTTATTAGACTTGTGTTCTATAGATTGCATAGATTTATTCCAATGTCTCACAAGTGCTTTAAAACTATGAAACACTATTAAAATCTTAATCCTGCTGTGCTTACAGCATACTCAGAATGGCAGACAAGATGCAAACAGGTCCAAATAAATGTTTTTTTTTTTTTTTTCCACTTAATTTCACCACAATGACAGTGAGACAAAGAAAGGTATAAATAAAGCGAAAGTATCACAATTATTTTAGTGTATTTCCCCATTTATACTCTATCCAGAGATTTAGAGTCACTTTACTTACTGTGGCAGTGGCTAAGGTCCACTAAATGGTCATTCCAAAACCTAGGTGTTACTAGAGAGCAGAACAGAGCCTTTGTGCCATGAAGCCATCCAGTCTCAGAAGGGGAGCCTAAATTATGGCAGGGGAAAAGGGCACAAAGCACCACAGCGCAAGCAGGGTGGGAAACATCATGTTTAACCCCAGGGTGCAAGGAGGGGGTTGCTTGAATTTGTTTTTCATACTTGAGGTTCTTGAGAAGCAAAAGTCTCTGGACATCCCAGGTCAGTACCACATGGTCCTAGTATAGAATAGTCCCCATAAATGGATGCAAACATAAAGCACTGGAACATGTTAGGAATAATAATCATTACCTGATGTTTTTAGATGCTGGTCTAAAAAGAAATTTTAAAAGCAGCATATCCCTGTTTTTCTCTCTCTCTCATGACATGTGCATACGCATTCATCTGTGCTCACTGAATACATACACCGCCTATCCTCTCTTTCCAATATTATAACTATATTCAATATTCCAATATAATATTCTAATATTATAACTATTTTCTTTTAACTGCTAAACATTTGAAAGGATGTTCAACTTTGAGGTGGGTTGCAGCCTATACCTACAGTAAATAAGTATGATGTTCACTGGCTAATTTAAACGGTAAGCTGAAAATATAATATACTTAAATGAAAGTAGAGAACAGGAAAATTGTACTAAGAAGAAAGAGAAGAAAAAAACAATAGCTTCTTTAAAATATCAATTTTTCTGTCATACTCACTCTGGCCTGCCATACTTAGTCTTGACTTACTGCCTTTTCTGTCTTTGTTGAAATATGTGACATAACCTTTCCAGGTCCATAGAACATATTAATTTTCCCCTTGGGTACTTTTGATTTGCATTAAGTGAAACAATGCTTACATTGCTTTCTCCGATGCTTTAACAAATGTGAGCACTGTAACATTTATGGATGATCACGGAATTTCAAACAAACAGTCTGAAGTTCAGGATTTTTTAGGCAAACATGTCTGCCTGGCCAGTGGGAGACAACAGCCTTCTGAATGTGCAGAGAAGTCAATTAGTTCACTTGCAGCTTTGATGAATGAAGCACCCAACAAAAGGCATTCAGGAGAGCCCACTTCAGATTCTAGCCCTGTTGATCACTACGGGCCAGGCAGCATGGTCGCAGTGGCAGCAGGTTTGCCCACATTAGCATGTCAGCTCTGCCACCAGCCTTTGCTCCTAACAGGGAGAGGAAGGAATAGTGCAACGAACTTTCGCTCCTGGATGCTATTGCTTAAAAATGTCATATGCCATTTGCAGGGCATCCAAACAGGACGCTGTTTTGGAGTGTCTAGCAAGGACTCTCTTAGACCTTTTTGCTTAGTGCCTGATACTGTTGCTGAAGGACTTAGGCTGTAAATCAAAAAACGCCACAGCACATCTTCTCATGTCCATTGCAGATCCCATACTGATTTAGCCTTTGGTTCCACAACTTCTACATTCATTCTGGCACATCAGGTAACTCAGGATGTGTCACTCACTAGTGATAATTGTGTTGAAATAGTTTAGTAGCAAGAATCTTCCTTTTTGCATGACAGGTAAATAACATCATTGAGTTCATGACAGAAATAGAGCAGCTGGCAGAGAGCTAGTCTAGATTTGCTGTCTTTTTTTTTGTTGTTGTTGCTCTCTAAATCATTGTCACAGGACAATTAAAAAATAGCAATTAAGTCTCAGACAACAATGTTTTGAAGCAAAACCCAGTAGTCAATGTTGTAAAAATCCCAAATCCCCAATTATAGGCAGAGGCTACAATTAACAGTTACTTTACGTTGCTTTCCTATTCCTAGTTATGCTAGAGCAAAAAAAGAACTGAAAGAAGGGGTTTAATCATAGTTTGGGAACATTTTACTCATATATTTAATATGTAAGTCAGTAATTACCATCTATAAATAACCAGAAGGCCAGAACTTTTACACCTGTATACCTGTATTTGGTATAAATTGTATTTTTCCTTTGTGTTTGGTCCCAATGCAATTCCCACCGATGTTACCCATGCTGAACATCCAGCAGCCACATTTGGAGCCACTGAGGCCGGTTGCCAAAGTCCCTCCAAGGGCCTGGAGGAAACCGGGAGGTTCCTATGTCACTGCATCCAAACCGTAGGGTGAAGAAGCTCTAAAGGCTCCCGTGCCCAGGGGAGGACGAAGCACACGGGAGACCTTTCCTGCCCAGGGGTTTTTTGCTTTTTCTCCCGTGGGGATATAACCACTGTGGAAAAGGTGCTCCCTTGCGTCCCCTTTTCGAACACTGTCCTCATTCAGAAAAAGGTGCACAGCCAGACATGGAAAAAATGATCCTATGGATCAGAAAGAACCAGAGGGGCCCTTTTGGTATTTTATCCATTTCCTACAAATGCTTTTATACCTTCAAGTCTTTTATCTTAAAGCAAATAAACAGAAAAATAGCAAAGCTAAGTTTGCCTTAGCTAAGTTTTTGCCAAGGTCTTACAATATCACATTACTAAAATGAACGGTCTATTTGCCAATGGTATATGCAAGGCAAGAGTACATTTTACAATACATCACAGACATCTTAAATCAATGTGACACATTTAAGTTAATTCAGTTCTTTCTATCAGCAAATATCACTAGCTCTAGGTTGCTCTTATTAACCATTTTCCTGTTTCCCCCTTTTGCTCCCCAGGGAAAAATTAACACACCAGTTTGTTTAAAATCTTCTTGAAATATTAGCTCTCCTGTTAAACCAATTGACTATGAAAACTCATTTGGAAAATAGAAAATATAGGATACATCTGGATGACTATACACTATTGTAACATTGTAACATTAGTTACTCCTTCTGCATTGCTTAAGGGACCAAAAGTACATTTATCTTTTATGGAAAGTTCTACATAGCATAAGAAGTAGCAAAAAATAAATACACTGAACATCATGTAATCCCCAAAGCAAACATTAATCAATTATGAGAAATACTATGATACAGGTATTTCAGCTTTGTTTCCCTTGTGGGACTCATAAGGTAAATAAACTAAGCCTTTGGATTGATTATGGAAAACATTAAACTTACGATGTCAAGATCCTTATGATTTGTGTAGTCACATATTAATTTTCCAATGCTCTTAACTTACGGGATTAGCTTTGTGCTATCTAAACAGAGGTTGAAATGAAGGTACCTTTTAAAACTGGAACTGGAACTCTGATAAGCACTTCAGTGTGTAATGTAAAAATGATATTTTACTAACTGAGGTTTGTGCCAAGACCATAATTTTCCCACCGAGGTTTAAGACGACATTTTCTTAGTTTACGGGAACATTTTACATATTTTTCTGCACAGCAAATATTCCAGGAAGAACACCCATTGTTGCTAGGGGCACAGTAACACACTTCACTTTTGACCTAACCATGTACCAAAAATTTCAGTCATGAAATTTCACTGATGCGAACTAAGACTTTTTTTTTTCCCTATAACATGTTTTTACAGATTTTCATTTTTACTTATTCTCACATGCATTTTACTGATGTCTCAAGGGAAATATTTTACTTGTTTTCATTTTTTTCATTTCAAAAAATTTAATTTTCAGTATTTGGAAAGTTTTAGTCTGAAACAGTTATGCATATGATATCACATAAAATGTTTTCACCCACATATATTAATCAGCATTTTATATTGAATAAAATTGCAGCATTTTAGCTAAATGATAACCTCAAATAATGAAAAATTCTGAAACATTAAATGTTTTATTTGGTTTTGCCCCAAACCTGAAAATATATTACAGTGTTTTGTAATGGAAAATAGATATGCCTACCTTTCATCCACTCCATTCATACTAAATCAGTGCTATTCATTATGTGCAATATTTACTGTGAAATAGAAAATAAATGTAAAAGTTTATAACTCTATTCCCCACATTGTCCAAATGCTTAATTTTGTGAAGAACCATGACTTTTTTTTTTTTTTTTTCAATCTTAGCATTAGAGATCTGGCTGGATCTCTGCCAAACAATATTTTCTCTAACTTTTGGGTTTTATAGCACTGTTTTAGGATTGGAAATTAGACTTAACTCATCATGTAGGTCGAAGACTATGTACAATTCAGATTCCTGTTCAAATGCTGCACATTAACTCATAACTAACTTTGAAGAAACTAATTTTTTGTTCTGTGTTCCCAGCCACCATTTCTCATTTTCCCCCTTTTCCCCTCATTCTGCTTGAGAAGAACAGATTTTGATATGTTATCCACGCCAACAGCTGAATCATTTGTAACAACCTGGATAGTGATAGAAAGATTTACAGAAAGATTCCTTTAGAGTTTCCCACCTTTTATGTTCTCCATTTTTGATCCAATCTACATGAGATATTTTTCCCCACTTGCCTTTAAATGCAAATCCTATTTAATATATATAAAACAAATAGTACAACCAATACAGCTTTGTATCAACAGCAAATTAATACAACTAATACACTTTCAGTGACAGAAGGTCACAACTGATAATTAAATACAGAAAATTTAAGATGAACCACTTTAGGAAGTTCAGATTCAAGATGAATCTGAACTAAATTTAGTGACCTAAGATGTTTAATTTTGCAGCTTTTTAATTGTAATCTTTAATATTGATTTCATACAAATCTTCATTACTGTTAAAGGACATTCATACACTTTCATCTTTGTTTACATGGAAACCTTCATATGTGGAAAGTCAAGCACATGAGAATGTACATCTAAAATGTATAGCATCATTTTGAACCTTTTACTCTTGCAGGTGTTGTAAGTAGCTACAGAAAGTAACACATTCAATCTTTAATTAAAACAGTCTTGCTTTTGAGGTCGGCACATGAATGTGGAGGCAGCAGGACAACAGACAGAAACCCAGAAATCATGATTCATCTCCTCCCTGCTCCCATAGGAAGCCACGTTAAACAATGACAATTCCATCCTTACAATTTTTGGATCTATTAAACAGCTGAAATTATTTTAAGACTTTTGAATCTTAAGCAATAATATACTTTCACATTTTTAATAATATGGTGTAACAATACTTATTTTGTGAAACATATAGATGGTCTATTAGACCACCATACTGTCTATAGGACTATTATATTTTACTATCCTGTAATTCTATACTGACTGATCCCCAAGAATCCAAGTGCAACATTAGGATAATTTACTCATTGATATTTATCTCCAATGTTCCTGTCCCATGATTATCTCAGAATTTGGTAACTTAAGGATTTCCTGACTTCTTTTACATCTTGGCCTTAGCCTTTTTTAATTCCCTGATTTTATTCTTTTCCTACTATTTCTTCCACTGCTTCTGCTTCATTCATTGTATTCAAAACTACCTTTTTAAACAATTCAGTCTTCATACCAACTTTATTCTTGCCAGTCCTTAAAGGAAAGCTAATTTCTGACATTGACAGCCCACAAAGCATTTTATACTTTTCTCTTATTTACTTTCAACTGTCTTCAAATATTTTCTTTTGTTAAACAAACAAATAAAACAAACAGTTCAACTACCAATGTTGTTAAAGTTACCAACATTTCATGACACGCTCTTAATGCTGTTTCTCTGTCTGTAGTATAAATCTTGTCAGTGGCATGGCCAATGACATATCAATGCAGCAATTCAGTCAGTATTTTTTTCCTAGAAAATATAACATTGCACAGGCATCAAGCCTCAAGCGGGATATATCTGCTTTGGCGGGTTTATTAAAGAAAAAAAATTCTTTTTTTTTTTTTTT